>CM031237.1:162313666-162627409 GCA_018340775.1 Taxus wallichiana var. yunnanensis
GATATTCTTAACTTGGACATACATGTTCTATTATATTAGTTATGAAATTAAGAAAATAAATAGTTAGTTGCATGGATTCAAAAATCATAAAGTGGTAAATAGTTCAACCAACAACCCATATTAATCCAATGGTTGTCCATTTTTTAACATTACATTACAACCATTAATGGAAACTTGATATTTTATACTAGTTTCATTATATAACACTATTGGCATAAAAATTAATATTTATTTTGGGCATCTTAATTTAAATGCACTTCATATTCCCCCTTAATGTTTTTCATAGTAATATATATTCATGTATCTTCACAATTTTCAATTCTAAGTTTCCAATACACCAAGTTATGATATGTCCGCACTATCTTGAAAACAACATGTTTCAATTTTTATTCATCAAAGAGCCAAAATATTATATAGTATCCTTTTTCGTATGTTTATCTATGTGTGTCTTAGGATGGTTAGATATAAGCATATTGATGTGGGAGCATAACTTGTGAAGGCATAACCTTTGATCGAGACAATTGGATCATGTTGAAATTTTCTAGGGTAATTAGGTAGATCTTGAGTAGTAATATGATCTCGAATAAATTTTTGAAGAACTTTGTTTCCATTTCAGCATACTTTTGGAGCCAAATTCCTTCGTCAAGTGGTCTTAAATTGGCTCCAAACGGTTTTTTTCTTTTGTCTAAAATTTAGAGTTTTAATAACTTTTTCTATGCTTTTAGAATAATCTTAAATTTTGCACGAGCCTTCATTTATGAAGGTATATTTTGCATGCAAAATTTGGGGCCCATCCGATGTGTTTTACTAATAGATAAGTTTTTGCATTTTCGGGTTTTTTTGCATATTAAGGTTTTTTTGGCATTTTAGGGGTTTTAGAGCTAATGTGAAATAAAAGTAAGATTGTAATGATGTGAAATTTTAGTGTGGATTCTAGAATGAGAAGAAAACTATTTTAAATCTTCTGATTTTTTTGTAAACAGTTTGTGTTTTGGGGGTATTTCAACCTCTTGCAATTAGATCCACATCACATAATTATTGATCATCATGTTTACAAATTTGTTGCCTATATATTATAATATTTGTATCTTTTCTAGTGTTTTTATCAACCTATAAAACTACATAGAAACAAAATTGAAACCTTTAATCTTGGAAGCACTTTTAATTTTATTCAATGCATTTTTGTATTAATGTTTAGATATACTTTTAACAATAGTTACAAATCTATGGAATTTTATACATTTTATTAAGAAAACGAAGATGGAAATTTTCATTCTTTAGAAATTATTATAAATTTTATTAAATATTTACACTGAATTCTTTAACTTATGTAGTGACCAATTTTCATTAGTAAGATGTAAGGCATTGTTCTTTTGGTTATGTAGCCCCCTTTTTGTTTGGCGATAGAATGTCAATATTTTATATTGAGTCATTATAATGAAAGATTCCCTCACTTCATTATTCTCATATTTTTGAAGTCTTATGAAAGATGCATTTCTCCCTGCAATTTAGTTTCTTCAAAGAAATATTTCAAGACGAAAAAAATGGAAAATAAAGTTCTCACCTCCCCTCCCTGCCTATTTCGACAGTAAACATGGGAAGATAAACATATTTATCTTCATAAATAATTATTGTCTGTAGTATTTATAAGAATTTGTTTGGAGTAGAAAATCCAAAAGGCCAAAAAGCACATAGCAATTTATTCATATTGATCATTAATTATATGTTCATGAAATATTCACGTTTCTTTGAAACCAAAAGATTATTACTTTCCTCTTTCTCATCATTATTAATTGTGTAATATTCATGATTTATTTTATATTTTTGGGAAAAAATAAATCCATGTTTCAGTTTAAAACTAAATTATTGTCAAATTTTTTTTTGTCTCTCTTCATAAACCATACAAAAACAAATTCGATGGTTGAATCCTCTCTTCATGGTCATCTGGTTTATGTTTTGGTTTTGGGCTTGCTTTTTTACTATTCAAAACAACTAATTTGATTATTAATTTTTTTTTCTCGTATTCAAAATTCCTTTCAATGTTAATGGATGTATTCTTGGATTATAGATACTTTTTTAAAATAGTAATAGGTAAGGACCCTAGTAAAACCCTCCTTTTCCAATTATCAAAATTATATTTGGTGTTGGGCAAACTCCATGATCAAATGGATGTAATTCTCCTTTAAAATCGAATTATTTCTTTATTTATTTGACCATCTATTTAAGATCATCTTTATCCACCAAGACTTGACACATATTTTGAATAACTTATCATAGAACCAATCTTAACTTATTTAATTTCCTATTCATAAATAACCAAATAATAAAACTCATTTATTATCGTATACACATTCGCATCACCCATAGAAATTATATACACGGCTCTCGGTTTTATGATATCCATCAATAATGTTGGGGTGCTAGTTTTGGATGATGTTTGGACTCATGTTGCATTCTAATAACAATCCGTGGACAAGAAATTAATACATGAGATTAGTTTTTTGTTGTAAGGAACATATCAGTATTGGGTGAAGTAATAAAATCATGGTTTATTTTTCCAAAGGTGTTACTCCACCAATTGATGAAAAAACCAATTATATTTATTTTCATCATTTACAATATTATAACTAATGACTCTTTTCTCACAACGATATTAGAAGTTGTATCTCAATGTAAATAAGATTAATATTAGTGGACGATATTAGATCATGTAATGTACATATACTACATTGATATTGTGTGCACTTCAAAACTTCATTATTATATTCAACAACTGAATTAGATTCTAGATATAGAATTGTATTATGTAGATGCCAACAAAATTCAATATTATATCATATTTTTAACACATAATTAGTCATTACTATATAATAATTTTAAATTTTAAATTTAATTTTAACTTTTTTTGTGATTATGAATATTCTTTCTTGTGTGAAATTTTATTACTTGAATGGCATTGAAAAAGAGACGATTTATCCCCACCCAAAATAGGATATTGAGCTTTCATAGGCAAAGTTTCCATCAAAATAAGTTTTAGTATTATTAGATTTGTTCATTTTCGATTTATTTCTTAGAAATATAAGTGGCCATAAATTATTGTTAAATACAAATTAAAAATAAAATAAAATATTTTGTATACTACTAGAAAATGCACCTTGAAGGTGAATTGGATATTTTGTTAAGAAACATTTACAAAATTAATTAATGCTCATAATAAGAAATGTTACTATGGATCACATTTACAAGAAATAATAATCCATTCCATTGTTAATAAATTGAAAACAAATAAAACAATTTTATCTATATATAACAGCCACAATAAATATCAAATTATTGTAATATACAAATGCGACACAATATTCTCATAATAAGCATAGTTTAACCTAATAAGCTAAGAAAAGTTCTATTTTAATATCATTAAAGATGCACTAACAAAAGAAAATACTTAATTACATGGTAAATCAAACAAAACAAATCACTTTTGTAATCCATATTAAAAAAATAATTCCAACATGCACAAGCATTTACACCCTCATACATAAAATCTAAAATTGTTTTTCAAAGCTCATAAAAATCTATTAATACCCATAATAGGAAGGCCTTATCTTACCATTGCATTCAAATAATTGTTGATGTGGTTGATGGGACTCGTTAGGTGAGTCAAAGTAGTAGAAATTATGGATCGGGGATGAGATTTGACATGCTCCCATACACATAACTAAATTTGTGTGGATTTTTTTCATATTTTTATTAACCTTCATATTAAGTTTAAAAGAAACCCTTAAATATACCATATTTCTTAGAAAAACATAAACAATTTTTTAAGACCTACATCTTGATGTATGAAGTTCTCCATATTTACAAACTTTCGTAGTAGATCTATTCATGTTATTGCCAAATGAGTAATATAAGTGACCATTAAATAATATCAATTCCATAAATAGTTTATACTAATGATGTTACTATAATCACATATTCAACACATTCCAAGTTTCTCTTCCTAAATAAAATTAGACACAATGTTTGATTTTCTGTGAAATGTTTCCAAAAGAAAGCCTAGATAATAGTTCCCATAAGAAATGTGTATTCTAAGTAATTGGAATACAATTTGAAAAAATATATTGCACAAATTTTGACATTTTTCAAAATAAATAAAAACTTATCAACTGAATGTAATATAAGGTTAATTGATAGTGCAAGTGAATGTAACCAAATTTAAACTCCCGGAAAAGCAAACATTTTGCCAATCTCAAATTTGTTAAAATCTCATTTAGACCATTCAAGCAATGTCGAGGAACTAAAAATGATATTTGATAAAAGAAGTTATATAAATTATTATGATTTAGCATTAGCAGCTCTTTGGTTCACATGCCACCATTTTTTTTATCATTTTTAAAGCTTTCCAAATACTCTCTCCCTTTAATATATTTCAAATTCCCTATTTCGAATCTTAATTATTGATCTGATCAGAGTTCCATTAAAATCATGTACAACAGGGAAAATAAGAAAAACTAGAAATAGGTTGTATTAATAGACGGCGGTATTTATGCCACATTAAAATTTCTTTCACCAAACAATATTTCAAAATTATCAGTTGTTCACGTTTGCATATAGGGCATTAATGTTATAATAGAGACTAACATTTTTATTTTATGTGAATGCTAAATTCCTATGACAATAATAAAAATACATCAATGCCACGTGCCTTGTCCGATTAACATAAATTAAAAGTGTGGATTACCAATGTAATATTTGTTTTTAAAGCAACGTGTAAGTCACAAATCCTAGTAAATGACAGGGATATTAACAGTCTTATTGGGTTGTTGTCTTGCATATCTTTTACTGATTTTATTTGTGTTCGCGGCATAACTTTGTTCATCTAATGACTTAAAAGACTTTATTAGTATGTTGCAGAAATGATAGTTGCAAAAATAGAATCCGCCAATGTTAGTGTATATTTTTTCTAACGTGGCATATCACTGTAATAAAACTAGATATCACACGTGAAATATGCGATGGAAACACCGAATGTGATGTATTAAATAAGTTAAAATGGAGGGGTAGAGAAATTGAAAGAGGAAGATATGTGAAGAAGAAGGTGTTTAAGGGAGGAGTAGTCAAAGGGTGGGGAAAATGATGTGGGATATCTATGAGAAACTTTTCTTTGATATAACCACAAGTCATTTTTATCAATAAGTATCTATTTTTATAAAAATTACAATGTCAAAGATTTTGTTTATTTGTCATTTACCATGTTAGATAAGATGAAGACATGATTGTAAACTCTAAAATGAAAATGTGGGAATCAAATATCTGCATGCCCCATCTTCTCCATCTCACTTGCATTTTTCACGTGAGTGCAATTTGCATTTACAAGGGTCAAAATAATAATGGGGGAAATCCAATAGGTTCCATGTTCGAGGGAGCATGTTGACCACAAAAATAGGATTTTGTGCCTAAAGAGGCCAAAATAAAAATGGGAAAATCCAAAAGGTTTATATTTCAAAATCCAACTGGAATGCTTGATTCTTATAACACTTGGGGATCTATTTAAAACTTGGTTGACCATTTTACACGCTTCGATGGCATTTTTATTTCTAATCTCGATTCTTTGGCTCGGGTTGGTTAGACCTTGCAATGGGTGCCATTGTTTTCAGTCTTGAGCTCATGTGGGAGTTTTGATATGACCCGCCCTCATTTTGATAATACATTTAGAAATTTTGCATTTTGATATGAAATTGTTTGACTAAATGCCTTGGAGAAATTCGTAGCTTTTTGGGAAACTTTTTAACAATTTGAACTATGCATAGGGTTTCAACATCCTTTATACTCTAAACCCTATCCTTTTGAGTGTCATGCATGGTATTGTAGTTTCATTTATCTAACCTTTCCTTCCACTGTGGTATTTTGATCTTCGAATGTTCTAGTATGTCATTTATCTCAGTTTCTTGTCTCAGAATAAAGTTGGCCTAGTTTTATCAAATTACATAGTTTCATTCTCTTTCAGGCATTGATTCTTCACTGATTGGGAACCTATAAATCTTAATATCTCTTTGAATATTTAGAAGGAGCTTTAATTTCTCATCATTGAACTAGTTCTATAGTGCCCACTCCCCTTTGACACTATTTTCATTATGATGATATTATTGTTGGATTGATACTTAAACATTTGTATTATTATATCTTGATCAATAGATGATAGACTATGTAGATATTTGGACTATTGACATGTTGTGATTCACATTTTGATTATGATGCACTAGATGATGATGATGGACATATATATATATATATATATATTACATACATACATATTTACATATTCTAATTTAATATACTAACATGTCATATTCTGGATGCATAACCTATGTTGGATATTTTGAGTAGAATTATGATTTTATGGATGTTAAAATTGAATTAAATTGTATGATGATAGATGATAGAATTTCTAATTTTGGATGATAATTATTGATTTCTATATGTATATTATTCTCGATGTTGTTGATACGGTTCATAAGGCCAGAGAGGTATTATGTTTGTGTTGTAGGGAAATTTTATCACATACATCAAAAGGGGATAGGGGACCAACCACGAAAGGATGTCAGTGTTGTGCAACATGGCCAAAATTTGACAACTTTTGTATAATGTTATGTTGTGTTGTTGTATGCTTTGTTACGAGGTTCCCATGGGGGGTGGCCTCATTTATGTGGCCATGGGTGTAATGTGTTCTCTTTCTTTTAATTTTTAATTGTTTGAATTTGTTGTGCGTGTGTTTAATTATTGGGGAAATATTGTTACTTTATTAACACTTTCTAATGTGTCTTAATTAACTAGTTTAGCTTAAATTTGAATTAAAAGGGAAGATATGACATGTGGGCAATAAATTGGGTAGATAGTCCTTGTTTGTTGCATGATGTGAATTGAATTAAATGCATTTTGGTGGTGTGTACTCCACCATCCTTCCCAAATTCGAATTTTTCCTTGTTGGCCACTTTTGGAGACTTGAGGGACAAGTTAACCTTGTCCCTCACATCTCAAACTCTCCTACCAACCCTACTTATGAAGTATGGGACATATTTTGACCATTTTAATGCATTTTGGAGTGTAAAAATGGTAAATAATTGCACTTATTACTTACCACATTTAATTTGTCCTTGATTGCATGGTGTGCAAGTTGGAGTGTCATGTGGGCATGTCATAAGTCTTACATTTACATTTAATTGCTTTGGGCTTGGTGTTTGACTTGTGTGTTAGAATGGAGGGATGATGAAGTGGCATCCTACATGGAGCCACCTCATCATCCTCACATCCCTTTTCTATTTATTGGATGATTTTGATGGATTTTGGGTTACTTGCCTTATTTGCTTCTCTTGCACTTTTAAAAATTGGTCTTGGTTTTCATACTTGGAGTTGCATCTTGGATTGAGATTAGTATGAAGGATTATAAATATTATTAAGCAAAGGAATTGGAAGCTTGATGGAGAGGTAGGCTCTCCTCCTTTTACCTTTATGTATTGATGTATTTGATGTAGAAATGGTGTTTTTTGTATAGTGTATGAGTTTTGTGGTTATGTTTGTTTATAAATGGGTAGCTTTCCTTAAGTTGTGTGTGGGAGATGGATTTATGGGACCATTGGGGAGGGAAAAGGGAGATGTGAGGCATGCATTTTGGAGGGAGTGTGAGTTTTAGTTCCACCTATGGGGAGTGAAAATGATAACATGGATATATTTTGCATTTTACAAGTGTAGAAATAAGGATTTGATTATGTTTTGAGTTGTGCACATGGAGGATTATTTGGTGGAACTATTATCCCAAATTTCCCCCCTGGAAAATTTGGTCAGAAAAATCCCTACACATAAAGAAAACATGAAGGGAAATGATTCAGACCCACGAGCTCAAGTTCCAAAACCAAGAAAAGTGAAAACAGAGGCCCGAGAAAGTCAAATTTGACCCTACACAAGAAGAAATAGAAGAAATGGTTCTTTTGAACATTTCCATATCTTAAATCTATTTAAAGGATCAAGGGAGGACTCAACAATGGAGTAGCGGGGGTAGAGAACAATTAAACAACCCTATGTAAAGAAAATGATTATGTCAAGCCATTTCATGTCTTAAATCTATTTTACAAGCTTCAGGCAGATTCAACAATGGAATTGCAGGGTAAGAGAAGAAGAGGAAGTGTCGTAGAGAGGCTAGGAACAAGAAGGGGAAAAATCATGAAGATTTGAAGTTCTTCGGGCTCAAAAAGTTCCTTAGAAAGGGTCCAAAAATGACTAAGTATGGAGGAGGCAGCGGAAAGAGCCTCGTGTCCTAACAGCGCTCCTCCAAAGATGAATCCCAAGAGAGAGACTCAAACAAGCGCCACATCTCCATGTGTCCTAGGGCAGAACACATACAAAGTCAAAATGGTCAAACAGAGTCAAAGGTGGACAGGGCGGGCCTCAAAATTGGCTAAGTATGAATGTGCAAGTGAAGAGTGCCAAGTGTTAGCCTAGTACATTTCCAAGAGTTGGTCCAAAGAAGGAGACCCGGATGAGCGTGAGCTCGCCACGTAGCCTAGAGTCGTAGAAGATAAGAGAAACCGTTAAAAATTACACCAACCTACGGAAGCTGACAAGTGTCAACTCGACGCTCCTCCAAAGGAAAACTTTGAATTGGGCTTTCAAGCAAGCGTAAAAAGGCTATTATGTGTCCAATCTCTAAGGTGGGGCAAGTTAATTAAATAGTCAACGCATGAGCCAAGCCGGTGGAGGCTGCCAAGTGTCTTAATGGCACTGATTCAGGGGTTAAATAGATAAAAGGTTTCCAAACGAGTGCCAAATTAATGTGTTTCCCAGATGAAAGTGGGGCATCGGGGAAAAGTTGATTCTTTTCCCCTTGTTATCACAAAAGGCTAAAAGTGGCAAAATGGCTTGCACTCATTGGGGAAAAAGTTAGCGTTAGAACTGAGTCAAAGCCAAGGTGGGGAGTCCAGGAAAAGTGAAAATTTTCCTTTCGTTCAAAGGGAAAAGATAAATTGTGGACCCGCATGCCCATTTTTTGTTCTAATCCGGCTTCCATGTGTCCCCAAACCAAAAGGGGGCCCATTTTTCAAATTATTTTCCGCCCATTTATACGGACCCAATGTAAACTTCAAAGGGCATATCTTTCACTCGGGGATTGAAATATTGCAAATTTGACATCGTTGGAAAGGTCTCGACCCGCCCATGCCATGGAGGTTCGAAAATTTAATTTTTGGGAGGTTAGGTGGGAAGAAAATGGAGGAAACATCTCCCATACCATTAATGCACGAGAATTCAATTTTCTCAACCACTAGATCTGATTTGATTCGATCCATTTGGGAATAAGCGACATATTGTGGGTGGATTTGCGAGAAGGCATTGATATTTAGTGGTTGGGCTTTCAAGTGGGATTTAATGTGTATCTCATGGTGGTTGGAGCGGGATTCGATTTTTCCCTCTTCTCTCTCTCTTATTCTTTCTATATATTGTAACACTTCTCATTTTTCAAAGAGAGACATTCTGGGCATAGAGAAACTCTGTCAAATTTGGTTCTCGACACCATTTTTGAGCAAAGTGAACCTTTTCTATGTCCTGGAAAATGTATTTGTGCCTCTATTCCATAAATGTAATTGTTTGTGCACATTCTAGAGCAATAAAACCTGTTTTTGTGGAGTTCTTCAACCCTTTGCATCGTATTGTTGTTTCTTTGTGCCTTTCCCTACCAAATTTGTTTTTCTATGCATGTATTTCACATTTACATGTGCAAGATGTTGTGTTTCATGGAGTTTAATGGCGAATTTGAAGATCTGGGCCGTGTTACTTCTATCTGACCTCCATCTTCTCCATTTTTCTATTTCTTTCTCCAAATAGAATATCTCACTTCCTTTGCTTTGGTGTATCACCACTTTAGTGTAGGCTCTATTTTTTCCTCTTTCTCTCTCCTTGGTTCCTTGGAATGGTTAGATTAGGTTAGATTTAGTTTTCCTGCACTGGAGTAGCTCGTGGCAGGTAGTTTAGGAAGAGGAACCAACCTTCTCTAGAGAGCTTTCCCTTTTGTCAGTCCACACACTTGGGAAAGTTCAATGTTATGCAATCACACCAAATGGGTCTCTTCCTTAGAAAAGCATATCCATAACTCATTTGGGGGTGCTGTGATTTTGCACTAACAGAACTCCTACATCACTTGGGAGACAAAAGGAGGTGATGCCCATAATCAATTTCCCCTTGTTATCTTGTTGTAATCAAGCCTTTGTGCTAGTTGGGAATTTGTTATTTTTTAATGTGTTATTTGATGGTGTTATTTTGTGAAGCCTCTTGTAAAAGTTGTCAAATGTTGCATAATACCCCATATTGTTCTTTGGTTGGGGATCGGGGGCCAATAAGGGGATGGCTTCCCCCTTATTAGATTATAGGTTGGGGGAGAGTGTCACCTATACCCCTTTATTTGTATGGTGATTCAAGTTTTGAAGAGTTGAAGGATGCAAGTTGAAAGCTATGAAGTTGGGAGATGACTTGGAAAGAAGACTTGTGTTTTGACCTTGTTGGAAGAATTCTCCATGTTGTAAAATTTATTATTGTTCCCACTTAGAGTGGAAGATTGTAACTTTTGTATGTTTGAAAGAAAGTCTTGTATATTTCATTTATTCCAAGTTGTAGTGATTTAGTTAAATGTAGAAATAAATTTTGTTGTATACCTTATTGGAAAGGACTAATTTTATTGTAAGAAAAGGGATTTGAATTCTTGTATTACAAAAGAATGTTATTACAACTTGTAATTATCATATTTGTATTGTATGGTTGGAAAGAGAAATTCCAAAGTATGTTTAATGAAAAAAAGACTTACATTTCATATTGTTGAAGGTTGTATGTTTGAATGGAAAAGTTATGCTTAATTTTAAGTCATGAAATGAAGATATGATATCAATCTATAAACTAATGAATTATAGACACCTTAATTAAAGTTAATATTGCCTTAAAAACCAACCTAAGTAGGAAATTGTTTGAAAAATGCTTTAATTTAAGGTTTTGTTTTTAGGAAACATAATCGTCACCCCGCAAGTGCGAGCGGTGGTCGATGAACCACCCACTAGGTAGGGTGGTGGTCACAGGACCATCGATCTGCTTTAGAGCCGCGCTTTCATCACGTTCGATAAAAAATAAAAATATGGACTGTGAAAAATCAAGATTGAATTTAAATAAAATCTAAGCTTTAAAACTTCAAGATGAAACTACCAATAGCTAATAAATGATCAAATTGTTATCCCAAATTTTCCCCTAGAAAAATTGATCAAACTCGACCTGCATAGGAATAAATCTAAGGGGCGGTCCTATCGTATGAGTCCACGTTTCAAATCCAACAATCGGAGTTACAAGTGGACTAAAAATGGAGGAGAAAGGTCAACAAAGGAGGCAAACAACGTCTAAGAGTTCGAAGGAAAAAAAGGAAGAAGGTCGGAAAGGCTCAAAGTTTTGGACTTGGCGCAATACGAGTTAGCTCGGGACGAGAACAAAGCCCGACTCGGGGAGGTGTCACACATCCTCTAAGCACAATTCCAAAACACGCAATGAAATAGATACCCCAAATGAGTGCGAGCCTCCACATATCCCGAAAGGGGACAAAATCGAGATAGTTGAAAAATCTTGGGTCAAGCATAAGCCTCACGCATCCCCAATGGTGCATCTCTAAGGTCGCATCGAAATAGGGTCCATGGATGAGAACAAGATCGCCACATGGTAAAACTCCAAATGGGGCCATAGATAGCCATTGAATCAGCTAAGTACAAGAGCGAAGTCACCGGAAGCCTCCATGTGTCGATAAGCACACCTCCAAAGGTTAAACCCAAACAGGGTGTCTTTAAATTAGTGCGGACCCTTCACGTGTCTAGGGTCCCATAGAATTCAAATGGGAGCGAGGCCAAATTGGCTAAGTATAAAGGAACAGAGGGCCAGCGTAGAAGCCTCCACGTGTCATCCCGGACAAGACCAAAGTTGGGTCTAAAGAGCGGTCCTCAAAAGAGCGCTAGTCTACCACATAGCCAGGGGTCGAGAAAAGGTCTCACCGGCCGTTGAAAAGTCCAAACAAGCGAGAAAGAACCATGTGCCTCAATGGTGCTAATCCAAAAGGGGCATCCCAGGGCCGAGTCTCAAGCGAGCACGAAGCTCCCTCATTTCTAAAAGTCAAAGGGGCAGAGTCGAATCGCTTAAATTGACTAAGTATAGAAGGGATGGTGGAGGCCTCCATGTGTAATCTCCATGTAAATTCAAAAGGTAAAATCTGGAAGCATGTCCAAAGTATGCGTTGAGCCTCCACATGTCTCGGAGTCGGACATATGGCCACACTAAACACAAAGGAAACAAAAGTGGCCATGGATGATGCCACGTGTCCCGCTATCATAATTTAAGGGGTAGGATACAAGGGTCCCACCCATAAAGGAAATATTCATCGGACCTGAATCGATTAAGTATAAAGTGGTCATGGAGGGTGCCACATTCCTCATCGATGCAATTTCAAAGGCGTGGCTCAAAAGGCAATTTCCAAATGAGCACCAACCCGCCACATGGTTAGATTCTGCAAAGGTAAGATCGGCCGTTGAAAATTCAATGCTAAGGAGAGCGAGCCACGCATCGATGACAATGCTCTTTCAAGGGGAAGAGTCAAGAGGATTTTCCAAATGAGCATGAGGCCTCCATGTGTCTCGTGTCGGGAATAATTGCCCCTGCAAGCGGGAAGAACTCATGAAGATATAAAGGAAACCGAACAGGCCCACAAATGATGCCATGTGTCTCATGGTGCAACTTCAAGAGTGAGCGGAGGGGACTAGATCTTCAATGAGTGTAGGGCTGCCACGTGGCCTCTATATGGACAGGCCCTTGCATAGTGTGAGCCATGTTAAGTTCCCAATCCGAGGATCTTTAGACAGTCATATCTTTCATTTAGGGAGCTTAGATTTGGGTGGGAGAAGACTTTTTGGAAAGGTCTCGACATCCTCTACGCCATGGAAGCCTGAAAATTCAATTTTAACAAGGTTGGGTTGGTGAGAAGTAGGAAAATATCTTTCATGCCATTAATGTAGCATCTGATTGCTTTAACAACCAAATCAGATTTGATTTGATCCATCTTTCTTCCTTCTTCAACATGCCAAATCGATGAAGAAACATACTTGACAAATTGTAGCTAGATTTGCATGGCGTTAATGGTCGGTGGTTGAGCTTTTAGAACAGAGTATGAGTTTTCTTCTTTCTCTCTCACCTCGACATTCTATATATGGTAAACACTTCTCATTTGAGAAGGAGAGACATTTTGGATGTGGGGAAACTCTATAGAATTCATTTCCTAACTCCATTTTAGTTATAAGCCTTCTCCTACACCTGACAAGCATTTATGTGCTTTTGAGCATCTATGTAATGGCTTGTGCACCTCATAGAGCAATAAAATTGTGTTTTATGGTGTTCTTCAACCCTTTCTCATGTTTTTTTTTTTTCTTTGTGCCTCTCCATTTCATGTTTGTTTCATGTGCATTTGTTTCACGTTTGCAGGTGTAAAATGTCATGCTTCATGGAGTTTCGATGGTGGATTTAGATCTGGTTCTATGTCACTTTTGTCTGACCTCCCTCATCTCCTTTTCCCTCGTTTCATCCTCCCTTAGTAGAGTATCTTTCCACTTCCTTTTATGGTGTATCACCGCTTAGTGTAGGCTCTCTCTCTCTCTCTCTCTCTCTCTCTCTCTCTCTCTCTCTCTCCATGTCTCCTTGGAATGGTTAGGTTAGGATTAGATATATTTTCCTACAACAGAGTAGCTTTTGGCGGTTAGTTTAGGAAGCAAGAACTGTCTTTCTCCGAAGGTCCAACTCAAGTTCGCAAGTCCCATAGCTTGAGAGTTGGTCCCATGTTTTGCAAGCACAATGAATGCCCACTCGCACACGTGTCCATTCGGGAGTTTTGTGATTTTGCACTAACACAAACTCAATTATCTAATCATATAAATCCTCTTATGGGCATCCAAATGTGTAAAATTTCATAGATCTAATAAAATGGGTTTTTTCCCAATTGGTGAACTCAAAGAATGTTAACATTAAATAGCAAAAAAATAGATCCACGGAGCAATCTCTACAATAAGAAAATGAGGAACCTTACAATAGAAAACCCTTATCTAAACTAAGCTATGAAGATAAAAATAGAAGAAGAATTCTCCATTTAAAATCAAAACCAAGAAAATTTCTCCATGGTTGCACTTTTTATTTTCATGGCTTCTCCTCCTTCTCCTCTTCCAAACCTGCAAAATAAGAATGAATAAATGCGGATAAAATCATGACAAATAGAAACAAAAAGAAACCTATAAGGATATTTAGGGCAACCCAAATCTAATGGCTAGGATATATTTTATCTAATGGCTCAAATTAAACCCTACATCACTTAAGTGGGAGGTATTTTTTTGGAATGAAATTTAATTAAAAAGTGCATGGGTAATGGGGTGAATGGGCCACTTAGTGGCTAGACAAAATAATTTAAAAAATTTATAGGAAATAAAGTAATTAAGTAAACTAATGGAACTTGGTAAATGTTTTAAACCATAAATATTCTTAGGAAGTAAATTAATAATATTTAATTATTAATTTAATTCCAACTTCTAAGGTCGTGTGGAAACCTTAATCGGGAAATTTATTAATTGTGGATAATGTCTAACCTTACTGAACCCTTTTTGGGAAAAAAATACCGTAATTTTGACTATTAAATTATTAGTTTCTATTTTGATTGAGAGTAGAATTTTGTGGGTGTTACACTTGGTATCAGATCCATGGGTTCAACACTTGGACCTCAGGGACACTTAGAAACACAAAACACAATAAGTAAACCTAGCATAACTCTAAACCTAGAACACACAACATTGCATGATATTTTAAAACGTAGAAAACTTAAACAAATCCTAGATGATGATAAACTAACTCCCGTCTTGGTATGTACAGGAGGTGCGGACTAGACGAGGGGTCCTTACACATGAACCTAGATCTACCACTCCCAGATTAGGTAGTAGTAGGTATATTACATCAGATATTGTAGACACTATAGGATGTTATTGCTGCTTTACATGGAGGATCTTTAGGAGGGTGACCTAACAGACAAGACAGAGAGCCATCAGTGGAGGCTCATGCACCTTCACATCATAGTGTTGAGGATAGGGTAGAGAACTCCCACGCAGATTCGTTTGGACATGAGTCACCACCTAGAGAGCACAAGAGATAGATCTTCAAGACATAGAGATAGATCTAGGAGCCCTAGGCCGAGGGATGATCATGCGGAGAGACCTAGGGGCTAAAATTTGATAGTGAAAGATCACATTAGACAAATATTGAACTTACACCCACCTCATTTTTTGGAGACACAGGAGGATTTTAGGCTGAGGCGTGGTTGGTTAGCTTGATGGATGCTTCAAGTTATGACCATGTACTTATCAAAATGAAATCTCGTGTTGTTATCCACCTTCCGAGATGGAGTTGGAGTTTGGTGGAGGACTGAGGAGTAGAAGCTCCATGTAGATTCTGAGATAGTTACTTGGGAGCTCTTTGAGGAGCATTTCAAGAGTAGATACATATCCAAGATATTCATCCAAAGGCAGAGATCGATGATGAGTTCCATGATCTGTAATAGGATTCCATAATGGTAGCAGTATGAGGGTTGATTTTGGATCTGGTTCGAGTATGTAGACTACATGCAAGATGAGTAGATTAGGGTTCACAGGTTCATCGGGCACACGAACTTAGACTTAGGTGGGGTAATGCACATTCATTGTCTGTAAACTATCGAGAGGCCATAGAAGGCCTACATTGCATAGGAAACTAGGGGAAGACTCGGCGGGCTCGAGACAAAGTGATGATCCGTATACAGTAAATGCATGATAGTAGGTTGAGGGGATCAACTCCTCCTCATGGTAGACACACTTCAACATAGTGTTTTTCAAGCCTCCTCCTCCTCGGTATTAGTAGCACTAGACTCAACCACCCTATTGACCTCCATAATTCCATGATGCTCAAAGAGGGCGTAGTATGGGATCTCTAGCTGGAAACCCAATAGGACATGGCTCCACCTTGAGCAAAGTTAGCAGGAGTGAGTCCACTGCATGACACCCATAGAGATCTATGGCAGGATCATCAGGTTCTACAACATGGACTATTGGGCCACCTAGAGGATTATCTACTCATTGGAGAAGACCGAGATAGTTACTATGGGTACAATCTACATTGTATTCATTAGAGAGAGTTCCTTATAACTCTACTAATCAAGTTAAGGCACATGTTTGAGCCTACAATTGGTGACATGGCTAGGAGCCATGGGATTTATCTTGTGGTTCGAGAACCAGTAGAGCACTAGGGAACATTGATTAAGACTACGGTAGCATTGGTGGTATTTATAAACCTATCTTATTTGATTCATGCTCTTCATTCTTTCATTTCTCCATATTATTAGTAGAGTGATGCGGTGGTGGCAATTAGTCGGGGCCTTAGTTGGGATGTTGAGATGGCCTCAGGGTAAAACTCTCGGAGGAATCCTTAGTTAAGGAGTGTGTAGTGGACCTATGACCCTTAACCATAAATTTGGATCTTCGTATCCTAACCTTGGGTTCATATGGAGTTATCTTGGGCATAGATTGGTTGTCATGCTACACGAGCTAGAGTTGATTATTACAGGCGAGGTTATATCTTGTCCAGATGATTTGGGAGTGGATTCGGTGATAGTTGGAGTTAGGAAACCCATCTCTATTCACACCATATCTCCTCTGAATCGTTGTGTGTGACGGGGGTTTTAGTTATATACCATCGTTGTAGCGACCAATCGAGAGGATGAGACTCATGGACCATCACTTGATAACCACCCCATTTTATAGGAGTTTTCATATGTTTTCCTAGTGATTTTCCAAGGTTACCTCCCCCACGTGACATAGACTTTCATATTTATTTTCTTAAGGGAGTAGATCCTATCTCACGTACACCATATAGGATGACCACACGAGCTATGTGATCTAGAGTTGTAGTTGGAGGGCTGTTATCACCGAATCACAGCACCCTTATGTTTATACAAGTGCATATACTTGAACTCACGGTGTGATTGGATAACATGGGTACTATCTCCAGTTGTAGGACTTGCTTTACATGAGATAGACCTCCGAGAAAAGTTGGTTCTTGCTCCTAAACTACCTGCCACAATCTACTCTAATGCAAGGGAAACTAACTATCCTAATCTAAATTTCCAAGGGACCAAGGAGAGAGAGTGCATAAAATGAAAGCCTACACTAAAGTGGTGATACACCAAAAGGAGGAGGGTGTGAGAGTAGTCTTGAAATGTGTGGAATACGAGAAAAGTACGGACTAGAAAGAGGTGATGGCTCCATAATCTAGCAACATGCATTCACAACAATATTCCAAGCACCACAATGATAATGGATCACTGTAAGAACATAAAAATAGACCAATATTCTTGTAGAAATATTAAAGGGGCTCAAGAAAACACAAAGAAGAGGAAGATATATCCACAAACGGCGATATTTTATTGCTTCATTATCTCCATTCAATCTATTACAAGATAAGGGCCGGATCACCATGCGGGAGTCCACTATAAGGGCTGCGTACATTGGCTTCACAAAGAAATTTTGACAAAGCTTTCCTATCTGAAAAAATCCCCCTTGATCCCAACACTCCAATTTATAGAAAAATGAGAAGGAAAAGAGAAGGGAAAATGGAAATCCCAAAATCTATCCTTCAACCACCTGTAAGAGGCATTAAATGGAGTAAAATGATTATATATTACTTGCAAAAGGCTCCCCATACTATCCAGTCTAAGAAAGAATGATGACCATGCCTCTTAATTGCACTCCCAACCACCAAATGAAACACTGTTATGAACTCGGCCACGTTTTATAAAAAACTCCATTGATCTCTCACCAAATCCAAAATTTCTTGATTTCTATATGTTAATCTGGATCCATGCGATTCCATACCAATTTTGTGTGATTTCATTGAGAAATGCAAAAGTTATGGCCTTACAGTCTACGGGCACGACTATTTGGGATCGTGGGAGCGTTTTCGAGCATTTGACGGAATGAGCATTAAGATTATGTTTCTTTTATTTAAATATATCTACCCTCATTAAAAATAATAAATCTAGTTTTTGTGTGGCGTAGAGGACGTCGTGCTTCGTTCGAAAGTCCAATTTTGTGAAAATCGGGCTGAGTCAAAAGTTATGGCCGTTTGAAGTTTCACCCGTTGACTTTTCTTCTTTTCACACCATCCCCCGCATCCTACGCGTACTTTGTCACAGCTATCCGGATGAAAATCTCTTGTTTGTGTGCGATGGGGCTCCCTTTTCCTAGTTATATGAAGACACGTGGCGAGATTCCATTCGCCTCGGCTCTTCGGCTTTTCACGTCCTCCGCGTACTTTTGGCTGGATGTCCCAGATCCTCTGTTCGGCCCGAACCGGCGGTTCAACCTTCGCGCACTTTTGTCCCACCCACAGGACAAATTTCTCTGATAGCCCGAAATGGGTTTTCGGATGCTAAACCGCCAATCAGCGTCTTTTCTTGACCTTTGTCCCATTGTCCCAATTAAAACAACACTTAGTCGATTTTTCCACTTTTCACTGGTTCACCTTTTCGTGTCATCCCCGGCGTCCGAGGATGCCCCTTTTCTGCATTACTGGCGGCCTTTATTTGCCAGATGTCCCTCATGTCCCGTATTACGCGAGTAGACTCCATTTTCATGATTTTTACGCACAACTTTTTCACATTTTTAAAACTTCTTTGGGTTTTCCTCTTGGACGGAGAGTTAGAAAAGAAGCCGAGGGACCCTGAAACACGATTTTTGCCTTGAATCAATATAATTGCTGGGACTAAAGAATTTGATGCATGTTATCAAAATTACCTTGAGGGTGAATTTTGGATAACAGGGCCTTCTTAAGAAATTCCTAATCCGTCATCTAGTGTATCTCCTTAGGGTGCACTAGTGATATTTGTAAAGATAAAGAATGAATCTATGCATTTGTGTGTGGACTACGAGATATTTGAATAAAGTAATAATCAACAATCATGTTTTTCTGTAAATTTATGTGCAACAAGGAAATTGAGAATTTCAAGCATGACAATGATACCCATGTAGAAACAATTTCATGTTTTATCATTCGAGGCACCCCCTGTTTTGCCCAGTCAGTCCATTAACCTCCCAATTTGTGTTAATTCATTCCCTAGGTGATTTAAGAAATTCAAATCAACCCCCCTAGGTGATTTTAGGATTTCGTTGAAAATTATAAGCTTAAATGCAGCTATGTGAAGGGCTATCACCGGCTTTCCTAGGATGAAGCAAGCCCATGGAGAGGAGTGGAAAATCCAAAATAGATGTGGAGGAAATTCAATGGATTTGAGACATCGTGGAAGTGATTCAAGAATATTCTAGAAGGACTTGGAGAAGTTGGGGTAGTTTCACCAAAATTAGGGTTCACAGGCCTAGGTAGTCTACGAGGCCAAAATAGTTGTTGAACTTCCGAAGGTGATTCAGGAGCTCCAGGATGGAGTTAGGAGAAAAACAAAACATCTTTAGAAAGATAATTCTAAGACCTATAATATTGTGAAATTATTTTTTCACAACACTTTGGTGCATTGGGTGCAAGTAGTTTTGTCATGCACAAGTGGAGTACCAGATCCAAAATCCATTTTAGGGATCAAATGGGGGAATCAAGACCTAATACCTCCAAAATTGGATAAAAATGTCATTTCTAGTTAGGATCATATAAAATTTCATTAAAAAATTCCATCGAGAGCTCAAGTTATCGTCATTTCAAGTTGTCCTCTTAGAGCGAGTTTGGGAGTTAGTCAAATTTTTGGAGGACATATGTCAGCTCCGGGAGCACGAAGGGAATTTTGTCCCTCAAGGCCAGGGAAATAAACCATGTAAAAAATTCTCCTAGTTCCCATATTACCTCTGGATCCTCATGTGACCTCCAGGATTGCCAGTTCAGCCCCTAGGTGCTTGCAGGAGCTCAAAGCCTCAACCGTTTGATCGTTGCCACGTGTCATCACCAGGAGCATCATGGAATTTGATGTCCCTCATGTCCCTCATAGGTCAAGGACATAAAACATGGAAAAAATCACCCATCCCCTAAGGGAGACTTCTGGTCACCCATATGACTAGTTTCCCAAATTTCTCAATGCTTTAAGGCTGATTTTTTTTTTAGCTTTCATTCCTGTTGTCGATTTTCACCACGTGTCGTCACCTTACTTACCATGGAATTTTATGTCCCTCACATCCCTCATAGGTCAATGACATCAAACATTGAAAAATTCACCCATCTCCCTTCTCATCTTTATTTCAAAATTTTAAATACCCACCTACTTCCCACTTCTAACTTCTAACATTCTCGTGCATAACCATATCTGCACACTCCCTCTACAACCTCCTACCATCACTCCTCCATTTAAAAATCTCAAAAAAAAATCCATAAAATCATTAAAATCCCTTTCTCATGGTGATATATAGGTCTCAGAAAGATATTTCATTAAGCTAAGAAGAAGAAATGAAGAACAAAGAAGAATTGTAGAAAATTCCCATTACCATGAAATCAAAATTTGGAGAAATCTTGCAAACGGATGCATCGATTGAAAAACAAAATTATGTTCATTCCTCTATCCAAAACCATCGAAACATACCTTCAAACCCTCCTCTCATGCCATAAAATGTTCACAATGAAGAAATCCTCTTTCCACCCAACGGAGGAAAAAGTATGATTTCCCGTCAAACCGGAAACCGGATCGAAGAGAAATTTCACCAGTAAGATAAAAATAAAAAACCATATCAAAAAATTAAATTTCATCATGAATGGAGGATAAAACCGTATACCTAAATTTTTCAAGGTCCATCAATGATTTCGTGTCTAAAAGCACCTTCTGCCAGTCAAAAATTAAAAGTTTAAAATCTTATAAACTATTGATCGGTAAGCGCAAAATTTTGAAGGGGCAATATAGGGTAAAACCCCATATCAAAAAAATTCATTCTACATCAATCTGATACAAGAATCCAAATTTATAAAAATAGTAGGTCCTCTCCATGAGAACTTCTATTTTGGGAAAGTTGTCAACACAAGAACTCCGAAGGAGACATTAGACACAAAGGTTGCACTGCATTTAGAAGTTCATCAGAATGGGCATTTTGCTCCAAATTCAACAATTAATAAAAATAGTAAGTGGTCTCACGAGCAGCTGCAAAAATAGAAAATTGGTCCAAAAGTGGGAGGAGCACAGAAGGAAGGAGATTCTCAGTAATCACAACCAGTCAAGGATCAAAGGGGCCGATTTTTCACACTGCTAAAAATAGTAAGTTACTTTTTCGGCACTTACTAAAAATAGCAAGTCATCCCAAAAGGGTGAATTTCACAGAGGGAGTATTTTAGGAGTTGAACATTCATGTTGTCATCAATAGTTGGAGACCAAGGAGGGAAAATCTCGACACTTGCCAAAAATAGTTGCCCTTTCCAAATATAATAAGTGTCGAGAAACAATGAAGTTCAAATTCACAAAGGGGGAACCAATGAAGTATTTATATTTATGGATCTCAACAGTGTCCTTCAACACTCATTTCATGCTTCAATTGGTATGCAAGAGGTGGAATTCATAGTCGACACCATCAGATCATTCATAATATGCTTCATTAGGATCATGTCCAAATCAGTCGAGTAGTGTGACAACGTTATAGGAGTCTGGACAAGATTCATTCCAAGGCTCCAGTCCCTTTAGAGGAGGATCTTCACGAGTGATACTCATGGCCACCGAATGAGTCATTCGACAATGTTTTTAAACACTTAGTTCATGGTGTTTGCATGTCATCCAAAGGAAGTTTCTCAATGTGCGTAAGAGTTCGAGAGATTCATAGTTCATCACATTGGAGTGCTTCATCGAGTCATCTGGAAGGATCAACGAGATTTATCAGAGGCGGAAATCTATCATCATTAACATCATTCTTCCTTCTTCTCCTTTCTGCTCTCTCTCTCTCTCTCTCTCTCTCCCAACTTTATCTCTCCTCAATATTCTAATCTTGTGTTGGGTTTTCACTTTTTCATGTCTTAATGTTTCTAATGTAATAAGTCACCTTTATGTTATAAAAAGGGACTTAATATTTTCCTAGGAAGGCAAAGAGTCTTATGTCATGTCGAGACATACGAAGATTCATTGGGGAGTATGTGAAAATTCATTTCTCTTCCTATAAATTGTAAATTCATTCCCATTTCAAAGGGTTGGTGATTAGTTTTGTAAACTCAAGAGCATATTGTACTTCAAGAGAACAAAGAAGATAGCCATTTTCTTCCATTTCCCCCCTCCCTCACTAGTTTTCCTCCATTCCTATACTATGTACAAATTTTTTTAAAGAATCAATACAATAAGAAGGAGTTTCTAGATTTCTTTGACTGAGGGATTTATTGATACTTTTTTCTCATAAATTCTAATTGGTATTTTTTCTATTTACAGAGTTGTTTCTTCTCATAAATGCGTGTGTTGAAATTTATAACTAGTGTGTACAAAAATATTATTTTCTACCTTTAACATTAGTTCTCCTATCTCATTTCTCAATCCCATTTCTTTCTTTACGAGATAAAGTCCTCTCTAGAAAGAAATTGCTAGATTTTCCGTAGGGCCAGTGGAGTGCCCCTATTGGATCCTCGGCCACAAGGCCACTAACAAAATACACCTTTACTCATGCATACATATATGACATCTACACTAGTTAAAAGACAGACTTAGATTCCCGTGAGCATTGGTAGGAACCCACAAATTTCTCCCGATAAATGTTCTCACCAAGAGTTTTTGGCACCCTCCGTGGGGCATATTTAGCAGCATCTACATCCAAAATATGACCACAAGGTCCAAAAATTCAAAACAAAATCAAATATTAAAAAAACAAAAAAAAGAGTTCATGAAAATCCATTTTTGAAAGATACACTATCAATTTCTGCACATGACCCTTCATATTCCACAATGTCCTTTTGTGTTCCCACTGTAAGAGTTTCCAAAAGTTGGTGAAGGAAGATACACCAGGTTGAGTAGGTCGAGAGGTGTTGTTGATTCCAATTTCGAGGCTTTGCAAAATCAGCAAGAATAAATTAGAGATAATCCATACTTCTTCTCTCAAGCCTCCTCTCCATCCTGGGTCTTTAAGTAGTTCACCTAGAAATCCTATCCAAACTCATGTTGATACTCCCCCTTCAAATTATCTCATTTTTCAACCATTGTTGAACATCGAATTCCTAAAAAAGAAGAATTTGAAGAATAATTTATAGAAGAAAGAGCTGAATCAGGAGCATAAATTACAATGGACGATGAAGCAGAAATACCCCACCCATTGTTCCATGGGGAAGGAATACAAGCCCGCTTGCTCTTGAACCCCCTCCCCTCTTCATGATCTACCAATGGGTTCCTGCAAGAACTTTCCAAAGTTCAAAGGTGATGGTACATAGATTCCTAAAGAACACATTGTTTCTTTCACCACATCATGCGATATTCTTGGAGTCTAATATGAATATGTTGTCCTAAGATTGTTCATGGAATATCTCTTAAAAAATTAGAAAAATGGTTCTACCTCCTTCCTGTTTGATCAATTACTTGTTGGAACAACATCGAGACTACCTTTGAGGAAATATTTAAATCAATCAAGAATTTTAAGACATCTTGGTGCAGGTTGGCTCAAGTGAAGAAAGAGAAATTGAAACTATGAGATGCTTCATGGCTCATTTCAATAGGTTACTTCACGAGGATACCTAAAGAATATTCACCATATGAAAAAATGTCAAGAGATTATTCATCAATGCTCAATCACTAGAGGTGGGATTTTTCCTACGAAGAGTTCAACCGAGGGATATTGTAGAAGCACAAATATTATCCATTGAACTGGATGACGATCTCATCCTATCTAGAAAGATCAAGAATCCCTCAAAGGGTAAAGCTCAATGTCTGGGAGATGAAAGAACAAATCATTGCTGCAAAAAAAATAGCGAATGATATGTTTTCATTAAAGAGGGAATTTTTAATGAGCATCTTCCCAAAGAAACAACACAAATCAAATTATAGGAGTACCCCAAAGGCTTGCCTTGGAGGCCCCACCTATTAATGCAAGTTGTAGGAGTCAAGAAAATGAAGAAGAGATTGAACATGAAAGTGAAGGTGGTGATTTTCTAGAATTTTATGAACTTCATAATGATACACAAATAAGATTCTGTGATTATTTTGGAGGTGATGAGGATGAAGAAGAAGATGTACCAAATTTCTCATGTGTGCAGTATTCACTCATTCTTAGTCTAAGAAAGGAGCCTCTCCCTCCACTGTTGTAAAGAAAAAGAAGACTAAAGATCCTCTATGGCGACTCAACAAAAAAATAATCAGTCAAGGATCTCCACTCCCACCCTCCATGGAGTCGCATTGTTGAATCCTAATCCTGTAGTAAGTAATAAGGCTCCCGCAATTCCAAGTAAGTCTTCCGATGCCTCTTCTAATTCTAAATCTAAATATGCTCCTATAAAATCTAGTACTTTGAAAGCTCCTAGTGTACCTTTCAAGATCCCCTCTGTTCCCCAAAAATATACTCCTACTTCCAAACCTATCCCAACTCCAAAATCAGTCCCTTCATTTTCCTTGTCCACATACGCTCCCTTTGACTTTGTAGAATATGTGAACAGAGCCAAGGTGCAGATTACTGAAATTGAATATTTGTGGACTCACCCCAAACAATTCGAGAGGTTTGTTCAATACATTAGGAGTGGTATTTTAACATCCAATGATGTAGCTCCTAGTTCTAAAGGAATACTACCAAACCCACCTATGCCTCCCTCATAGAACATGCTTTCCTTGAGCGCATCTAAGACTGAAAAGGTCAATCCTTTCTACATCTCCCTTCTTGTTGGAGAATATGTACTGAATAATTACATAATAGATTCTAGTGCCTCAGATAACATGATGCCTTTAAAGGTCACCAAGGCTCTCAAACTCACCATGAATCCACCTGGTGGCTCTTGTTACTCTTTGGATTTAAAAGAGGTCTCACTTGCAGTGAAGGTCAAAGATGCACAGGTGGCTCTCGCCAAATTTCCAAACAAGAAAGTTTCAACTGATGATTTTGGTAGTAGACATTCCGATTCATTTGGAATGTTTCTAAGAAGGGGTTTCTATCAGCAGTTGGGGGTAAAATTCATATGAATTGGTCTTTGAAACCATACCAATGAAGGGGGACATGGAGAAATTTCTTCCAGAGAAGAAGATGAGGTACATGGTGCAAAAATACAGAAGTCCAGGAACCAACATCTTGTATCAAAATAGCAGTAGATGAATCACTTTGTGACAACTAAGGAGGAAGATGATATTCCCATCTTGATAGGGCCAAACATGCCTTCTCGAGAGAGGTATGGACCTTGAAGAAGCATTGAGGATATTTGAGTTACAAGAGGGCAGCCCCAATTTCCAGATGATGTAAACCATGAAGAAGAGGAAATGGTTCTTGATGATTTTCAAATAAAAAAATAAGCTTATGTGCTTATCCATGATGAAGAGATATTCTCATTCCCATTTTAAGATGAGGACTCCCTTGATCATGTCACTTAGGAAGAGACCAAGACATTATGCAATGAGCCCTTGAATAATGGGAAAGAACTGTTTATACAAGAACTGCTAAGAACCACAAAAGAAATAAAAAGACTCTAAGCTCAGTCTTGAAATTCCTGATGCAAGCCATGAATCTACAAGACAAGCGCGAAGATGACTTGGAAGCCTCAACCAATGTGAAGATGGGATATGTTTAAATAAATCTAGATGAGAAATATGATGTCCCTCTCGAGCCAATGGTTGATGGATACAATGATGAAATCGAGGTATTTTCTTTCCCATTTGAAGAGGAAGAATCTTTCCATGATGAACAAATTAAAGAAAGGAGTTTTGAGGCCTTTGAAGTTGAAGATCCTCTGGACAAAGGAGTGATAAAATGCAGCGATTCCCAAGATGATGAAGTAATCCCTCTGGATAGTTTCCTTGAGCTACAAAATAAAGATCCTTCAAAGGCATACAAAGATGAGTGCAGAGGAAGTAACAAAGGAGATCTTTGTGTAAGAACTATTAGATGCAGTGGAAGTTGCGAGAAGACCCCGAGTTGATTCTTGATCTCTTAACTCATGCCATGGTCATACAAGAAAAGTATGAGGTTACTTCCAATCCTCTCACTAGTACTCAAACGCCTCACAATGGAATAGAGATAAAGGATGAATCTAAGGTTTCTCATGGAGAAGATATCAATGAGCATAGACCTAGGAAAGAAAGTAACTCAGAATATTCAAGAAATTTGAATGAAAATCAGCTTTAGGGCAGCGATGAGATGCTCAATGAAGAATCAGCTATGTTGATAAACATAGAAGGAAACTGGCACTATGAAACTATTTCAAAGAACATGAAGGTAGTGGAATTTCCAAGTGAAGACTTGAGCATCAAGAATCTCACATGGACTCACTCCTACAAAAAAACACAGATGGTCATGAAATCACCCAACTTTCATAAACATTTAAGGAGAGGAGGATACTTTTTGGAACCATTCAATGACTTCACAGAACAACATCACTCAGTGTTTTCCACTCAGGGGTAAATTTTGAGGAATAAAAAGTTCTTCAGTGAAAGTAGGTTATCCCCCGCCTTGTACCATAGGTAATTTTTAGGTGTGTCATTTCCTTTCCGTGTGTGTCGTGTGTTTCTTTTTTTGTTCTTGGTGTTTTTTGTTTCCTTCTTCACTCTATGTTTATCTTGTTGTATGTTTTCTATGACTCTGCAAGGCCCAATAGATAAGGCATTAATAAATGGATCATATGGCCTAAAGTTGAGATTATGGATTCTCCATGTCATTTCTTCGCTACATTCAGTCCATGTCATGTCCCCAAGCTAGAGATAGTTTTTTATGTGAAAATGTGCAATAGGAAATTGACAATTTCCAAGCATGAAAACGATACCCCTATAGAAAAAAAAAAATCATGTTTTATCATTCGAGGCACCTCGGTCTTCCTAGTCCCAAATACCTCCCAAGTGTTAACCTCCCCCTTGGTGTTAATTCATTCCCCTAGGTGATTTTAGGAGTTCATTGAAAATTGCAAGCTTCAGCCAGTTGTGGGAAGGGTTATCATTGGCCTTCCTAGGAATGGAGCAACCCCATAGAGTAGAGAAAAATTTACAAAATGGACATGGAGGAAATTAAAAGGCCTTGGGACATCATGGAAGCGATTCAGAAGATGCTGGAAGGACTTGGAGAAGTTGGGGTAGTTTCACCAAAATTAGGGTTCACATGCCAAAATAGTTGTAGAAATTCCAAAGGTGATTTTGGGAGCTCCGGATGGAGTTCGAGAAAAAAATTGGAAAGGAAATGCCAATCCCTACAATATGGTGAAATTATTTTTTTCACAACACTTTGGCACATTGGGTCTACAAGCAATTGTTTTCATGTAGGGGTGGAGTACCAAATCCAAAATCCACTTTTTCAAGGATAAAATAGAGGAATCAAGACCTGAAACCCCCACCATTGGATTCTAAAGGTTTTTTATAATCAAGATAATATAAAATTTCATTATCAATTTTCATCGGTAGTTCACCTTATCATCGTTTCAAGTTGTCCTCTTGGAGTGAGTTCGGGAGTTAGTCAAATTTTTGGGGGACACATGTTAGCTCCAGGAGCCTAGTGGTAATTTTTGTCCCTCATGTCTATCAACAAATTTTGGGGGACACATGTTAGCTCCATAAGTGGTAATTTTTGTCCTCATGTCTATCAACCATGGAAAAATGTTCCTAGTTATCATCCCATATGACCTCTCGGATCCTCATTCGACCTCCTCTCAGGATTGTCATTCGTTCATCCCCTAGGTGCTTGGGGAGCTCAAAGCCTCAATCGTCCCAATCGTTACCACGTGTCATCACCAGGATCATCGTGGAATTTGATGTCCCTCATGTCCCTCATAGTTTAGGGACATAAAACATGGAAAAAATTTCCCTAGCCCCTAAGAGAGACTTCCGGTCACCCATATTACCAACTTCTAGCCTCTCGGTTTTAAAAGCTGATTTTTAGCCTTCGCCTCCGCCATCGATCTCAATCGCCACGTGTTGTTGCCTTGCTCACCATGGAATTTTGATGTCCTCATGTAAGTGCATAAGTTGATGGACAAATATAGGGTCATCCGTGGACATCATATTGCAAATAACATCATAATATCAACTTGTAGTAATAACAACATCAATATCAACTTTGTAATTATTAGCAATACATACACTCAAAATTAGACAAAATTATATTAATATGAATTGTAGAATCTGGAATATAGTTTCTAAAATACTAATTTTTGTAAAAAATGGACAAGATTAGCTATATTAAACACTCAAAATTCAATGACTTGGTATTTTTTTAAAAAACGCCGATAAGATTATAGTCCGTTTGCCCACAATTTGGATGACCAAAAATTTATATATATATTTTTCCTTTGGTGAGAAGTTATATGCCACTATCTATCTTGGGATGGATTTTATTTTGTATTTTTTTGAGTAATATTTTATTTTTTATGATTTTTTCCGTGAAAGTGGTATGAAAACATAAAGAAAACAGAGCACTTTCCGTTTGCCCGCCATAACTTCATCAAAAAATATTGAAATCAAATAATTTTTTTTTTGAACATGTATATAATTTCACCATGGTTGGGATGGTATAATTTTTATCACATTCTGATAAGTGAAACAAATTTTGCAGTCTTAAACGTAGACATAAACATTCACAGGAAAAAGTGTCTTAAAGACCTACTATTAGTAAAAAATTATAAAATGATATTTATCCTCTTCTATTCACTTTAAAATCAGTATTTCTACAAAGCTAATAGTCTCCCCTACACAATGGTACAATTTTTATGACATATTTTTTACTTTTTGGCATGGTTCAAGTCCGTGGAAGACTAAATTTGATGTTTTGCTGTTTTTAATGTAAAATTCAGGATTTGATGTCCACTTAATTGTCCCCCAACTTGGTGCACTTACCCGTCCCTTGTGTCCCTCATAGGTCAAGGAAATCAAAAATTGAAAAATGTGCTCATCTCCTTCTCAACTTTATTTCAAAATGTTAAATACCCACTGTTTCAACATTCTCGCCAACTTCTAACATTCTCGTAAACCATATCTACACATTCCCTTTGAACCTCCTACCATCACTCCACCATTTCCAAAGCTCAAACAAAATCCATAAAATAATTAAAATCCATTTCCCATGGTGATATTCAAGTCTCAGAAAGATATTTCATTGAGCTAAGAAGAAGAAAAGAAGAACAGAGAAGAAGAACAGTAGAAAATCCCCATTGTCGTGAAATCAAAATTTACAAAAATATTGCAAATGAATGCACAAATTGATGAAAAAAAAATTGTTCATCCCTCTATCCAAAACCATAAAAAACATACCATTGAACCCTCCTCTCATGCCATAAAATGTTCACAGTGAAGAAATCCTCTTTCCAACCCAATAAAGGAAAAAGTTCTAATTCTCGTTAAACCAAGAATCGATCGAAGAGAAATTTCACCAGTAAGATAAGAAGTAAAAACCCATATCAAAAATGTAAATTTCATTAGGAATGGAGGATAAAACTAGACCTGTGATTTTTTGAGGTCCACCAATGGTTGCCATGTCCAGAAGCAATGTCAAGTCAAAAAATTAAAAGTTTAAAATCTCCTAAACTATTGATTGAGTAAGCAAAAATTTAAAGGGGAAATATTGCATAGAAAAAACCCATATCGAAAAACTTTGTTCTACATCAATCCGACCCTAGAAGTCCACTTTCCAAAAATAGTAGTTCTTTTGCATATATGACTCGCTATTCAGGGAAAGTCATCAATAAAAGAACCTACGAAGGAGACACTAGACACAGAGGATGCACTGCAGTTGGAAGTTCATCAGAATAGGAATTTGGTCCAAATTCAACACTTACCAAAAATAGTAAGTGGACTCATAAACACCTGCCAAAAATAGAAAATTGGTCCAAAAGTGGGAGGAGTGCAAAAGGAAGGAGATTCTCAGTAATCACTTAGTTCACGGTGTTTGCATGTCATCCAAAGGAAGTTTCTAAATGTGTGCAAGATTTCATATATTTAGAGTTCATCACATTAGAGCACTTCATCGAGTCATTTGGAAGGATAAACGGGCTTTATCATAGGCAAAATCTGTCATCATTAACATTATTTTTCCTTCTTCTCCTTTCTTCTCTCTCTCCTCTCTTCTCTCCCCAAACTTTCTCTCTCCTCAATATTCTAATCTTGCATTGGGTTTGCACTTTTTCATATCTTTCAATGTTCCTAATGTAATAAGTCACCTTTATGTTATAAAAACGGAATTAATGTTTTCCTAGGAAGGTGAAGAGTCTTAAGTCATGTCGAGACATACAAAGATTCATTGGGGAGTATGTCAAAATTCATTTCTCTTCCTATAAGTTATAAATCCCTTCCCATTTCAAAGGGTTGGTGATTGATTTTGTAAACTTAAGAGTGTATTGTACTTGAGAGAACAAAGGAGATAAAATTTTCTTCCATTCCCCCTCACTATTTTTCCTCCATTCCTATACTATGTACAACTTTTTTCAATAAATCAATATAAGAAGGAGTTTCTAGCTTTCTTTGACTAGGAGATTTATTGATACTTTGTGCTCATAAATTATAATTGGTCTTATTGTTATTTGCAAATTTATTTCTTCTCATAAATTCATGTGTTGAAATTTCTAACTAGTGTGTGTAGGAATCTAATTTTCTACCCAGTAACATTAGTTCTCATATCTCATTTATCACCCCCTTTCCTACTTTAAAGACAAAATCCTCTCTAGAAATAAATTGTTAGCTTTGTCGCAGGTTAGTTGAGTGCCCCTGTTGGATCCCCGCCACAAGGCCACCAAGAAAATCCACCCTTACTTGTGCATGTATATACGACAGCTTGAACCCGGTTAAGTAGAGGGACTTAGATTCCCATATTTTAGGCAAGAAATCCACAAGTTTGTCCCCCAACAAATATTCTCGCCAACAAATCGTTACCCCCTTCCTCGCATAGATGATTTATTTGATCATATAAAGGGGGAAACCATATTTTCTAATATATATCTAAATTCGTGTACCATCAACTCGAGGATTGTGAAGGCATATATCCATAAGACAACTTTCCGCATGAGATATGGCCACTATGAGTTCACAGTGGTACCTTTTGGTCTAACAAATGCCCCTGCAATATTCATGAGTTTGATGAATGGGGTGCTCGGGACATTTTTGGATAACTTTGTGATCATGTTTCTTGATGATATTTTGATTTACTCACACATGTATGAGGAGCACGAGGATTACCTTTACTAGGTTCTACAGTGTCTTCAAGATGATCGGTTATACGGGAACCTAGAGAAGTGTGGCTTTTTCCAGTCATAGGTTTAGTAATTAGGTCACATTATTTATGGGGAAGGTATCACATTCAATCCTTCCAAGATTAGATCTATTATGGATTGGTCATTTCCAAACCAATGTGACCATGGTGCACGCTTACGGGGTTGGTAGGTTACTACAGGATATTTATTCAGGACTTCTCTCGATTTCACAACCCATTACTTCCCTTTAACAGAAAGGGAAGAATTTTTTTGGTCAAATATATGTGATCGCCTTCAATACACCGAAGGAATTCCTTAAGACAACACTCGATTATTATAGTCCTATATCCTCGAGAGGGATTTATTTGTGTGTACATATGCTTATTTATCGGATTGGGAGGTGTTTTGATGCGGATAGTGGTGTAGTAACCTTTAAGTCTCACAAAATCAAGGATTATGAACTCAATTATCTCGGCTCATGACCTTGATCTTGTGCGCATGTGGTGCATTCTTAGGAAAAACCATTTGATTTTATGTCACCTCTTCACGTATCCCAATCTTAACACTCAACAATGGCGTTGGATGGAGTTTCTATGTTTGAGTAAGACATGGAGATAGAGCATGTGAAGGGAAAGGAGAATGTGGTTGCAAATGCTTTGATTTGAAAAGACATTTGGTTATGGCTACTACAAGGGCAAAGACTTGCATAGTAGGATTTTGTGACGGCTTTCACATGGCAGCTTCTACCTTAAAGCTAGAGTAGAGATTGAGTCTCAAAAACCCTTGAGGGGAAATTTGATGGATTTGCATTAGATTCAATGGAATTCTAATAAACAAATTCTGGATCTATGTGCCTAGGGATTGAGGTTTGAGACATGTTATTTTGGTAGATGCTTAACATGCACCTTATTTAGACCATCCAGGGGTGAATAAGATGAACGCTTCTTTGAAACAGTGTGTACCATTAGAGAGGACACGAAGAGATATAGCTCTTCTTTTGTCTTATTGTTTGGAGTGTTAGAGGGTAAAGGATGAGCATCGGCATCCGAGTTGTCCTTCTCTACCCGCATGCTATAGTGAAGAGGAAATGGGACACCATTTCAATAGATTTCATAGTATGGCTATCAATGTCGAGATACCACCGTAATGCCATCATGGCCACGGTGGATAGATTGATGAAAGTGACTCATTTTTTCTCTAGTGAAGACCACCTATAAAACTAGTGTAGAAGAATGAGTGTACTTAGATGAGATTTTTCAGCCTACACGGGATTCCATAGAAGATTATTTATGACTGTGATACCTTATACACCTCTCATTTTTGGACTACCATGCAACATGACCTTGGGACAAGTATCAAATTCATTACAACATATCATCTAGAGACAGATGGGAAGACGGAGCGGGTGAATCATATTTCAGAGCACATGCTTTAGATGTACATCATGGACCATTAGTTGAGATGAGAGGAGTATTTGTACCTTGTGGATTTTTCTTATAATAATAGCTTTCAGCTTTCTATTGGTATGCCTCCATTTCATGCACTTTATGGCAAGGAGTGTAGGACACCACTGAGTTGGGACGAATGGAGGATATAGTATATCTTGGGCCATCTTTGTTAAAATACATGGAGTAGAAGGTTGTTTTGATCGCAGACAAGACTACATGAGGCACAAGATAGACGAATAAATATGCATATCGAGAGAGGACCATAGCTATGAGGTGGGCACAAAGGTGTTTCTTCATGTCATACCTCATAAGAGCCCTATCTATTATGGAAAAGAATCTAAGTTAGCTGCATATCAATTGAGAGTTAACCGAGCTAAAGGTGGGCCAAAGGTGTTTCTTCATGTCATACCTCATAAGAGTCCTATCTATTATGGAGAAATTAAGATCTAAGTTAGTTTGATTTCTATTGGTATGCCTCCATTTCATGCACTTGCATATGGTAGAAGAGTGTAGGACACCACCGATTTGGGACAGATAGGTAGGATATAGTATCTCTTGGGCCTATCTTTGTTAAAGGACATGGAGTAGAAGGTTGTTTTGATGATAAAGACTACAGGAGGCACAAGATAGATAGAAGAAATATGCATATCAGAGGAGAGTTTTTATTACCATAGCTATGAGGTGGGCACGAAGGTGTTTCTTCATGTCAAACCTCATAAGATCCCTATCTATTATGGAAAAATATCTAAGTTAGCTCTAACTTCGTGGGTCCATTCAAGATCTTGGAGCGAATCGATCCCTTAGCTTATCATCTAGCCTTTCCACCTAGCTTGTCTCACATCCACGATGTATTTCATGTTTCTTTTCTTAGGAGATACATTCTAGATCCCTCTCATGTATTAGATTAGACTGCATTATAGGTGCAGGAGTAGAGGTAGGTGAATGTCGAGCCCATGTGCATTATATAGTACAAGACCTTTGGCATTCGATGTCACATGGGAAGGTAACCTCATTTATGTAATATAGGTGTGTATTTCCTTTCTTTTAATTTTTAATTGTTATGAATTTGTAGATTGACCAAGTATGAATCAAGTTAGATAGGTATGCAATTGAGACTGCAGCCACATGGGAGGATGCTACTTTGTTATGGGACCAGTTTCCACACCTATTTGCGTGACTTCTAGAAGAAAGTCAAGTCTCAGAGGAGGGGGATGTAGTGCCCACTCCCCTTTGACACTATTTTCATTACGGTGATATTATTTTTAGATTAACACTTATACATTTTTATTATTATATCTTGATAAGTATATGATAGACTATGCAGATATTTGGACTATTGACATGTTGTGATTCACATTTTGATTATGATGAACTAGATGACGATGATGGACAAATATATATATGTTGATTTGTAGTATTCTAATTTTATACTAACATGTCATATTCTTGATGCATAGCCTATGTTGGATATTTTGAGTAGAATTATGATTTTATGGATGTTAAAATTGAATTAAATTGTATGATGATAGATGATAGAATTGTTGATTTTGGATGATGACTATTGATTTCTATATGTATATTATTCTTAATGTTGTTGATACAGGCACAAGGCTAGAGAGGTATTTTATTTGTGTTGCAGGGACATTTTATCACATACATCGAAAGATTGTAGGGGACCAAGCATGGAAGGATATCGAGTGTTGTGCAACATGGCTAAATTTGACAACTTTTGTGTATAATGTTATGTTGTGTTGTTTCATGCTTTGTTAGGAGGTTCCCATGGGAAGGTAACCTCATTTATGTGGCCATGGGTGTAATGTATTTCCTTTCTTTTTAATTTTTAATTGTTTGAATTTGTTGTGGGGTAAGTTCAATTGATGGACAAATATAAGTTCATTAAAACTTGTTAATTGTGTAACAACATAATATCAACTTGTAGGGATTATTAAATACATATGCAAAAATTAAAAAATTATATTATATGAATCGTATTAAATAAAATTAGTTACTCCTTAAAATACTAATTTTTTAAAAATGGACAAGATTAGCTATATTAAACACTCAAAATTCAATGCTTGGTATTTTTTAAAAACGATGATAAGATTATAGTCCGTTTGCCCACCAAATTTGGATGACCAAAAATTGATATATATTTTTTCCTTTGGTGAGAAGTTATATGCCACTATCTATCTTGGGATGGATTTTATTTTTTATTTTTTGAGTAATATTTTTTTTTAATGATTTTTTCCGTGAAAGTCACATATGAAAACATAAAGAAAAATCTCCTACCAACCCTACTTATTTAAAACTGGGTATACCATGGGCATCCAAAAATATTTGTTCAAATAATTTTTTTTTGAACATTTTGATATAATTTCACCATCTTGTTTTTCATTCTTGGAATTTTATCACATTTTGGAAGTTACAAATTTTGGATTTTAAACGAGACATTGGCATTCACGGCTTCTCCTCCTTCTCCTCTTCCAAACCTCTTTAAAAATGTCTTAAAGACCTTGTTAGAAAAAATTAGAAGCTTTATGTAAAATGATATTTATCCTCTTTATTCACTTTAAAATATATTTAATCTAATTAATAGTATCCCCTAGATGTACATGGTTTATGAAATGGTGTTTTTTGACATATTTTTACTTTTCGATGGTGTCTGTGGTTTGTTTGTTTGTAAAATTGGTGGTTTGTCCACTTAATTGTTAACTATGGGAGATGGATTTATGTGTTTATTATTGGGGAAATAGATGTTTAGGCATGAATTTAATGTTGGAGAGTGTGAGTTTCTATTTTAGTTCCACCTATGGGATATGTGACATGTGGGATAACATTGGATATATACTTTGTTTTTTTGCATGATGTGAATTGAATTAAATGCATTTGATTGGTTTTGAGTTCACCATCCTTCCCAAATTTGAATGTTTTGCCTTGTTGGCCACTTTTGGAGACTTGAAGTTAACCTTGTCCTACATCAAACTCTCCTAGACAAAAGTAGGTGGTGCCCATATTCCTTATTTGTTTCTTTTTTGGTATTGAAAATTGGTCTTGTTTTTCTACTTGGAATTTTATCTTTGTTTGAATGGATTTTTGTGAATGAATTTCTAACGCTTATTTAGAAAAGGAATTAGAAGCTTTATGTATTTGGTAGGCTCTCCTCCTTTTACATTTTGTATTAATCCTTTGATGTAGAAATGTGTTTGTCATATTGTATGAGTGTTGTAAATGTTTGTTTGTAATTGGTAGTTTCCTTAAGTCGGGGATGGAGATGTATCCCCTTATGGGACCATTATAGGAAAATGGAGATGTGAGGCATGAATTTTGGAGGGAGTGTGAGTTTGAGTTCCACCTATGGGGATTGAAGAGGATAACATGGATTATTTTAATATTTGTAGAAATATTTGATTATGTTTAGTTGTGCACATGAAGGCTTTTGGGAGAACTGACATCACTTTGAGACAAAAGTTGGTAGTGCCCATATTCCATTTGCCCTTTTGGCTTGTTAGTAAATTTTTGTGCTAGTTAGGAAGTTCTTATTTTGTTTGAATGTGTTATTTGATGGTGTTAATTTTGGAATTTGTTGTAGAATCCTCTTGTAAAAGTTGTCAAATTTTAAATAATAAGGGCCATTTTTTTTGATTTGTAGATGGATGTTCCCCTTATTGGATTATAGGTTTGGTTGGACAACGCTCCTATTACCTTGTTATTTGTATGGTTATTAAATATTTGAAATTCCAAATTATTTAGTTTAATGATATGAAGTTGGGAGATATTGGAAATAGACTTGTGTTTTCATATTGTTGAAGGTTGTAATTTTTCATGTTGTTAAGCTAATTTATTAAGTTTTAAGGTATGAAATGGAAATATGATAAATTTTATATGTTGAAAGTCTTGTATATTTCATTTATTCCAATTAAAGTTAATTGGTTGAATGTATAAACCAAATTTTGTCCTAGTATAACTTTTGAAAGATATTTATTTGTTTAAGGGATTCAATTTTTTATTACAAAATAATGTTATCACAATCCGACACCTTATTTAAGTTAATATTGCCTTATAAACCAACCTAAGTAAAACTATTTCAAAAAGATTTAGTTTAAGGTTCTATTTTAGGTTGAACATTTTGAAAAATTTTGAATTTTCAGCTCCTCTTTTTCTCTAACATCGCAGAGGTCGATCGAACCACACACCAGAAGGAAGGTGGTCATAGGATCCTCGGCCGCTTAGGGTGGTAGTTTTTTCACTTTTGACGGAAAAATAAAAATCACGACTGTGAAAATTTTGGATTGAATTTAAATAAAATCTAAGCTTTAAAACTTCAAGATGAAACTACCAACAACTAATAAATGATAAAACTCAATTGTTTAAGCATATAAATCCTCTTATGGGCATCCAAATGTGTAAAATTTCATAGATCTAATGAAATAGGTTTTTTCCCAATTGTTGAACTCAAAGAATGTTTACATTAAATAGAAAAAAATAGATTCACGGTGGAATCTCTACAATAAGCAAATGAGGAACCTTACAATAGAAAACCCTTGTCTAAACTAAGCTATGAAGAGAAGAATGGAGGAATATTTCTCCATTTACAACTAGAACCAAGAAAATTTCTCCATGGTTGCACTTTTTGCTTTCATGGCTTCTCCTCCTTCTCCTCTTCCAAACCTATAAAACAAGAATGAACAAATGAGGATGAAATTGAGACAAATAGAAACAAAAATAAACCTATAAGGATATTTAGGGCAACCCAAATCCAATGGCTAGGATATATTTAATCTAATGCCTCAAATTAAACCCCTACATCACTTAACTGGGAAGTGTTTTTGTGGGAAGGAAATTTAATTAAAAATCACATGGGTAATGGTGTGAATGGGGCCACTTTGTGGCTAGACAAAATAATTAAGCTTTTGTTATAGGAAAAAAGTAAACTTGGTGCATGGTAATTAAGTAAAATAATGGAACTTGGTAAATGTTTCAAATCAGTAAATATTCTTAGGAAGTAAATTAATAATATTTAATTATTAATTTAATTCCAACTTCCGTAAGATTTAGTGGAAACCTTAATGGGGAAATTTATTAATTGTGGGTAATTTCTAACCTTGCAACTCCTTTTTGGAAAAAAAAAACAAAAAAACAAAAACAAAAACAAAAAAAAAAATTACCGTAATTTTGACTATTAAATTATTAGTTTCTATTTTGATTGAGAGTAGATTTTTTTGGGCGTTATACTTGGTATCAAATCCATGGGTTCAACACTTGACCCTGATCACTTGAAACATGAAACACAACAAGTAAACCTAATGCAACATAAAATTAGAACGCACAACATTGCATGATATATTAAAACATAGAAAACTAAAACAAAACCTAGATGATGATAAACTAACTCCCGTATCTGGTCTATGTAGGCGCATGGACTAGATGAGGGGTCCTTACACTTGGACCAAGATCTACCACCCCCAAGACCAGTAAGCAAGTATATTTCCTCGATACTACAGACATTACATTACATGATGTTAACTCTACTTTAAATGGAGGATCTTTAGGAAGGTGACCTAGCGAGAAAAGACAGAGAGCCATTAGTGGATGTTCGTGCACATTCATGAACATAGTGTTGAGGAGAGGGAAGATATCTCCCACGCGAGTCAGTTGGACATGAGTCACCACCTAAAGAGCACAAAGATAGAGCTTCCTGAGACACATGAAAGATATAGGATCCCTAGGACAAGGGATGATCATGCAGAGAGACCTAGGGGCTGATAGTCAACAAAGGCAATCACATCAAAGAGATATTGAACTTACATCCACCTCATTTTGCTGAGAAAAGGAGGATTTTAGACCGAGGCATGGTTGGTTAGCTTGAGTGGATGCTTTAAGCTATGTCCTTGTACTAGCAACATGAAATCTCATGTTTTTATCCACCTTCTAAGAGATGGAATCGTTTCATCTTGTAGATTAATAGAGAGTTACTTGGGAGATCTTCGAGGGGCATTTTAGGAGTAGATACATATCTAGGAGATTCATCCAACAATAGATTGATGAGTTCCATGATTCTATGACAGCATCCATGATGGTAGTAGAGTAAGAGATTTAGTTTTGGATCCGGTTAGATTTAAATCTAGACTACATGTAGGATGATCATATTAGGGTTTAGAGGTTCATCATGGGATTGAACTTAGACTTAGGGTGGGGAATTTCACATTCATTTCTACAAAAACTATCGGAGGCCTTAGAGAAGTCCTATAACATAGAGAAACCAAGGGGAAGAATCTACAGGATCAAGACAAAGTGAGGAGTTGTATTCCATTCTTAGGATAATAATCATCAAATATGCAAGATAGTAGGTCGAGGGGATTTGTTCCTCCTCCTTGTGGCGGACACACTTTAGCATAGTCTTCCATCAGGCCTCCTCCTCTCAAAGCAACATGGTAGCAGACTTGACCACCCTTTGACCTCTATATTGCCACGATGCTCAGAGAGGACATAACACGTGATGTCTAGTTGGGGACCCAATAGGACACAGGCTCCACCTTGAGCAAAGTTAGCATGATTGAGTCCACTTTGTATTCTCTTGAGCACCCATAAAGATCTATGGCAGGATCATCAAGTTCTACAACACATACCATCGGGCCACCTAGAGGAGAATCTTCTTAATGGAGAGGACTAAGTAGTTGTTATGGGTGTGGTGTACATGGTCATCATTGGAGATAATACCCTTAGAACCCTCGCGATTTGCTAAGGCACTGTTCTAAGCCTTTGGTTGGTGACATGTCCAAGAGCCACATTATGTCCATTTATGTTGTAGGTCAAGAACCTCCCTGAAATCTCTAAAGCATAGTGATTGAGACTATAGGTAGCATTGGTGGTATTTATACCCCTATCTTATTTGATTCAAGCTCTTCAGATTCTTTCATTTCTCCATTATTAGTAGATCGATGCATGGTGGTGGCAATTAGGCAAAGGCTTAGTTGGGATATTGAGATGGCTTCTAGATCCAAAATCTCAGCTGGACTCCTTATTTAAGGAGTGTGTGGTGGACCTAGGATCCTTCACCATGAATTTGGATCTTTGTATCCTCTACCCTTGGATTCATATGGAGTTATCTTCGGCATGGATTGGTTGTTTTCACACCTCAGAGATAGAGTTGTTTGTTACAACAAGGTTATATCTTTTGTGTAGATGATTTGGGAGTGGAGTCGGATAGTTGGAGTTAGGAGACCCATATTTATTCAAACCATATATGTTATGTAGCTTAAGCGGTGTCCACGCGATAGGGTTTTTAATTATATGCCATCACTTTGTAGTGACCATTATCATAGGATGAGACTCATGGACCATCACTTGATGACCACCCCATTTTGTAGAATTTTTAAGATTTTTTTCCTACTTAGTTGTCCTTCTGGGTTACCTCTGCCACATGAAGAGATAGAATTTTGTATTGATTTGAATCTGGGAATGAAGCCTATCTCACACACACCATATAGGATGACCACATTGTTAGAGCTATGTGAGCTCAAGTCATTCAGCTTAGAGGGCTTGTTATCCCAAATTCACCCTCACGAGGTAAATTTTGGTAACTTATGCAAATTCTTTACAAGCTCAAACAGGTTGAAATGGTTTGAGGGTAAAATATTGAATTTTTGAGGTACCTCTCATCTTTCTCTAACTCCCCTATCCAAGAAAAATCCAAGGAGTTAGTAAAAATTACAAAAATATGAAGAAAAAAAATGAGGTCGTAGGCCTATTTTAATGCAAATCGGATCTAAGAGTTGTGGATGGAACCAAGGTGGATCGTACCAAGGTCCATCATACCAAATTCGTGCCTAAAATGCTAAAAAAACAGTGAAATGTGGAAAAGTCAGGTTTTTTGGCCCGGGCCACATAGGACATTCAGACCTAAAACCCGATTTTCCCAAATGATCGAAGGCGAAGGGATTGGAAAATTTTGGTATTTTTTCTCATGTAGTTTTCGAGACATTGGGAAGCCAAGACCCAAAATTTTGAAATGGATGATTTGCAAAAGAATTTTCAAAATTGGTTCGAAATGTCCCAGGCTGCACACAGGACACCGGGATGCGCAGGACCCACATGGTGAAATCACTGATTTGTAAAGGGTACAAAGTGGACAAGTTAAAATTTTTGTCCCACATGGTTTTTGGGATAGCTTAAGACATAGGTACATGGGCTCTGTAAAGCTAATTCCAAAGGAGATGTGGCGAATGTGGAGGTCAACGACCCTCATGTCCCGGTCAACGTCGAGACAAGTGGGACACCAAAATCTGACTTTCCCAATTTGTAAAGCCTATTAAGTGTGATGTGGGTGAAGTGGAGGTTTTCATCCCAAATCACACAAGGGGCAGGCTGGACATAAGGACCTAAAAGAGCCGAAATAGCCACATACTGAGGAAAACTCAATGCCTGACCCTCCCGAACTTCAAATGGGCATAAATTTTGACCCCGAGCTTCGATTTTCATGAAATTTGACTTTCTAGAATGAGCACGATGTCCTCTACACCAAAAAATAATATTTCTTAATTTTTATGAGGGTAGATATATGAAAATAAATAAAACATCCTTATCTCCAATAAATTCGAGACACCTATTCCCCGTTAAATGACATAAATGTCTGGTAGACCCAAAACAATTGCCTACACTCGGAAGGCCATAAATTTTGCATTTCTCAACAAATTCATGAAAATTGGTATCATTGGAATCATGGTTCTGAGCCCGATGCACAAGATAATCAAGAAATCTAGAATTGGATGAGGAATCGATGGTAAATTTGTAGAAAACATGCCCAATTCAAAATAGTGGTTTTATTTGGTAGTTGGGATGCATTCAATGAAGCATGGGTTGACATTTCTCACTGCTGCAAGTTATGGGACAGTATAGGGATCCTTTTGCAAGAAACATAACATCATTTCACTACATTTACTACCTTTTACAAGTGGTTGGAAGTCAAATTTTAGTATTTTCACTTTGCCTCTCTCTCTCTCCTCTCAGAATTCTATAAATTATTGTTGGGCTCATTGTAAAGGGAGATAGTTTTTAGTAGAAAAACTCTATCAAATTTTTTTTTGTGAAGCAATTTTTTTGCAGGCCCTTGTAGTAGACTCCTTGCATGGTGATCTAGGCCCTTGTTTTGTAATAGATTGAACCTTGCATGTCAATGAAGTAATAAATACAAGTTTGTGGATGTATCTTCCCCTATTGTGTTTGTTTGCATTCTCTTTTCCCCTCCAATCTCATTGTAGATATATTGTGTCTATTTATGCTATAGCATCAATTCATTATCATTGTGTATGAATGAAATGTTGTTGTGAATGCATTTTCTAACTATGGATAACTATTATCACCCCTTCTAGTATGCATTTTTCTTGTACTTTCCACACATTGGAAGACTACTCTCACACTCTCCTTTTCAAGAAATAAAACCTAATCTAATAGAGGTGATGCACCAAAGGAATGTTGAACATTTGCATTTTCTTAAACACAAACCATTAAAATGTGATACAATATCCATGCACAGATGACCAAAATTGCAATGAGGGATCAAGAAGAAGAAAATAAACATAAGAGAGGGTTGAAATCATCCATAGACTTATTCTATTGCTCCAAGAATTTGATACAGTCCATTACACTAGCCAAGAGGGAAAGATTGCATTACAATTGGAATGGGGGTTCAAAACTCCATGAATTCACCTGCAGGGTAGAGAAGAAGGGAGGGCAAAGCAAGAATGTCCAACCTTTAGAAATTTCCCCTCTATATAAATATATAGGAAGAATGAGAGAGAAAGAGGAAAAAAATTGAACCCCGTTCAACCACCCCTAAAGGAGCATTGAATTCCCCTACCACAATGATGAGTCTCGCTACAACACCCATGCCCCCATCATTGTTCCTTGTTGGGAAAGAAAGGAGGCCCATTCTTCATCATGGTGGTAGGTGGGAGACTTGACAACCTCAAAAATGGTGGACTTGAAACATTAATGGTGGCAGGTGAGTAGCAGGTGCCGAGAGCTCTCTAAAATGTCCCCTCCCTCGATTCCGAGCTTCTGATCAAAATATATGGCCACTTGAAGGTGCTTCGGGTTTGGAGTCTATTCACATATCCACGTGGTGGCCCCACGCATCTTAAGGTTTTTCCCCCTCCTTTACACTCTTGAAGTTGCACTCAACTGAACACGTGGCATCATGCATCATCATCCACGGGCCTCTCTATTTCATTTTTTTTTTTTCCTAAGCCCCCTATGGTGGAGACATTGTGCCTGACCCGAGACACGTGGAGAGATGGCACATGTTTGGGAACTGCCCCCTAAATTTTCTTTTGAAGGAGCACGAGCTGACGCATGGCTCCTCTCACTGGCCTTGGAATTTTCAATGGCCGACTTTGTCCCCTTTTGACTTTGACCACGTGGCGAGCTGGTGCTTGTTTGGGGACCACTTTTGGATTCGCCCCTTGAAGAGCGCGAAGAGACACATGGGGCTTTCCCTACTTGCCTCTCCTTATGCTTAGCCGATTTGGGTCTCAAATGAATACTTCCTACCTCATCCCTTTGGTGAGTTAAAGGGGCCCACCATATATAATGCCAAAAAACCTTTACGGGTGGGACCCTTGTAGCCAGCTCCCAAAATTGTGATGATGGGACACTTGGCATCATCCATGGGCCACTCCTCCATTTCCTCATGTTTGGCTTAGTCCCTTTTGTTTGGCGGGGCTATATGTCTGACTCGAGACACGTGGGGGGCTCACGCATGTTTGGGTTCTACCTTTTGGGTCACACCTTTGAAGTTACATCATTGGGACACGTGGCTCCTCTCGCCATGGCCTTGGACTTTTCAATGGCCGATGAGACCATTTTTTGACTCCGACCACGTGGCGGGTTGGCACTGTTTGAGGACCCCTGTTTGGACCTAACCTTTGGAGAGCGTCATTGATTGGATGCGTGGGCTTCCACGTTTCAGGCTTTCCTTTTTTGCCGATTCAATGGCTCGGCCCCTACCCCCATTTGGACTCCTGGCCACGTGGTGAGCTCGCACACACTTGGGGACCACTTTTGGATTCTACCCTTGGAGTTGCATCGATGAGGCACGTGGCACCCTCCACGGTTCCTTTGCTCTGCTCACTTTTGGACTCGGTTTTGGGATCAAATGTGAGTCCACACAATTGGGCCGACCCTTCCATTTTCTGTGCAAGGTTGCGTTTGACCAATTTTTCCTAGGGGGTAAAATTGGGATAACAATTTGGTGACTCACGGGATCACCTACCTGCTAGGTGAATGGATCAGCTACCTTGTTGTATCCATTGGGCATGGAGTCATGGATGGTGGTAGCCTGATACTGATCTGTTCTTGAAACTTGAATCCGATGCTTGCACTTGGTGACCTTGAACCTTCCCCCTATTCACACTCTCAATTTTCATAAGAAAATCTTGAAATGAGGTTTTGAGAGTAGAAAATTGTCTTGACTTGGGGTTTCACTTGTTCTAGAAATGGACTCCCTCAAAACTTGATTTTAGTTTCTCTATATTTGTTTTATTTTGAAATTAGCAACTGTTACAAAAACTATGGGTCTCCCTACTGTAAATGTTGAAGGGCTGGCGCATTCACTTGGAGGCACATCAAACTATATAATGACACAAACCTGGAGCAACAAAACTTGTGCCAGAGCACTTAGGGAAATGAAACCTATCTAATAACAACAACAATGTGCACAAGCACTTGGAGGAATTGGAAATCCTAGACTAATATGTACAAGGGTGAGAATTCTCCTTCTAGTAGCAATGTTTGAGATAGATCCCATTGACTGGAATCTGTAATTCTTCACCATCCAACTTAGCTAGCCGGAAGGCATTGCTACTTTTGCATTCGGTGATCATGTATGGACCACTCCAATGGCATCAAACTTGGAATGCCTTTTCCTGGTTTTGCTCGATCTGCATCCCACTTCAGAACTAAGTCCCCTTCTTGGAATGTCCTTGCTTTAGCTTTCTTGTCAAAGCTCTTCTTGATCAATGCTTGATCCTTCTCCATGGTTCTACACTACATGTTCTCTTGCTCTCTTCTAACTCCATCATCTCTACATACCTGATCTCCATAGGCTCAAACTCAGCTAGTTCCAGTTGTTTCATGAGTTCTAATGCTGGAACTCAAGTGATATAGGCAGAAATGCTTCCTTCCCATATACAAGCTTGAATGGAGAGCTTCTGTAGACCTCTTGGGTGTGATCCTATCTGCCCAAAGAGCTGATTTGAGTTTTGTGTGCCAAGTTCTCTGATTCTCATCAAGATTCCTTCTGATGATTCTCAAGTAAGTTCTTGTTTGTGGACTCTTCTTGGCCATTACCTTGAGGGTAATAGTTTGAAGAGGTGTTGAGGTATACACCATTCTTGACAGCCCATTCAGTAATTTTTGCCAAGGAATGCCAATGCATTGTCTGATATGATAGTAGTAGGGGCACCAAACCTTGTGACTATCCCTTCATAGAAATCCAAAATGTTGGATTCATTTGCCTCCTTAAGTGCCACTGCTTTAGTCCACTTGGTGAAATAGTCGATCATTGAGTATCCACTTGTGGCCTTGACTTGAATTTGGATTGATCACTCCAATGAAGTCTAATCCCCATTGCATGAATGGCTGATTTACTGAAATTGGATGAAGAGGGTAGGGCTTGTTAACCTTTCCTTCCCTATGAAGAATGCACACTTCTTGCACTTCTTGATCCATGAGTAGCAATCACTAAACACCGTAGGCCAATAATAACCAGCCCTCATAATCCTGAGTGTTACTCATGGAGCAAAGTGGCCTCCTACTTCTCCATCATGGAACTCATGTAATACCTTCTCAACTTGGACTTGTCCCAATGCACCTTAATAGGACACCATTGATGTCCCTTTTGAACAAAACACCATCAACAAGCACATACGGATGGCTTGTAATCTAAAGTACCTTCTTTTTTCTTTCTCATTTCTAGAGGGCACAAACTGTTTGGAGATAATGCACCAAATCTTGAGTCCAACATGGAATGGGTGCATCATTAGCTGGTTGTTCTTGATCATTCTGCGTTAATAGGACAACCTCTTCTCATCCGTTGACTCAATTCTTGTTTTTGGAAGTGAGCTTCTCACACAGACCTTTTCCACGAACCAGCTTGGTCACTTTGATTTCAATATCATACTCCATTACACGAGTGATCCAACCTACTCTTTTCTCATTCAATCCTTGTTTAGGAGAAAATCCTTGACACCAACATGAGACACTAGCAATTGAATCTTATTGTTCGAGACCAAGTGTCTAAACTTCTTCAAACTCCTAATGATAGTGAGGACATGCTTTTCAATAAAATAATACCTTACTTCATACTCTTCCAGATTTGGCTGAAGAATGCTATGGGCTGTTCTGAACCTTCTTATTAGGTTGAACCAAGATAGCTGAGATTGTGTCTGGACCTCTCCAAAGCATACAACATGAAGTCCTTTGAAAATTCTGGGTTAATAAGAGTTGGGGCTGTGATATTGCATGCTTTGATAGCCTCAAAACTCTCTTTTCCTTCTTTGTCCATTTGAATGCAAGACTCTTCTTCAACATCATTGTTAAAGGCTTCACAAGAGTGGAAAAATCAGGCACAAATCTGTGGACAAATTTTATCCTTCCCAAGAAGCTTTGGAGATATTTCTTGTGATGTGGCAATGGAAGTGTTCTAATGGCTTCAACTCTTTCAGGGTCAATTGTTAACCCTTCTTTTGAGACAATGTGGCCCAAAAACTTCCCTTGTGTGCCAAAAATACACATTTCTTTGGATTCAATGACACTCTGAACCTTCTACACCTTTGAAATACTTTCCTGAGGTGAAAGAGGTGGTCTACTTGCATTCTTTGAGAAGATAGTGATATCATCTAGATATACCAACACTATCTTGTTAATCAAGCCTTTGAACACCATATCCATAGCTCACTTGAAAATGTTTCTCTCGGCATTGGACAATCCAAATGGCATCTTCTTATAAGCATATGTGCCCCATTTTGTGGTGAAGGTTGTCTTGTACTTGATCTTCCTCTTTCACCATTATCTTGATTATAGCCTGAGTATCCATCTAGCAATGAAAACCTTTGGAGCCAGCTACAACCTACAAGATCTTGTTCCATTGATGGAAGTGGATAATGATCCTTGAGTGATGCTCTGTTCAGATCATGAAGTCCACACACAATCTGATTTCTCCATTTCTTTTCCTCACTGGCACCAAGTTTTGCAACCCAACTTGAATGTTTGATAGGGAAGATGATGCTAGCTTCAATCAACTTGTTCAACTCTTTCTTCATGAGAGGTTCAATGTGAGGATTTACCACCCTTTTCTTCTGTCTGATAGGTTTAGATCCTATCCAGCTCGATAGTGTGTTGTGCCAACTTTGGGTTGAAACCTCTTAAATCCTTGTAAGTCCAAGCAAAGACATCTAGGGAATTCTTGACAAAGTTGAATGAATTCATTTTTCTTGTTGGGTACTTACCTTGCCAATTTGCAATGTCTTGCCTTCATCTATTGAAATGGGCTCTGAATCTTCACCCTTTACCTAAATATTTTCCTTCTCCTTCCGGAATTGATCATTTGGGTTGAAGATTGACTCCAAAGTTACAAGACCTTTTGGTAATTTGTTGGTTCTCAACTACACCACTTGGTCACCATACCACTGTTCCAACTTGTCTTGGTTTCTAGGTAGAGAACTCAACTTCTTCTTGTAAAAAATTGACAATTTGCTGATCATTCTCAAGACTTGCCAACTTGTGTTGTTATCTGGAACAAGCTGGTCTTACAACCACTTTAATATGGGGCTGAGATTTCTCACTCTTGATACTCTCTACAACATCAAATGCCACCCCGATTGCTTGCCAATTTGTCTATTTCTTCATTCTTCTTCTTCTTGGGATGGAATTGATGCTAAAAGCTTTGAAAATATTCAATGAGATCCCATACCCGATTCTTGTAGTTTTTTAATAGATCATTCTTGGCAGCATTTTGTCCTCTGACTTGATTCACAATTAGCTCACTATCGCCAAACACTTGTAAATTTTTAATGCCTCTCTTTCTTTCCCAATGCAATCCATGAATCAAGGCTTCATACTCACTTGTGTGTTGTTTGAGCAAGAAAATGGAAATGGAAAGCTTGAGTAATATTTTGTACCTTGAGGTGAAACAAGCATAGCTCCTCCTCCTGCTCCTTATCTACTTCTTGAGCCATCAAAGAATAACTTCCATACCTCATTATCATCTTTGTGGTCTAGCTTGGTGATGCTAGGGAGAGGATGATTCTCTTCATGCAAAACAATAAACTCCTAGCTCAGATTCTTCCATTTCTTTGTAAGGGTCAAAAGCATGCCTCTTGTTTTCCCATTCATCAAGAGTCAAGTCTGGAATGCATCCAACCTTGGTATCTACTTCATAAGTGCTTGGGAGATCTTCTTGATCAAAGGATGAAAAATTTGCATTGATTGGGCTGGGTACATGAGGCTCAATATGGAAATTTACAATGGGCTCAGATCTGATCATAGCCTTAGCTCCATACCTTGTTCTAAAAATCATGTGTGACCAATCAATAGAAACAAATAGCCTCCAATTTTAGCGGTGAAGTCTCTTGACAAGCACAATGCAAAGAGTGGTGGCAAGTCTATGACTGATACATCTTGCAATATAGTCACATTGGGGCATGCATGCAATGTGAGGCTCAAATCCTTGATTACTCCAACCATTGTTACCACTTGTCCCATCCAATTGCACTACCTTTGGAGATGACTTCATATTGAAGACCCAACTGATCAGCTATTTTCTTTGGCATGACTGAGCTACTTGCTCCCGAATCAATCATGCAATTATGTACCAATTTGTCCCCAATGATCAATGAGATATAGAATGGTGGGGGCTTCAAATTCTTACCTTGGTGGCTCTCCATGATTTCCTTCTTCTTGAGAGTTGTATTGGTAAGCACCTTTTCTTGTTGATTGGGTGGCTGATTTGATGTTGACCAATTAGCCATAACATAGCTTGCAATAGGTCTCTCTATCCTGGGATAGCCAATGACTCCCACATTGAGATGTTTACATTTTTTTTCTTCATCTTCTCAATGATGTTGAATGGGGATGAGCTATCCTTTTTTCCCCTTTCCTTGCACATTCTTCTCTTGCACATGGGTCATTACAACCGGTGCTTGAGCTGGTCTAGAAGGTGGCTTGGGCTGACTTGCACATTGGGGGTTGCACTTTGATTACTCTAGCACCTTGTGGAGTAATAGAGGGTTGTGGACCATTTGAATTGGATGACTTCCCTTCTCCAATATTCCTCTTCTTGGACCATGTATTTTTTGCTACACTATGAGGAGGTGCTTGATTCATACCACATAAATCTTCAGCTTGCCAATTGACAAGTGTGGTCTCATTTGGAGGTGCCTCTTTCTGGGTTACTTCTCTTGCTGATTTCCTTCTTGGCTTGTCTCTTGTTCCACACCAGTTGTTGTCACCATAAGAGCTTGATTCAAAGCACCATTGAAACACATTGACTAGTTATGGGGTTGATTGCATGGGAAACACCAATCATATTCTTGAGCCATGTTATTTTGCACTTGGTACTAAAGCTCTAGATGTGGATGCAACATTAGGATTATAAGGCTGGAATGGTCTATTAGCAGGAGGTCTTCCTTGATTCTAATTTGTAGTTTGGATGGGTGGTTTATTAGGCTGATATGGAGGCTTGTTGGGTTGAGTTTGAGGCTGATATGATCTAAAATTTTGAGCTTGTGCCTCTTAAGTGTCACCAACTCATTACCCAAGTTTTGTAGTTGCTTCATGACTTCTTGGAGCTCATTTGAGGAGCTAGAAGATGAGGTGGAAGCTTCAGTTGAACTCTGATTCCTTGGAGTAGGAATGGGAGCTAATGTGGGTGTTTGACTAGTGCTTGGAGCTCCTAGTTCTAGATATAGAGGCATAGGTGGCCTAGGTGCAAGTTTACCAGCTTGAATTAAGAATTTTTGCTCTAATAGCAATGTTATAGGATGCGGGTAAAGTTCTACCTCCCATGGATTGAATCATCATGGAAATATCATAATTTAAAGCTTTAAGGAAGTATAGAAAAGCACCTTCAATTTGTTGGTCTCATGGCCACCGAATCCTATCCCACGTACGCTAGAATCTAAAGTTGAAATCAATCAACTGCTCATTAGGATCCCTCTTGATTGTTGTCAATTTGTTCTAACAAGGATAGATTATCTCCCTTCTCTCCAAATTGATTGTGAAGAGTTCATGCACAAATGGTCCCAGTTCTGAATGGATCCCATGGTTAGACTCCTGAACCACTGTAAAGCTTTACCCTTAAAAGATGAAGCCAACAACTTGACCGTAACATCCATTTCAATGATCTCATGAATTACACAAACATTTGCAATATCCTGATGTGGTCAATTGGAGTCATCTAGTTCTCTCTAGTAAAATATGGAATGCTCTTTAGTGCTGCAGCTGGAACTAGATTTTGTGCATTGAGAGCCAGCGGGCTGCTTGCAAGTGAAGTTGACGTAGGGGTTGGGTTGTGCCATCCTGATTGGTCGGAGGACTCTAGTCGATTGAACGAAAGGTCTACTAGGTGGAGGTGTTGACAATGTCCTGCTTGGTGGAGATGGAGACCTTTGGGCTCTTCTTCCCCTTCTTGCTCTATCTGGGGATAAATGTAGATAGAAAAATAGCCCCTCCTCTCTAGTTCTTGATCTTGTTTGTATTCTTCTCATGACAATGGATTCTTGCCTCTTTTGGAGTCACCAGATGTGTAATTTTAGAGATTCTTAAAAAGGGAACTCACAACAAGTGCACATCAATCTTTTTGTGATAAAAATGAAGACTTCTCGACCTATAGCTCTATCTTGATTAATTAATTATTATTAATTAATTAGTCTTCCCCTTCATTTAAACTAGTAAATCGATATTAAATTGATTTAATCCCTTTATAATAGCCTGAATCGCACTAATATTCTTCTAAATGGCTTCTATAAGCTTACATCTACCTATTAATTAATCACCTTTCATTAATTAAAATACCCCCAACTCCCATGACTTGCTAAACATGTATTAAACCCTTCTAAAGTAAGGTTACCTTTAATAAAGCAACCTTATCCATTCCTAATCATGTTTTACCTTTATCCCACATTCATGAGAATGTGTTGAATCCTTTATCCTTTGGGCTATATAAAGAGCCCTCCACCTACCTTTTTACTTACACCTAAACTCCTTAGAGAGCAAATGCAAAGCATATAGCAAAGAGACTAAGAGCTTGCACCTTGTTTTCTTGAGATTTCATCATCTTGAAGAGTTAAGCCTCTTTCTTAAAGTGTTTGGGTCATATGGGAGGTGTCAAAAGGGTCTTATAGCCCAACTTTGATTAGCCCCCATTCCTAGGTTCTTGGAACATTAAGGACAACTATTTTTTGATAGCCATGGTACCTACCTAGGTTCCTTCATTTATATGTTGTTAGAGAATAGAGGATATTTAGGTGCTTAACATAGTTGATTTCATAGTTTTGTATTGATAATTGTTAGCATCTAACCCTTGATTAATTCTTATCATGATGGTGTTTATAATGTTGTTTAATTCTTGTTAATTAAGACTATTTAGGTGTTAGTCTTTGTTTACATTAGCATTAGTTTAAAAACAACACTTGCACACATTTGGCACACCTGGTGGGACTTATTCCATTGTCCTTTGCACTTAATTTCAAGTTTTTGTAGTTAAGTTTCATTTTTGGTTACTAACCCTCTTTTACACATGTTGATCTAACTTGTTTTTCTTAACTTGTTTTGTTGAGTTTACATGTGTTGAGTCTTCCTTATAGGTATAAAGGAGGTGAAGTGCTATTGTAAATTGGAATTGATGGGAAAATTTCAAGATTTCTCCATGTTTTCATTTTTAGAGCTTACTTTTTCAACATTCTACATGCTAGTTTTGTCAATTTCTTGAAAATTTTAAATTCTTGAGCATGTAGGTTAGTGTTTGATAGTGCTGAGTCTTCTATTTACATATTAATGTGGTGGATTTCTGTCAAAATTTAATCTTGGTGAGAAAATTTCAAGATTTCATCATGTTTTCATTTTTAGAGCTTACTTTTTCATCATTCTACATGCTAGTTTTGTCAATTTCTTGAAAATTTTAAATTCTTGAGCATGTATGTTAATGTTTGATAGCGTTGAGTCTTCTATTCATATATTGATGTGATGGGTTGTTGTCAAAATTGAATCTTGGTTGGAAAAATTTACCCATTTTACATTAAGAGACGTTTTTTTTACATTTTTGAGTGCATGTCAAGTGCATACCCGTGAGCATAAGAGCATATGCGTAACCCATCTTCCGAAGGCCATAACTTTTCTCCCGAACTCAAAATGACTCCATTTTTTTTTGTTGGAAAGGTATTGAAGTTAACTATGCAATGAAAATATAAATTTGGGATTTATACTTACAGAAATTGTAGGTTTTTCTTTTTAGTTTAAAACTGGTCATTTTCTAACATGTCTAATGTTTTGATGAATGTTGTATTTCCATGCTTACTGATTTAGACCAAAGCATGTGTATGCTCTTCTCTTGCACATTTTGGTGATCTTGAGAATCAAAAACAACTTTGATCTCTATCTTTTTAACATTGGGATTAAACTTAGAAATTTGATTATTCATTTTGCTTAAGGGAATGAACCTTTTACAAAGCATTTTTCAATGGTCCTTTGATTTGAAGTTTTCCATTTCTATATAGTTGGGATAAAGTTTGTGTATGCTCTTCTCTTACACCTTAGGGATCTTGAGAATCAAAAGCAACTTTAGTCTTCATTTTATAACATTTGGTAAATTGAAACTTCATCTTTCACTTTTGGTTTAAGGGAATGAACATTTATCAAGAATTTTGTATGGTTCATTGATTGAAAAGTTTTCTTTACTTTTTAGTTGGATTATTTGTTGTGTATGCTCTTCTCTTTCCTTGATGATCTTGAGAATCAAAATGAATCCTCTTTTAAATAATGTGATTTTCGAGAACTCTAAAAACTACTAATACAATTTGTTATATAGGTTTCTAAAAGGTGTCCTACTAATACAATACGTTATAAAATAAAAGGTGTTCAAAAACCACACCTAATTAAACAAGATAAAAAGAATAACATATTCAAAACATTGTATTGCAGGTTTTAGAAAAGGGTACATCCCTCTCCGCTCAACTGGAACATAACCCCTTTGGCATAACACCTTAAGCTACAACAATGGGGGTGGTTCCAGGAACCCCAAAGTAGTCCACGCAAGAGGGAACCTTGTGGATGAAACGGGAAGTGCTCCACACTACCTACTTGACTAGTGATTCCTTTGTGAGATAGCATTATAGGTTGTCCATTGTGGCGACCCCAGTGATAGTACACGTAGATGCACTAGTTGCCTACTATTCTTGAAGGGGGTAAAGTAAAGCCGAGATACTCCCAAACTAGTCAATGTGACTTTTTGGGTAAATCACGCTCACTCGTGGCAACTTTGTAACACCTAGGGCAAGAGAACCACCTAGGAGAATATACTTTGGCCAGGAGCCCACTTTGACCATTTTAAAACAGTGTTGAGTTGTGAACCTTCTTTTTGAGAAACGTGTGACGTATTACTTTCACCTAGTTTTTACTTGCCTTAGGGCGAGGTGAAACTCTACTAAAGTGAGGCTAGCATTTTTCGTCATTTTTCTTGATTTATTTCCTTCATATTCTTTTGACACTTTGTTGATCAAAAGAGGTGTGATTACCTTTGTGTTGTCCATTCGACTGTTTCTCTCACTTTTATGTCCGTTTACGCCCATCCATGTTTGCGGCTGGGTTAGTTAAACGTCTAAAGTGAGTGGAGGCATTTTCACGTCATTTGGTAGCCATTGTGATCTTGATACCCACGTCAAGATCATCATTATAGTTAGGCGTGGTTCATCACCGCGGACTTCCATAGAGGAGTTAGCTTGTTTGTCTCGTATCATTACAATTTCGATATTTACGTCTTGTTTCTTGTAAACTCGACATAAATACCTATATTGTATGGCTACGTTGCACACATTCTTAACTATTCCTAGCTATACTTTGAGCTTTTTTTGTTCGGTTTTATTATTACCTCGATTTCAAAAGGTGTTAGTACTACCATTTGTGCATGTTATATCAATAACACCTCGATATCAATACTTCACTTTATTGCAAAGTGGGTTAACATATCTTGGTGATATTGTTATGTCATTCAAAATCGTAATTGCACTTTTTCAGATATAGGTATTAATCGACTTGAGCTTGCTCGTTGTATATCTTGATTGGGAGATCGCATTTAACTTCATGTATTTACTTACGTCTTGTTCATTCCTTTGAACTTGGCATAAGTGGAGACATCTTGTTAATCATCTGGCATCGTAAATTACTTTGAAACGTAGTCTAGGAAGTACTTCATTTGATTAAGTTTTGGTACCAAATGATTGTTTCATTGGTGACTTTATCACTCTATCACATTGGTATTCTCACACTATTAATTTACTCTTAACACGTACATCTTGTGTTTCACTTAGGGGTAGTCATTGAATTTTGAACAAATCTACAACTTACCTTAGTGAAACTTATCACGAAAACATGGCTCCCAAGATGCGTCTAGGGTTAAAGAAACAAACATATGAGGAACAACAAGTGCAAGCTTGGGAAACCTCTAATAGATAAGGGTCAAACCCATTTATCGGACACGATCTAGGACCACTATTTTCTACAGAAAAGGAAATAGAAGAAATGGTCAACCATAGTGGAAATGAATTAGAGTCACCACGCGTGACTTTGATTTTGACCCTACTCTACTAGATGAATTTCTTCTTAGAAACAAAGATAGAGTGTTGGCCCGGGTCATCGAATTAGGGGCCAAATTTCCCATCGAGAAGGAACCAATACTACAAACAAATGACACTACTGAGGAAGAACGCCCTTATCAATATGGAAGATATTTTAACAAGCGGGCATGCTTCCACTTCTTACGTAGAAAATGATAAAGTGGTAGGGCATAGAATACCCCTCCTCAAAGTGCCACGAAGAAACAAAATAGAACTTGAGATAGAAGAAGAACCTCCACAGTACGAAGAGGAGGAACCTTTAGAAGAAGAGGCTATAAACCAAGCCACAATCCAACAACAAATCAGCAACCTAAGCCGACAACTTGCTTTGCTTACTTCCCATGTACAGAAAGATGCAAATAGGAACATTCAAAAGGTAAGGCCTAAGGTTAAGATCAACGAACTCCATCGGAAAACAAGGAGAAGAAGACATAGGGTACCATCATGTTTACATCCCTACTTCTCCCACTAAAGAACAATTGCTCACACAGGAAGTGCAATCTATGAAAGTGATGCTTGTGAGCTTACAAGAGAGCAATATAGGGAGCATCAAGAAATATCAATATGAAGAGTTATGCCCCTATCCTTTTGACAAAACAATGACCCTTCAACCCTTTCCAAAGAAATTTGATATGCCAAAGTTTGACAAATACAAAGGAAAGGGAGACCCAAGAGATCATGTTAAATATTTTTACATGGCATGTCAAGAGGTGTCTTATAGTGATAATTACCTTATCAAACTTTTTCCCAAGAGTCTTGGAGGTCAAGCATTGGAATGGTTTACACGCTTACCACGGGGATCAATTTCCACCTAGCTAGAATTAGCAGAAAGATTCATGCGTCACTTCTCATATAACATAGAGAGTGACGTCACCATGGTAGACTTGTGTGGCACCAAACAACGCCCAAATGAGACCTTCGCTAGCTTCCTCCAATGATGGAGAGGGATAGCCAGTCGCTTCCCTTGTGCTTTCCCTGAAAAGTAGTTGGTCAGTATCTTCATTCCCAATCTCAACCCAGATATCACCTTCCACCTCCAAATGCATTGTGTCCATACTTTTGAGGAGGTTATTGAGAAAGGGATTCAGATAGAAAAGGCTCTCATTGCTAAAGGCACCCTTAAAAACCAATCTAAAAACAACCAAAGTGTCAAACCCATGGAAAAGCCCAAGATCTTCAACAAAAACAAAAATGTGGTGGGAGATGGAATCACTGATTCCAAATGCATTCAAACGGTCCAAACTGGTCAACCTTTTAAACTGACCAAGGGCCCAATTCAACCACCACCAAAACAATGAACATTCACCTCTCTCAATGAACCATTGTCAGTCATACTAAAATAGTTGGATGTGGCCCACATGATGACCTATCCTACAACACAACCATTTGATGACAACACTCCCAAACCTTCATGGTATAAGGAGCATGAATATTGTGAAATGCATCACGTTAAAGGTCATAAAACAGAAAAATGTTTGTGACTTTGCCACTATATTCAAGACCTCATTAACAACGGGGAGATAGAGGTGGATAACCCTGGCCACATGTAAACACCTAACGAGAAAATGGGGATTTATAAGGAACCATTCCCAAGCATGATAAGTCGAAAAGGTAAAATCGGATCGGGAGAGTCATCCCAAACCTATAAAGCCACGAATTACTTATATACCAAGAGAGATAACAATCATTACGATTCACTTATCGATGTATTCACTCCCCTACTGACCATGTCAACACTATCCAGATTAAGGGAAAGGATCGCATGCTGTGGTAACAAGGCGCCCGCCTCGTAATTCCTGGACCCTCTCCGTCGACCCCATACTAGTAAGTATAACCTTTTAGAACAACTTGAGAAGATGTCCACTAAGATTTTGATCTTAGACCTTCTCAAGATTTCCAATGTGCATAAGGACATCCTGTATCAAACTCTTCAGGGGTCGGGAGTGCCTTTAGAAGTCGATCCTGCACACCTTCAAGCTACGGTGGCAACCATTGCCCCAAGTGAGCATCTTACTTTCAACCATAGGGAGATCCCTACCACGAATCCTACACATAATCTTCCCTTGTACATCAAGGTAGTTGTCACCAAGAAAAATCAAATGGGTGCTTGTGGACAACGGATCGGATTGAACATCTACACGCTTAAGATAGTCAAACAATTGGGACATACGGAGGAAGATCTTGAGTCCCATATTATTACTATCACCACATATAAAAACGCAAAAGAGAGTCAGCAGGCACCATTACACTACCCATGGAGGTGGGCCCCACTTGTCATCAGATAAAGTTTCACATCCTAGACTTGGAACTTCCATATAATATGCTTCTAGGCCAACCATGGATTCATGCCATGCAGGCCGTGCCATCAACGTTTCATCAATGCATCAAGTTGAAGCATGAGGGACATACGATCACAATACCAAGAGATTCAGAGCCCTTTTCTCATTATAGAGCTCTCAATAGCTTTACATGAAAGGGTACATATGCATGTCCCTCCATAGATATAGTTGTTCCTCTTCAGTCTGAGGCTATGGAATCCTCATGTGGATTTGGATTCACTTAGTTCTTGCGCTCATGGGGCATCTACTTCAACCTCTCCATTTGATTCATGGGAGATGAAAATCCTAGAATATGGCTGCGGGGAGTATAATGTACAACAAGCACTCCTGGTGTCAGATCTCTCTTTGTCACCCAAGACTAGAGGTCGACCCAACTACCGCTTTAAGAGACCTAGAGAAGAACACACTATTGGGTCATTCCTTCCTAGAGGCTTGTTAGCTGAGGAGAAGTTTCTTGATCCACCTACTACTTGGGTCCCTGAGGACACTCAGCCATCCTGTTACCAAACCCCGAATATGAAAAATCTAGCAGAATGATGTACTCCATGGGCTACAAAGGCCTAAGATGTGGGAGGAATGAACAAGGACAAAGAGAACCATCCCTCTTCCACATTTCAAAATAAAGATATGGCATTGGGATTCATCCTTATGAGTGCACACCCAATGATCAAGATGTGACTTGTTTAGAGCGTGAGGATAGTTCCGATTACCTAGAAAGCGATACGATTCTTTTTATAGCCAATATGAGGATCTATCCTCCATGAACCTTTTTATGAATAACGCTATCCTAACCATCACCCCCACTGAACCAACCCTTGACCTTGTATACCCTTCCCTTGTTGAATGGGACCAACAATATCACATGCCACTAGATTTATTTGAGAATGATGAGGCTATTGCAAAGTTTATGGGCATAAGGGATACAATCCCCATTGGAGATCATAAGAAAGGTTTCTCTATCGACTTAGACACCTGCACCTACTTTGTGAGGAGGCTGAACTTTGTGGTCAACAAAATTTAAAGAAAAGCAAGGGAAAAAGTTCTAAAGAAAAGCCTCGGCAAAAATTGAAGTCCAAGTTGCATAGTGAAAACCTCTTTGAGGCACTGGCTGACAAACAAATAAGAAAACCGAAGGACAAACAAAGTGACCACGCCAAGGATGAAAATCTCGTGGAGACATCCTTGGATGAAGATCTCAACCTTCCTCCTAACCCTACACGTATGGAGGATTTATCAAAATTGTTATTCGAAGAAACCATTGATGTCAACATTAGTACTGAAGAAGATCCCAAGATAGTAAAATTGGGGCATCACTCTTAGCTAGAGAACAAAATACGTTCACTATGTTGTTATGAGAGTTCATTGATGTGTTTGCATGGTCTTACAAAGACATGCCCGGCCTAGATCCGACTTTGGTCATGCACAACCTGGTCATGCATGCATTTAGATTCCAAGCCTATCAAATAAGAAACTCCGAAAGATGCATCCAAGAGTGGCCTTGTTGGTTAAGGAAGAGTTGGAAAGGTTTCTTGCGTAAGGATTCATCTGACCAATTGACTATTCTGAATGGATATCAAACATTGTTCCTATCCAGAAGAAACCTTCGGTATCCAATCTGTATGGATTTTAGAGACATCAATAAGGCTTTCCCTAAAGATGACTTTCCATTACCCAACATTGATATGATTTTTGACTCAACATAGCAAGATATGAAATGCTATCACTCATGGATGGATTTTTGGGTTATAATCAGATTAAAATCACTGAGGAGGACCAACACAAAACAACTTTCACAACTCCTTGGGGCACCTTCTACTATCAGGTGATGCCATTTGGCCTTAAGAATGCGGGAGCAACTTATCGGGGCCGAGGGCCATGACATAGAATCTTTCATGATATGATTCATGACATCATGGAAGACTACGTGGATGACATCCTGGGAAAGTCCAAAACAAGAGAAGATCATCCTGTCATTTTGCAGCATATCTTTGAGCACCTACAGGAATACAAAGTCAAATTGAATCCCAAGAAGTGTGTCTTTGGGGTGCTATCAGGAAATTATTGGGCTTCATTGTGTCAAGATGAGGTATTGAGGTAGACCCTGCTAAAGTGTCTACCATCACTGAAATGCCTCCACCTGAAAATATCAAGCAATTACGTAGCTTGCAGGGAAAATTCAAGCCATTCACCACTTTATCTCACAACTTGCAGATAAATGTCACTCATTCACCCATTTTCTTAAAAAGGACGTCACTTTCATCTAGGGGACCTCGAGCAACAACAAGCCTTTGCTTTGCTTAAACAGTACCTGGCCAATCCACCTGTTCTCATGCCTCCTACTCCGGAGAACCACTTTTTCTCTATATTTCTCACTACATAATATGCTATTGGTGCGTGCTCGCCCAATATGACATTAACCATAAGGAGAAAGTGGTGTACTATCTGAGTCGCACCCTCATTGCCTATGAACTTAATTATCCTTAGATTGAAAAGGCTTGCTTGGCCGTTGTTTTTACCTTTCAAAAACTTCACCATTACCTGCTGAATACTAAGACCAAGCTCATATCGAAGGTCGACCCACTCAAGTATTTGTTGTCCAAACCCACCCTTACAGGTAGAATGGCTAATTGGATCATTCTACTTAGTGAGTTTGATATAGAATTTTTCCATCAAAAATCAGTTAAAGGACAAATACTCACAGATCAGCTAGCGGAAGCACATTTGCAAAGCACGGAGCCTTTGAGTCTGGAACTGCCAGATGCCTCTTTGCTCTACATTGAAGAATCTATCATATGGCAGATACATTTTGATGGATCTTTACGTTTCATGGTTCAGTGTGGAGTGGTCCTTATTACTCCTTCCGGGTGATCCTATACCGTAGGCTTTCCACTTGGCCTTCCTCGCACAACAACATTACGTGAGTATGAAGCACTCATTGCAGGGATGAAGCTAGCCATCAAGTGGAATATTCATCATGTTAAGTTTGTAGGTGATTCGTAGTTAATCATTAAACAAGTTAATGATGAGTATAAGGTTAAGGATGAAAAACTCATACCTTACAAGAAGTTAGTGGAAACTCTAAAGGAGTATTTTGTGCACATCACCTTTGAGCATATCCCAAGAGCATGAAAGAATGATCGCGGATGCTATGGAAATGATGGGATCTATGCTTCTTATTCCACCAGGAACAATGATATGCCATTCTTCATAGAAAATCTATGCCAGCCCGCATATGACATGCCGAATCTTTCTGGCTTATGAGGTTGTTGTCCCCATTCACCATGGTATGAACCCATTTTCACCTATCTTAAGGACAATACATTCCCTCCGATATCTCCCACTCGAAAAGTAGAGCCTAATTCACCGGATAGCTCGTTACACCCTTTTAAGAGGTACACTTTATCATCGTGGCTACGATGGGAATCTGTTACGTTGTCTAGATGTGATGGAGTCAATCTAGGCAATCAAGGAAGTACACGAAGGAGTATGCAGAGTGCATATAAACGGAATGGTCTTGGCTAAGAAATTGTTGAGAGTAGGTTACTATTGGCCTACCATGGAAACTTGATTGTTTAATTACGTTAGAAAATGTGTGCTTTGCCAAAAGTATGGAAATTTTATCCATGCTCCGTCATAGCCATTGCAACCAATCACTACCCCATGGCCATTCTCTAAATGGGGACTCGATTTAATAGGGAAGCTTACTCCTACCTCCTCTGATGGTCATACACATATCATCACAGCCACTGAATATTTTACAAAATGGGTGGAGGCGTCATCCCTTTAACCTATGTCACAGGAGCACAAATTTCTAAATTCATCATGAATCACATTATTTGTCGGTATGGCATTCCTGCAGCCATTGTTATAGATAATGGGAAGTCATTTAAGAACAAAACTATGAAAGGTCTTTGCCAATGGTTCCAAATCAAATTGAAATGGTCCATGCCATATTACCCTTAGGGTAATGGACAAGCTGAGGCAACAAACAAGACTTTGGTCAGGATAATGGAGAAGATGGTCAGCAAAATAGGTCGCAACTGGCACCTACAAATTCATCCAGCCCTTTGGGCTTACCAGAACATCCATTCACACCCCTACAGTGTGACACCATATTCCCTAGTGTTCGGGACAGAATCTATCATCCCCTTAGAGATTGAACTTCCCTCCTTGAGGATCTCTCTTCGAGACTATCTGGATAAAGATGAAGATTACCGAGTGGCAAGATTGGCTGAGTTGAGCTACTGGATGAGAAGTGCATTCGCACTCTTAATCACCTGAAAGTATATCAACATAGAGTCTCCAAAACTATAACAAGAGAATCATCCCTCATCAGTTTGAGGTTGGTGATTTAGTCATGAAGGAGAACCAGTTCAACACTAGAGCGGAGCGAGAAAAGAAAGGGAAGTTCAAACCCCATTGGTTAGGACCCTATGTCATAGTTGCCAAGTATGGCACAGGGGCATACAAGTTGGCTCACCCCAATGGTGATGAGCTCCGGGAGCCCATGAATGCCATGCATCTTAAGAGGTTTTATGCTTGAACATGGCGCAAGAAAGTCATAAAAATCAAAAAAAAAAAATAAAAATCAAACAAATTCAGAAAAAGAAAAAGAGAAAACAAGTCGTCCACTTGTGAAAATCACGCAATTGTGGCACTTTGGGTAATTCCTTGGGTGAAAACCGGTTTCCGACACCTCGAGAAGATTCATTGTTATCATGAAAGCATTCTATATTCAAGGGCAGTTGTCTTTGGTCTAGACCTAGGTTCTCTGCCTCCGAGTTTCCTTGTGCACACCATTATGTCCAGCCTTGATCCAGCTTTTCCTTCTTCTATTCATCTGTGAGGGATGTGGTCTTTTGTGATTTCCCATCTTACGCTGGGGGCAGCTCAACGACTTCACCTTCTTGTTCATAAGTGCATGTGGCTTCTACCCTTGTATATTCCCCACCTAACGTTGGGGGCATCCACGCTTTCTTGGTTACCTGCACATAGCTTTGGAAACTGTTAGAAAACACAAAAATAATAGAAAATTGTTTCGAGAAAACACAAAAACAATAGAAAATTGTTTCGAGAAAACACAAAAATAATAGACAATTGTTTCACAAAAACCTAAACAATAGAAAATCAGTGCATGAAAACATATCTTACAAAAACATTTACTTGCATTTCCTTGTTTCCTTGCTTTGCTTGTTGCTTGTATAGTGTTTTGCGGGCTTACTTTTGAGTTGTTTGTTGCTTGGGTGTACTTTGTCATAGTTTATCTTTTCTTTCTTAGAATGGATTCATTTTCTCTTGTGCATGTTGTAGTGGGTTTCAACATGCTAGTGTGTTAATTCATTATTTCTTTCTTAACGCATTTGGTTGTGTTTTGTTACTTGTTAATAAGGTATGGTGATTCATGGTGTATTGCATTAATTCCTGGTGTTCTTTGTAGCATTTGGATTTTTTCTTGCATGTGCTCTATTTTGTTATCATTCACATCACATTACCATCACTATCATCACATCTAGCATCATCTATACATCATATATAAACAAAAATGCTAAGTTTTACATCATGCATGTATGCTAAGCTAATCATCACATATCATATCATCAATGGGGGCAAGAGGGGTTGCGCATAATCAAAAATCTATCCCCCGCACCAATATCATCATATCATCCCATCCATATACATCAAAATAACACTTGAAAACAACATTTGATATTGTCTACAGATCTATCATCTACAATCTACAACATGCCTCAAATGATCACATGTGATCACCATCTCTCCTGAGTGTCAGAGCCTCACGGTAAGTTTTCTAAACTGAGCGGTTAAAATGAACTGATTGCAATGTTTTTACCCCCCCTAGGGGGTATATTAACCTGTTTTTCACCGATCGGATGGCAGGACACCCGTTTAGCTCACCGTTTTCTCCTCTGTTCATTGTGGAATAATTATTTTTAATTAAATAATTATTTTCTCTTATTTTTCACCGTATTGGGGCATTTTTTGTCCAATACCCCTTTCTTCTCCCCCGGACAATTTTATTGCTCCTTGGCAATTTTTATTCTTCTTCACACTCTCGTAAATAATTATTTTTTCTTAATTTTTCCACTAAACAAGGACATTATTTGTCGTTTGTTTCTCCTTTCTTCCACCTAGGGAACTTTCTGTTGCCCCTAGGCCCTTCTTTTTCTTCTTCTCCTTTCTTCTATTGTTTATCATGGTTCAGAAAGCCAAAACAATACAAACATTTACTATATCAAAAAAATCCAAAAACAAGGCAAAAATTTTCAAAAAATTCCTAAAAAGTAAAACACCCTACAAAATGGTAACTTGCTTCTTATGATTGAAACTTGTGTCTTGTGCATGGTATTTTCTCCATATCCTGTTGATTTGTCTCACATCTTCCCCGATTAATATGACTCGCGGATCACGGATTCACAACCATTCACAAAAGCTAGTTGCTTGCTTCGTCTGTACTCTGGGGCACTTTTGGTTACACAGGTGTTGTTTCGTTGCTTGAAACACTTTTCATGGACCCCATGTCCATTTTCATTTCCTCTTGCATGTATCCTTGCTTGGGGCATCATTTTTAACCCTTTTCGTCAATCATGAACTTGTGGATCTCTCCAATGCGACCGTAACAAAACATTTGTACAAGCTGTCTTAAGCATTGTTGGGTTGATATGTGCGTTCGTCACTTGTTTTCCTGTTAGGTGAGCTTTTTTCCTTCTCATATTGCATTGCGTTTTTGTATGTTGCATGGAGCTGGTACTTTTAGCAATGGAAAATTGTTCATGATATGGCTTTTCATGTCATTCTACCTTTTTTGTATGCTTATTTGTTTACATTAGCATTAGGTGTTTAGGTGTTGCCCCATCATTGTCCCTTCTTGGTAAAGAAAGGATGCCCATTATTCATCATGGTGGCGGTGGGAGACTTGATGGTCTCAAAAATGGTAAGCTGAAACATTAATGGTGGCAGGCAAAGTAGTGGGTGTCGAGATATCTCCAAAATGTCCCCTCCCGCTTAATTCCGAGCTTCTAGTCGAAAGACATGGCCACCTGAACGTGCTTCGATTTTGGAATCTATTCAAACATATCCACATGGCAACCCCAACATCTTGATATTTCACTCCCTCCTTCCACTCTAGAAGTTGTGTCAAACATACACGTAGCCTCATCTGATGGGCCTTCTCTATTTTATTTGTTTTTTTCCTAAGCCCTCCTTTTGGCATTGACACTATGCCTAACTCTAGACACGTGGAGAGATGGTGCATGTTTAGGACCCCCCGAATTTTTCTTTTGAAAGAGTGCTAAGAAAATGCATGGCTCCTCTCGTCAGCCTTGGACTTTTCAATGGTTGACTCGCCCCTTTTTACCTTGACCATGTGGCAGTTGGTGCTTGTTTGTGGACCGATTTTGGATTCACCAATTGAAGGAGTGTCGAAGAGATACGGGGGGTTTCCATTGGCCCTACGCATACTTAGCCACTTCGGGCCTCGAGTTAACACTACTTTTCCCCATTACTTTGGGTGACTTAGGGGGTCCCACATATATATTGCCAAAAACCCCATACAGGTGGACCCTTGTAACCAGACTCCCAAAATTGTGATGGTGGGACACTTGGCATCATCCGTGGGCTGATCCTCCATTTCCTCATGTTTGTCTTAGTCCCTTCTATTTTTTGGGGCAATACGCCTTGACTTGAGACACATGTGGGGACTTGCACTTATTTGGTCCTGCCTTTCGGGTTGCACCTTTGAAATTGCGTCGTTGGGATACATGGTTTCTCTCACTAGCCTTGGACTTTTCAATGGCCGACTTTGTCCCTTTTTTTTACCCTAACCATGTGGTGGACGTTGTGCTCATTTGGGGACCCTGTTTGCACCTATCGTTTGGAGATGCACCATTGAGGCACATGGATTCTTTCGTTGTTTCTTCTTTCCTTAGCCGATTCAATGGCCAACCCTACCCCTTTTTTACCCTAACCACATGGGTGAGATGGCACTCATTTGGGGACCTTGTTTGGACCTAACCTTTTGAGATGCATCGTTGAGGCACGTGGCACCCTCCACGGTTCCTTTTCTCTACTTGCTTCTAGGTTCATTTTTGGGATAGAATGTGAGTCCACATGACTAGGTCGACCCTTCCATTTTTCCTGTGAAAGGTCATGTTTGACCAATTTTTCCTGGGGGTAAAATTGGGATAACAAGTCCCACAACTTGGAGATAGTACCCATGTTATCCAATCACACTATGAGCTCAAGCATACACACTTGTGTAAACCATAGGGTGTTGTGATTTGGAGATAATAGGGACCTTCTTCAAAAAGGCCAAATTTGTCCTAGTGTATCTCATTGGGGTGTACCTGTGATCTTTGTGAAGAAAAAGGATAGATATTTACATTTGTGTATGGACTATAGACATCTAAACAAAGTAACGATCAAGAATTGTTACTCCCTTCCTCACATAGATGATTTATTTAATCATATGATGCTAGAAACCATATTTTCTAAGATAGATCTTAAGTTAGGCTACCATCACCGAGGATTGCGAGACGTAGATATCCATAACACAATTTTTCACATGAGATATGGCCATTATGAGTTCATAGTGGTACCTTTTGGTCTAACAAATGCCCCTACAATATTCATGAGTTTGATGAATGGGGTTTTCAAGACATTTTTGGATCACTTTGTGCTCATGTTTCTTGATGTCATTTTGATTTACTCACATACGCATGAGGAATTCCTTCACTAGGTTTTGCAGGTGTCTTCGAGAGCAAAGCATCTATACAGGAACCTAGAGAAGTGTGCCTTTTTCCATTCAAGGTTCATTACTTAGGTCCCATTATTTCTAGGGAAGGTATCACAATTGATCCTTCCAATATTAAAGCTATTATGGATTGGAAAACACTAACCAATGTGACTAAGGTACGTAGTTTCATGGGGTTGGCAGGTTACTACATGAGATTTGTTCAGGACTTCTCTTGGATTACACACCCCATCACTTCCCTTCAGCGGAAAGGGAAGAAGTTTGTTTGGTCAGATAGATGTGATCGTGCCTTTAATACACCAAGGAATTCCTTTAGATAGCATGGATTATTATATTCCTAGATCCTCAGAGGGATTTTTTTGTGTTTAAAGATGCTTATTTACCAGTTGGGAGGTGTTTTGATGCAAGATGGTCATGTAGTAACCTTCAAGTCTTACATACTCAAGGATTGTGAACTCAATTATCCGACTCATGACCTTGAGCTTGTGGTAGTGGTGCATGTTTTGGTGCATTGTGTCATTTTCTTCTTGGCAGGAGGTTCATTCTTAGGACAGACCATTTGAGTTTATGTCACCTCTTCACACATCCCAATCTCAACACTCGGTAATGGCGTTGGATGGATTTTCTATGTGAGTACAACATGGAGATAGAGCATGTGAAGGGGAAGGAGAATGTGGTTACATATGCTTTGATTCGACAGAGACATGTGGTTATTGGTACTTTAGTGGGTACAGACTTGGGAGTAGGATTTTGTGATAACTTTCACGTGACAACTTCTACCTTGTAGCTAGAGTAGAGATTGAGTCTCAGAGACCCCTTGAGGGGAAGTTTTATGGATTTACATTAGAGTCAGATGGACATCTCAGACACATAGGCCATATCTATGTACCTAGGGATGGAGTTTTGAGATAGGATATTCTGGCAGAGGCCCATTGTGCACCTTATTCATCCCATCTAGGGGTGAAGAAGATGCACGCCACTTTGAGATAGTTATACCATTGGAGAGGACTATGGAGAGATGTATCTCTTTTTTATCTCATTTTTTGGAGTGTCAAAGGGTAAAGGCCGAGCATCAACATCTAGCTAGCCTTCTCTACCCGCATGCTATATCGGAGAGGAAATGGGACACCATTTCCATGGATTTCATAGTAAGGCTACCGAATGTCAAGATACCACCATGATGCCATCATGGTCATGGTGGATAGATTAATGAAAGTGGCTCATTTTTCTCTGGTGAAGACCACCTATACAGCTAGTACAGTGGCATGAGTGTACTTAGATGATATTTTTAGACTGCACGGGATTCCATGGAAGATTATTTGTGACCACGATCCCTTATACACCTCTCATTTTTAGACTACCATGTAGTATGCCCTTGGGACGAGTATCAACTTTAGTACAACATATCATCCAGAGACAGATGGGAATATGGAGTGGGTGAATCATATTTTAGAGGACATGCTTTGGATGTACATCATGGACCATTATTCGAGGTGGTAGGAGTATTTGTACTTGGTGGAGTTTTATTATAATAACATCTTTTAGAGTTCTATTGGTATGGCTCCATTTCAGAACTTTATGGTAAGGATTTCAAGACACTACTAAGTTGGGATAGATTGGAGGAAAGAGTATCTCTTAGGTCAGCTTTGTTACAAGACATTAAGCAACAGGTTGTTTTGATTAGACAGAGACTATAGGAAGTGCAAGATAGATAGAAGAACTATGTAGATCATAGGAGATTTGACCATAGCTATGAGGTGGGCACGAAGGTGTTTCTTTGTGTTAGACCTCAAAAGAGTCCTATTTGTTATGGAAAAGGCTCTAAGTTAGCTCCTATATTTGTGGGTCCATTCAAGATCTTGGATCGGATCGGTCCCTTAGCTTATCGTTTATCTTTTCCACCTATCTCGTCTCACATCCACGATGTATTTCATGTTTCATTTCTTAGGAGATACATTCCAAATCCATCTCATGTATTGGATTGGACTACATTGCAGGTGTAGGAGTAGGGTCAGGTGACTGTGGAGTCCATGCACATTATAGAGTGCAAGAACCTGGGCCTTCAAGGCCATGAAATTGACCAAGTGCAAGTCTAGTGGGATAGGTATGATGAGACTACAGCCACATGGGAAGATGTTACTTTGTTATGGGCCCAGTTTCCACACCTATTTTAGTGACTTCTAGGAGGAATTTGAGTCTAAGGGGAGGGGATGTAGTTCCCACTCCTCTTCGACACTATTTTCATTATGATGATATTACTATTGGATTGATACTTAGACATTTTTATTATTATATATTGATCAGTAGATGATAGACTATGCAGATATTTGGACTATTGACATGTTGTGATTCACATTTTTACTATGATGCACTAGATGATGATGATGGAAAAATATATATGTTGATTTGTAGTATTCTAATTTTATACTAACATGTCATATTCTGGATGCGTAGCCTATGTGGATATTTTGAGTAGAATTATGATTTTATGGATGTTAAAATTGAAATTAAATTGTATGATGATAGATGATAGAATTATTAATTTTGGATAACGATTATTGATTTCTATATGTATATTATTCTTGATGTTGTTTATACGGTCGTGAGGCTAGAGAGGTATTTTATTTGTGTTGGAGTGACATTTTATGACATACATCGAAAGGGGATAGGGGACCAACCACGAAAGGATGTTGAGTGTTGTGCAACATGGCCAAAATTTGACAACTTATGTATAATGTTATGTTGTGTTATTGCATGCTTTGTTAGGAGGTTCTCATGGGGGTAACCTCATTTATGTGGCCATGGGTGTAATGTGTTTCCTTTCTTTTAATTATTAATTGTTTGAATTTTTTGTGCACATGTTTAATTATTGGGAAATAGTGTTACATTATTAACACTTGTTAATGTGTCTTAATTAACTAGTTTAGCTTAAATCTGAATTAAAAGGGAAGATATGACATGTGGGCAATAAATTGGGTAGATATTCCTTGTTTTTGCATGATGTGAATTGAATTAAATGCATTTTGGTGGTCTATACTCCACCATCCTTCCCAAATTCAAATTTTTCCTTGTTGGCCACTTTTGGAGACTTGAGGGACAAGTTAACATTGTCCCTCACATCTAAAACTCTCCTACCAACCCTACTTATGAAGTATGGGACATATTTTGACCATTTTAATGCATTTTAGAGTGTAAAAGGGTAAATAATTACACTTTTTACTTACCACATTTAAGTTGTCATTGATTGCATGGTGTGTAAGTTAGAGTGTCATATGGGCATGTCTTAAGTCTTACATTAGAATTTAATTACTTTGGGCTTGGTGTTTGACTTGTGTGTTGGAATGGAGGGATGATGAAGTGGCATCCTACATGGAGCCACCTCATCATCCTCACATCCATTTTCTATTTATTGGATGATTTTGATGGATTTTGGGTTACTTGCCTTATTTGTTTCTCTTGCACTTTTAAAAATTGGTCTTGTTTTTCATACTTGGAGTTTTCTTTTGAGTTGCATCTTGGATTGAGCTTGGTGTGAAGGATTCTAAAGCTTGTTGAGCAAAGGAATTGGAAGCTTGATGGAGAGGTAGGCTCTCCTCCTTTTACATTTTTGTATTAATGTATTTGATGTAGAAATGGTGTTTGTTTGTATATTGTATGAGTGTTGTGGTTATGTTTGTTTGTAAATGGGTAGTTTTCCTTAAGTTAGGTGTGGGAGATGGATTTATGGGACCATTGGGAGGGAAAAGGGAGATGTGAGGCATGCATTTTGGAGGGAGTGTGAGTTTGAGTTCCACCTATGGGGAGTGAAAAGGATAACATGGATATATTTTGCATTTTGCAAGTGTAGAAATAAGGATTTGATTATGTTTTGAGTTGTGCACATGGAGGATTTTGGGTGGAACTCCTACATCACTTGGGAGAAAAAAGGAGGTGGTGCCCATATTCCATTGCTCCTTGTTGGCTTGTTGTAGTCAAGCCTTTGTGCTTGTTGGGAAGTTGTTATTTTGTTTGAATGGATTGTTTGAATGTGTTATTTGATTGTGTTTTTTGTGGAATGCTTGTTGTGGAAGCCTCTTGTAAAAATTTCAAATGTTGCATAATACCTCATATTGTTCTTTAGTTGGGGATCGAGGGCCAATAAGGAATGGCTTATCCCCTTATTGGATTATAGGTTGGGCGGAGAGCATCGCCTATACCCCTTTATTTGTATGGTGATTCAAGTTTTGAAGATTTGAAGGATGCAAGTTGAAATCTATGAAGTTGGGAGATGACTTGGAAAGAAGACTTGTGTTTTTACCTTGTTGGAAGAATTCTCCTTGTGTTTTTACCTTGTTGGAAGAATTATCCATGTTTTAAAATTTATTAATGTTCCCACTTAGAGTGGAAGATTGTAACTTTTGTATGTTTGAAAGAAAGTCTTGTATATTTCATTTATTCCAAGTTGTAGTGATTTAGTTGAATGTAGAAAGAAATTTTATTGTATACCTTGTTGGAAAGGACTAATTTTATTATAAGAAAAAGGATTTGAATTTTTGTATTACAAAAGAATGTTATTGCAACTTGTAATTATCATATTCATATTGTATAGGTTGGAAAGATAAATTCCAAAGTATGTTTAATAAAAAAAAGTTACATTTCATATTGTTGAAGGTTGTATGTTTGAATGGAAAAGCTATGCATTTGGTAATTTTAAGTTATGAAATAAAGATATGATATCAATCTATCAACTAATGAATTTTAGACACCTTAATTAAAGTTAATATTTCCTTAAAAAGCAACATAAGTAGAAAACTATTTGAAAAATACTTTAATTTAAGGTTCTATTTTCAGGAAACAAAACCCCCACCCCAGTGTAGAGTAGTGATTTTAGAACCATTGCCCAGTGTAGAGCAGCGATCGATGAACTATCCACTAGGCATGATGATGGTGGTCACAAGACCGTCGATCTACTTAAGGTGGTGATTTTGTCACTTTTGACAAAAAAATAAAAATCACGACTATGAAAAATCTAGATTGAATTTAAATAAAATCTAAGCTTTAAAAATTCAAAATGAAACTACCAGTAGCTAGTAAATGATCAAACTCAATTGTTTAAGCATATAAATCCTCTTATGGGCATCCAAATGTGTAAAATTTCATAGATCAATACTCCCCAATTGTTTAAACAATGTTTACATTAAATAAAAAAAAAAAAGATTCCTGGAATCTCTATAAGGAGGAACATTAAAACCCTGTGAATAATTTCAAGAGAATAATGGAGGAATATTTCTCCATTTATAAAACCAAGAAAATGGGTTTCACTTCTTGCTTTCATGGCTTCTCCTCTTCTCCTAACTCAAAACAAGAATGAACAAATGAGGATGAAATTAAATAGAAAAAAAAAACCTATAAGGATATTTAGGGAAACCCAAATCCAATGGCTAGGATAGATTTGATCTAATGGCTCAAATTAAACCCTACATCACTTAAGTGGGAGGTATTTTTGTGGGAATGAAATTTAATTAAAAAGTGCATGGGTAATGGGGTGAATGGGGCCACTTAGTGGCTAGACAAAATAATTAAACTTTTGTTATAGGAAATAAAGTAAACTTGGTGCATGGTAATTAAGTAAAGTAATGGAACTTGGTAAATGTTTTAAACCTGTAAATATTCTTAGGAAGTAAATTAATAATATTTAATTATTAATTTAATTCCAACTTCCATAAGGTCGTGTGGAAACCTTAATCGGGAATTTATTAATTTTGGATAATGTCTAACCTTGCAAACCCTTTTTGGAAAAAAAAAATTACCGTAATTTTGACTATTAAATTATTAGTTTCTATTTTTATTTGAGAGTAGATTTTTGTGGGTGTTACAAATTCAACGTACTTGGTCTCATAAATATATGTGGGATTTTTCTTAGTCCAAAGCAGAAATTCTTCATAGTTTTGATTATTAGACAAAGACCTTGATGTTATTTTATGACTCTTTCCCCTTCTTTAATATTTAATACAACTTAAGATACCTCATGCATTCCTAGTTAGATATTTGCAACCATACCAATTCATGCATTTATGAACTGTGTATCTCAAAGTCATAATTTAAGCACATAATTAAACTTCCAAACGTTGATTACTTTGCCCCAAGTCAGGGACATCAAAAGGACCATAAATACCTCATTATACAAGTCATATCTCCCATTCCTTCTAGCTATTAATTTCTCAAAATGCCTAGACTCATTCAAAAGGAGGTCTTCATGTCAAAAAAAGAAATGTCTTACCAGACTTATACACCAAATGCCCACCAAAGAATTCTCTTTCACTGTAGTTTCTCCTATATGGCTAAGTTTCTCAACTTCATACAAATTACAATCACTGCATATATTAATTTCAATGAGTTTCACATCACATTTCATAAGCATTCATTATATATAGTACACAAGATCATTGAACACAGTTTTATCAGATTATAAAGAAGCTTGTATTGATCTTTCATGAAATGACAAGCTCCAAAGAGCCATTAAGGCTCTCTAACAGAGAATACACTCTCCTTTTTACTTCCTTACACTCACACAACCTCTCACTCCCCTCTACAATTTGAATTCCTTCATTCATAAAGTAAGAAACATGGTAGTTAGGGTTTAAACTTACTACCCTCCACCATGGTAGAACTAACCTAGAATGGTTTACTCCTTGGTTAAGATCAATCAAAACTCCCTACAACCTCCTTCTCTAACTATTTTTATTTGAATTCCTCTCTTTTATCCTAATAAAGGTGGTTATAAATCAACTCCAAGATGACTAAACCATGATTAAGGATGGTTTAAGACTTGAAATCCTAGGAAAGGTTAAAAACAACTTAATTTCTAAAACACTGGCAGATTCTACACATTAGTATGGTAGATTCCAAATTTTAACGTTTGTCTAGTTTAGTATGGAATTTTTTGATCTTATTTAATTTAGTATGTTTAGCATATGCTGATCCCAGGGACGACATGTCATAAACTTGATAGGGATTTGTTTTTGAAAAATGTTGAAAAACACAGTGTGTTTTCAAAAACGAAAATTTTAACTATTTCTTCTTTCTTATCATACATGATTGTGTCTCAATAAGATGAACTCATCTACGTTTGTAAATATTATTTAGTAGTAATGTCATATAGTTTAATTATTGATGTTATTTACAACATATATATTTTATATGTTGTACACTATAAACTTCTTATATTTTATAATATCTTTTGATATTAAACGTGCTTATATTAGGTATGGCTATATGCCTAGGTTTGGTTAGTTTATTAATATTTAGTGATTAACATTTACCCCCACACACCAAAATCCCAAATCCACATGAATAATTTTATTCTACAAACTATAGAATGACACAAATATATTATTAGAGACCGGTTCATAAAAAATAAATTAGATTGAACAAACAAAGTTTAGAGATTTCATTTTATCGTTAAATGCTAACTAAATCAACTAACAAAATAATTAAATGATTCAAGTTTTCTTGAGACTACTAATGTGTTAACAATCATCTCTTTCAATTTTTTTGATTAGATATTATTTTTGGTTTAAAATTGGGGTAGTATAATGAGTTATTTTATTACACATATACATAAAAGGAATTTACCAATTACATCTTATTTATTTTACTTTTATTTTTATATTTACTTAATTTAATTCCAAAAAGTATAAATTCTTAGCATAAGATGAAATTATATGATAATTCAGCTGAAAATATTGCAATTATGTTATTAGTTTTAATGATTAATTTTCTCATAATAAAATTAAAGTTAAACATTTCAGTAATTTCATAATATAATTGAGTGATCTTTTTCATAATTTCATTTCTCTTAGTTGTGTTAAATGGAATAACATTAGAGTAAGTTTGATTTTTCTGTATTCATTATATTTGTAAATAATGCTAATGTGCAGATAATTTGTATATAGAATCATTTTTATTATTTGTTATATTTTAGTAATTGTAAGGTTGTGAATGTATAATGTAAGTTGAACCAAAATAAATTCACTATTGTCATACTCTCACTCTCATTTTAGTATATTGGGGAAAGTTCCTCTTGCAAAGCCAGAATCGTTGAGTGTTGAAGGGGCTTGCCCCTTAGGATGCCACATCAATACACCCATAGTTGGGTTGTAGACTATGTTGCGTAGAGGTTTTTAAAGCCACCTGCGGAAGAGAAATTATTCATACATAAATTTTCTTGGATAGTTTTTCTAAAATTGTGTTTTCCTTTTCGTATGTTTTTTTACTATTGGTAAATGGTTTTGAAGCGACCATACCTTGTAGTACAAAAGGCTCAAAATCCAGATAGGAAAATAACAATAAAGTGGTTTATTCATGTGTTTTTCTCAAATTAGATTATGTATATTAGTTTTTCATATAACATACTAACATTAATTTTATGTTTCTTTTTGTATGCGGGTGTTGTATTTAGTTTCTTTCTTGTTCAGTGAAAATGAATATCCGGAGCTTCATTCCTCCCAATCCCATTGGGATAACTATAACAACTCCAAAATTCCATAGGGAGGAAGATTTTAGGAGGTGCACATTTTTCATGAACATAGATCATTGCAGGAAGAGTCATATGCCTAAACCAAAAATTGTAGTGATGGTTAAGGCCCGACTCAATTTTCTAGAAACATTTGTTATCTACCTGTCCAAATTTTGCACCATAGGGTCTCATTCATGAGGATATGGATTGGCATATGACATGATGGAGAATACACAAAAATATGAGTCTCCACATAAGCTGAAGAAGATGGGAGTTTCGAAAGAAAGTTTGAAACCGAAACAGATCCTAAAAATTGTGCAAAAAAGATTGCATAAGGAAGCAGCTCCAAGTTTTCTACTAAAAACAAGAAAAAATAGTTAATGCTTTTCTATGTTTTGTACTAAAAAACTTTCTGACATGTTTTAAAAAAACCTATATAAATATTCAAATTATGAAAAATGTTGATTGTAATTTAATTTGTCTTTCATTTTGTAATTAGATGATACTTTTGATTCACATGAGCATAAATATTAAATATGTACTTTTAATTAGTATTAATTCAAATTATTATTAAAATTAGATATTTTGAAATTATTTATACTATTCAATTTGAATTTTTTATTAAAAAGGATTGAAATAATTTTTATTATGTCAAATATGAATGGTAAATAATATTTATTATGTGGAGTTTGAATTGATTCCAAATTTCTATATTTTCCATTTTATTAAAATGTGTTACAATTGATTATATTTTTAAAATTATTAATGTTTATATAATTTATAACAAGTTTAGATTTTTTAAATTCATTTATGTTAAAAATATCTTTTGGTAACACATTAAGTCAATATAGATACGTTAATGTGTAATGGTAACGTTTAAGAAAATATTCACAACCCCTCCTTAAATGAAATATCTTCACACTTAGTTGAATCCAATGAGTGGAGTCTAGTTAAAAAAGGAAAAAAATCTTCAAAAGGAAGGGTTCTAGAGATATGGTGTTTAGGTCACATAGTAAGAGGGTGGGTGTTTGATACTTTTTGGAAAATGAATTTGAACAATTTTCTACATAAGGATTAGGACTCACTATTATGGAATTATTTATAAGGAAAGTAATAATTTTAAGGATAATAATGTACTTGGAGCACAAAAAGATGCATTTTTCTCCCTATTCACCTCTTTTAATTTGAGTGAGTACTCCTTATTTGATATTTACAATATTTACTTTCTATCTTTTGTAGTTTCTACATCTTGTACATTTTCTATATCTTCCACAATAATCCCTTGTTTGAAAGTAATTTAAGGATTGATTTGGTTTAACTTCTTTTAATCCCAACATAAAAGGTTGCTTCTATATATTGCAAAGTTTTATCCATGACTAGTTTCTTTAAAGATGATATTTTGTAAACTTATATTTTCTCATATTAATAGAAAAGGGTGAGGGACCCTCTTACCATTTTATTTACTAATTAACATAATCTATAGTGATGAAAAAATGGATTAAATTTTGATTAAGATACTCCCACTTAATGTATAAAAAAATTTATAATAAGAGATACCTAAAATATATTCCAATAGTGTAATATAAGGAATACGATGTTTTAGTAATATAAAGAATATGATGTTTTAATACAATGTTTCCCAAAAACAAGTCCCTCACAAACACATGACGCTAACTCATTTAGTGTGTATGTCCCCGAAATACTACTAACTCCATCGAATCTCCAATATGACATCATTATTAATGAACGGTCTCAGTAGAAAATGTTTTAGTGCTTTGTCATAAGTTAAAATATAGATGGTTGTATTGAAAAAGTCAAATTTGCAGTGTTCAATATGAAAAAAAATTGTTGTTGCTTACGATATATGTTTGTCCATTGTAAAGGTAAACATGGTTGCCATTTGGAGATTAGAAATTCATGGAGTGTCGAATGCATCGGAAAATGTTACATGTTCATCGTTCATATTATATGACCCTAATGAAAGCAAGAAATAAGAGAGAGGTACCATTGTGGGAAATGTCAGTATGACAGTCCCCCAGGTTGAGTATAGGGCCTTGATATTGGGTCTTGAGGAAGCGATACGCCATGAAATTTGGAACATTTGTGTGTTTTTTCATGATATGCTTGTTGTGAAACAAATGAATGGTGTATACCAATGTAACAATGTAAATCTTTCTATTCTTCAAGTTCAAGCACTAGAGATTTTATCTCATTTTGTGAAATGTTCATATGTACATGTAAAAATTAATAGAGGTAGGTTGGATACATGTCAAGTTTCTAGGGACACTATAAACAAAGAAGTGGCAGCATTGTTAGCACTTACCATGGATGGCATTGCAATATGATATATGTACAAACTGTATTTCCTTTTTTGTGTAATGGTAGACATACCTTTTATGGTAGGAATATTAATGAAAAAAATTCTCAATGTGTACAATGTTTTACTATGCATAATTATCTCAATATGAATGAAAAATAAGAATAAAATAGTTCATGCACCATCTGTTTTAGTTTATCTTATATTACAATGCATCGCTCTAGGGGTGGTTATGGAAACGCACAAGAACAAAACATAAAGAAGTTTGAGATGTTCCCATCCATGTTCAATATTTGTTCTTATGCATTAGGGGAAGATGAAAATAATGAGACGGTAATATAGTACTTTGTGAACAATAATTGTATGTCATATCAATGTACCTAATGTCATATGTTGGGCTAATAATTATGAAATGTTCTTTTTCATACAGGTTACTTCACATTCCAGATTGTAATATATAGATTTATGATAATACTAACTCTTTTCATAATATGTAATATTTTATGTTGGGCTAATAATTACGTATTTGTACTCCCTACATTAGTTTTTATAAGAGTAAATAATATTACTAATCATTTTAGGTGACGTATATTGTGAGTATTGTAAAAATTTATATTTACCTTTTGTTAATAAAATCATAACACCCACAAAATACATTAACAAATAAGTTAGTGTTGAAATTTCTCACACATGTGCGAGAGGTCAACTCAAAACGATGTTTCTCATATTGAAGGGGTTATCTTCGAGTGATCTAACTAAGGAAAAAATGGTATGAAATGTCATTGTTTTTGTTTCAAAATTTCAATCTTTCTCCTAAGATCTCTTTCCATGCATCATCTCCATCACGGTCATGCATCAACCCTTCAAGAACTATATGTGAGACCCTACGACACGATATGAAAGACAAGATAGGCTGAATATGGACATCCCAAAGTGAACAAAGGGATAGTCCATTTCAGAAATTTGAAGTAGGTTGCTTTCTTTCATTTATTTTAGTTTCATATTTAATCAAGGTACTTTTGATTCATCAATTATGATTAAGTGAAAATTTCTTAGTGTGTTGAGTTGCAAAGGGTTCATTTAACATCACATTAATGAAAAGGAAATGCAAAAAAATATTTACATCTCATCACAATAAGTTATTTTCATTTATTTTATAATTTAAAGGTACAGTGATCCCACACAAGCCATGGGAAATAACTCTAAGGTGCAGTATAGAGAAAATAAACTGCATGTATATGAAATTATGAACAAAAGAGAAGGGATAAAATCCATCATTTCCCCCAGCTCTCTCTTCCTCATTTTCTTTCCATCCTTAGCAAGTACCTAAAAACAAACATTAGATTGTTAGAGCTTTGGATTTTTCCATTCTCTTATATTCACAGTTTTAAGACAAATGTACTTTCTTTAATATGTACATGAAAATAAGAGAGTACAGAAGGAATACAAGGTATAGAATATCATAAGCAGAAAAGAGAGCATATTGTCATCATCTTAAATCACATCACGAGAAGAAATAAAAAAACAGAGAAAAAAATCCTATGGCCTTCACTCATTTCTAATTGTTTTCTTAAATGTGAAGATACATGAATCAAGAAAATAAAGGAAGTACATATTCTTCCAGAAATGCATGTTACAGTTGTGATATATTCTTAGCTGAGTGCGGTTTTAGAAATATTCATCAAGCCTCATATTCATCTTTAGTCAAAAAAGAAACATCTTGTAGGTTTCAAGTTATTTAACTCCATGAGCCATAACAGTCATGAAAGCATGTTGCATAGTGGACAAGGTGCACCACATAATATTCAAAAGATAGATTTATTAAGCATTATGGGAAGCTATGGCCTTATATAAATATAGGGCAAACAAGCATTCTTTGTCACTAAGCATTTAGAATTCATGGCCATATAATCAAGGACCAAAGGATGCAACATGATCAATGAGAAGGGCTACGGATATTTCATTCAAAGTACCCAAAATGGTTGAAGTCACACCCATTAAATGCATTATTGGATGTGTTTATCAAATAAATCAATATTCACATATCTCCATGATAGATTTAATGAAGTGATGCCTTAGGAAAAGAGGCAAAAAATTGCAATCTTGAACCAAAGAGATCTATTTCAATCTATATTTTATGAAGGCATGCTTATCAACAAATGAGGTAAAGTATAGATGCATGATGCATACTTTCCAAGTTCAAGTAATATACTAGATGAACATCAAACAAATATATAGTGATGTATAAATTCATATTTTGATACTTTGGGTTACAAAAAAATAGTTTCGAGTCCCATCAAACTCTCATATATACAAGATCCATAATTACTTTTTTATTTAAATATTAAAGTAGATAAAGTTCACAATCAAATGACATCTTCCATTTCTCAAATTTTAGAAGCCAAAACTAGGTTTGTAATGAGTTCATATCAATCATTTCATTTTTTCATGAAATTAATATATAGAGGTAAAGAAGCATTCAATAAGCTAGATAGCTCATCAAGGTATCAAAACAAATTTGAATGCTTTAATACCAATTATAAATCTCTATTACTCTACACTTTGCATGAAGCTATAAAAATCAATCATAGTTTGTAGTCATGTTACAAATTGCTCAAATAGGAAGCTCACATGAGAAGAGTTATGTGAAGCCATATCAAACCCCAAACAATGAGAACTAAATCATGCTTAACAAGGAGAAGTAAGGGTTGAAAATGGTCATCCATGGTGGTGGAATAGATCTCGAGTTTAACACAAAATGCCAAGTAGAGATATGAGTTCATAATGCAAAAGAATGAAGAAACCGAGGTTTATCTTTACCTTCATGGCGGCCAAGTATGTAATAAAATAGAGTAGATACAGGGAGCTCGAGGTTACGTGGAGGCCAAGGTAAAACAAGAAGCTAAACGTTTTCCATTCTTCTCAGCCATCACATAAACATATGGAATAAGGAGAAAAGGCACAAAAATCAGAGGACCCATTTGCATGAAACTCTCATGGCAAAAAAATGTCTCATCTTAATACAAATCAAGTTCCAACACTAAGAAAAGAAACAACTATTATCTACAGTAAGGAACTCAAGATCTATTATAAATAGGTGAAAGAGAAGTAAAAAAACCAAGCAAGACTCAAAATATGACCACCCAACTTGCAAAATGAGATAAAAGGGTTTGAGAGCAAGTGTACAAGATAGGCATTGCACACTCACACCAGAAAACCCAAAATAAAATTCATGACGAGTGTAATGATCTCGAGCTTGAAATAAGTGCAAGGAAAACCCATATCCAACATAAAATCTAAAAGGAAAAAAATAAGTCACGACTTACCTTTAAACTAGTATAGAAGCAAAAAATCGACCTACAAAGTGTAAATGCAAAGCTTACCCTTGAGAATGGCAAGTGAAGATATAAAGTGTTTTTTACAAAGTTCTCAAAAATTAATCCGAGCTCTAGAGTACAAAACCATATGCGAATCTAGAGATTTTGAATAGAAATCATAAGCTCCACAAAATAGAAATGGAGGCCATTTTTATAGGGCAAATCCATTTGCATATAAAAACTAGAAAACACAACTCCAAAACCCTTCCAATGGCGGCATGAGTCGATGAAAATATTTTCAAGCTGGCTCTAAATACAGAGTAATGCCAATAAAATAGATCTCCAATGCATGAAACATAATGACATCAAAACCCAGACATTAATGGTGGCTAGGTTGATCAAATTTTGGCAAAGGGGAAAAAATGAAGAACCTTGCAAAATGGAAAAGTTGGGTACCAAATTTTCACATAGAAATCATTCATGGTGACCATAAGACTTCTAGAAACCTCCAGCAACTTGCACAAAGTCAAAATGAAATATGAATGGATATTAGGGTTACCTTCAATTTCATAATACCTAACCATAGGTTTTGTAATCATGGTTAGGCCTACCAATGAGTGTTTAAGACTTACCTTCCCCACGGTGGATTTGATTATTTTAATCATCACTATTATTTTTTACATGGGGGCACTAATTAGTTAGCTATCATGATACATTTTTTTTCCTTAGTCAAAGAAGGCCAATAAAGGGGGAATGATACATGCCATACAAAATTTCATGGTGGGTCACAATCAATTATTGCTAAAGACAAAGGATCATGTGACTCACCAAGAGCCAAAATTAGATTTTACAAGTAAAGACAAATTTAGCCTTACCTTGATGTGCCCAAATTACCTTCTCATGCAAATAAAGCCCGTACATTCCAAATGGATGATTCGGAAGTCAAAAACACTTTGACTAGGAGATGAGTTCGAATCAGGAGGCTATTTTTTCCTTTTTGGAGTAACATGTCACTTTTAGCTATATTATTATTTTTTTCATCGAGATAAGTTAAAAATGTGGTCATGTAGGAGTTGAAGTGTTATTGGTATTGAAGGTGTTGAGCTTATAGCTCTACCTCTTTTTCTATATATCATGCTTTGCAAGCATTGTAGAGGAGACTTTTTGATGTAACAGAGTGCTAGAAAATTTTTCCAGCTTTACCATTTTTATGAGAAGAAGTAGATTGTGCCTTTCCAGATATTTTGTAGTGTTGTGTGTTTAAGATAGTTGTTCTTGTGAATTATCTTCCCTGAATTGTTAAGTTTTTCTTAAGATATCTACCTTGCTTGCAAATTAGGTGTTATAATTCATTTTAGTGTGCAATATTTGTGTTTGTTATTATGAGCAATCCCTTAGCAGTGCTATTTTTACCTTGAAATTAACAACAACCCTCTGGATCGTTTTCATTTTATACTTCTTTTCATCGACTATGTATGTTCTCTTGTAAGAATCCCTCAAATACCCTTGGTGTATCACCTCTTTTCATTTACAGTTAATTTTATGACCTTTAACCCCAACAATTTAGTTTAGGGATACGCCAAAAGGGAACCAACCCTTAGAATCTGGAGATTCACCTCACACCCAAGATACCCACAACCCATGAGGTGTCTCAATTTTATATCTAAAGTGAGGAAGGAGAGAGATACATAAATATTTGACCCCTCAAATAGGTGCACTTCTACTAGATAATAGTTAGAAATCATAAAATTAAAATATTAAAATATTAAAATCATCTTTAAAATATAGATATACATTTATGCATGCCAAAACATAATAATTAAACAATAATAACATAATAAAATATTAGAATGTGTGAAAATTAGGTAGCAAGTCTTTAAATAATAATAAAGGTTTTCTACATGCTAGTTACTAGATATTAATAACATCATTACAAAATGTGGAAAATCATTGCGATTTACACCATGTTGTAAACCATAGTGTGTTTTTCAAAGTGTTGAAAAACAAAGTGTGTTTTTCAACATGCTGAAAAACACATTGAGGTTGTCAACAAGATGAAAACCAAAAGGTTTTCCATATGCTAGTTACTAAATATTAATAACATCATTCCAAAAATGTGGAAAACCGTTGCATTTTACACCATGTTGTAAACCACAACGTGTTTTTCGAGTGTCTTTGAAAAACACCGAGGTTGTCAACAAGATGAAAAATGCAAAGGTTTTCTACAAGCTAGTAACTAGATACTAATAACATCATACCACAAATGGGTAAAACCATTATGTTTTACATTGTGTTTAAAACCATAGTGTGTTTTTAGAGTGTTGAAAAACACAGTGTGTTTTGATGTGTGAAAAACATTTTTTCAATGTGCTGAAAAACATACTAAGGTTGTCAAAGATGAAAACCGCAAAGGTTTTCCACTTGATAATTACTAGATATTAATTACATCATACCAAAATGTGGAAAACTATTGTGTTTGCACCGTGTTTAAAACCACAATGTGTTTTTCAAAGTGCTGAAAAACACAGTGTGTTTTTCAACGTGCTGAAAAACACACTATGGTTGTCAACAAGATGAAAACCACAAAGTTTTTCTATATACTAGTTACTAGATATTAATAACATCATTTCAAAAATTGGAAAACCATTGCTTTTTACACCATGTTCTAAACCACAATGTATTTTTTTCGAGTGATGAAAAACACATTTTGTTTTTCAACGTGATGAAAAACACATTGTGTTTTTCAATGTGATGAAAAACACATCATGGTCTTCAAAATAGTGTAAAATCACAAATTTTTACGCATGCTAGTTATTTTATATTAATAATATTATTTCAAAAATGTGGAAAACCGTTGTGTTTTACACCATGTTGAAAACCACTATGTGTTTTTCAGAGTGTTGAAAACCACAATGTGGTTTTTGATGTGTTAAAAAACCTATTGTGGTTTTGTCAAATGGTTAAAATCTACATTATTTTTTTTTTGTAAAATTTTGAGAATTCAAAAAACCATTTTTCCGCATGCTTATTTACTAGATATTAATAAAATCATTTCAAAAATGTGGAATATCATTGCATTTTACACCATATTGTAAACCATAGTGTGTTTTTCAGTGTTGAAAAACACACTATGATTTTCAAACGGTCCAAAACCACAAAGGTTTTTGCATGATAGTTACTAGATATTAATAACATCATTTCAAAATGTGGAAAACCGTTGCGTTTTACACCATGTTGTAAACAATAGTGTGTTTTTCAGAGTGCTGAAAAACACCCTGTGGTTTTCAAAACAATGCACAACCATAAAGGTTTTCGCATGCTAGTTATTAGATATTAATAAAATCATTTCAAAAATGTGGAAAATCGTTATGTTTTACACCATATTGTAAACCACAATGTGTTTTCTAGAGTGTTAAAAAATAGCAGTGTGTTTTTCAACGTGTTGAAAAACACACTGTGGTTTTCAAAATGGTGCAAAACCACAAAGATTTTATACATGCTAGTTACTAGATATTAATATTAAAGAATGAGATGTTATGTGACTGGATTATGGATTACGGTTTATGGTTTACGATTTAATATTTGCATTCTTCTTCTATGTATTCCTAATTGGGTTTTACATGCTTGCTAAATTTATATTTACCTTTTGTTAAGAAAATCATAATGCCCATAAAATACTTGAACAAATTTTAATATGTTATTACTTAATCTAAATTACATCAGTACAAAAAGATGGAAAAGCATTGAATGGTTTGTGCCTTGTTGAAAACCACATTGCATTTTTCAAAGTGCTGAAAAATACATTGTGTTTTTCAACATGCTAAAAATCACATTGTGTGTTTCAACAAGATGAAAAGCACAAAGGTTTACCACATGCTAATTACTTAATATTAATTACATCAGTACAAAAAGGTGAGAAAACATCATGTGGATTGCACATTGTTGATAACCGTATTACATCTTTCAAAGTCCTCAAAAACACAAGTGTGTTTTCAACATGATGAAAAAAATGTGTGTTTTAACAAGGTGTAAAGCATGCAAGTTAAGCACATTCTAATTACTAAATATTAATTACATTAGTCTAAAAATGTGGAAAACCTTTGTGGTTTTCACCTTGTTGAAAACCATCATGCGGCTTTCAAAGTGCTAAAAACACAATGTTTTTTTCAACATGATGAAAGCTACAATGTTTATTTTAACAAGGTGTAAAGCACACAATTTTAGGACATGCTAAATACTAGATATTAATTACGTCATTCCAAAAATGTGGAAAACCATCATGGTTTACACCTTGTTGAAAACCACAATGTGTCTTTCAAAGTGTTGAAAACACAATATGTTTTTCAACATCCTGAAAAACAAAATGTATATTTCAACAAGGTGTAAAGCACACTAGTTCAACACATGATAATTACTAAATATTAATTACATCAGTCCAAAAATGTGGAAAACCATCGTGGTTTGCACCTTGTTAAAAATGCGCATTGCGTTTTTCAAAGTGCTGAAAAACATAGTGTGTTTTTCAACATGCTTTGAAAAATACGAAGTTTTTTTCAAAAAAGCACAAAGCACAAAAGTTATCCACATGCTAATTTGATGTAGCCTAGAATTCACTAGATAACACCCTAGTTGCGTTGGCACATCACTCAGCCTAGACTGAGTGCTCACCCAAAGCGCACAAAGGTACCAGGTCCCTCTTTAGGGTTATAGAAAAATGTTAACATGATGAAGACTTAAAGCATATATATCCATAACTAATACATCATTACACAGTGTATGAAAGATCTAGATCTAGGGAAGAATAGGTTTAAACAATAATCATGATAGAAATAAGAACATGCACTACCCAATTACACACAGGAATAACACTTAGGTTCAGTCAATATCTTCCATCATTTAATTATCACAATAGCATAAAAGCTCCTTACAATACTAGAAATCTATGTCATTGTGTGCATGGTTCTGATACGGTAATCCAAAACATGCACACTATGTCATCTATCTCTCTATATCTCTCTCTTACTACCAAGTAATTCATTACATATATATAGGGTGGGGACTTGCCCTTCACCGCTTATCTATTCCAAAAATAGGTTGCATGCTATTAATAGCCACACGCCATTTTCATGCATAGCCACACATGCAAGTGTGCTATCTATAGACTCTTGCTAGTAGTTAACTAAGGTGAAAATCCTATTTTTAGACCTGTCTCTATGCAAAAGTTCTCTAAATCTTATTCTCTATAAATAGACAATGCATCGCGTGCATGTCTCTGCATCATTGGTGTGTTCTCGCACGCTATCTTCTAAAAATAGATATTTTTTCCCAAAAACGGCTAAGTCCCGGATGTTGAACTTTTGTTCCACAAGCACATTCTCCTATTCATTCATGCCCTTGAACTGGCCAATTTTCCTACATGGACTTCTTGTGTGAGTTTTGTCAAGTGTTCTCTGATCAACATTACCCCACACTAATCTCATTGTTGCCCTGATAATGGGTATCTCCAAAAAATGTTGAATATAAAGAATCAGAAAGAATTCAAATGAATAAAGAATGATTTTATTTGGTAGCTTCATCTGTCTCATCTTGAAGTATCAACTCTAGATACTCCTCTTTTACTTCGACCTCTAAGGCCTGCCACTCGGTGAGAACCTTCTTTGCTTTCTCTGGAATTTCCGCAACGATGGACTCAAGTTCATCCTTCACAATTTCCCCTTTTTCATTCCATAAGACCAACATAATGCTAGACATTACAGCCATTCTTCCCTCTAGTACATCCATTTTCTATGCGATGAGTTTCCCAAGCTCATTTAATCTTTCCTTGTGCGGCTCTTGTGTTGTTGTCAGGGCCTCACGCTTTTGTTTTACAATAGTTAACCTTTCTACGTGTGGCCCAAGGTATCATCCCTCATAGCCTTCTGGACTTCATTATCTTCTTCCAAAGTCTTTACCTTGATCAACGCCTCTGGAGTTGTGCATATATTTAAGGCATGATCTACTTTTTCAATTCTTCTTGAAGTGCTTACAGCTAGTCCCTCATAGGATGCAATCTTCCACATCACTGAAGCCTTTTCTCATTTTACCTCTTGTTCTAGATCCTTTGGTGTTGGCATACGCAGAGGTTCATCTTCAAGTACTAGGTCTACTAAGGTACTTACATAGTGTATCACTAAAGGAAACATCTTTGGTACCTTTGGTTCTAGGTATGGCCTAGCCTTCATAACAAGTATCACCAATTTCCTCTGTGAGGCTGATAAATACAACATTTTTCTTCTACACCAAGTCCCTTTCCTATGTTAGGTGTGCTATTTCCCCATCCTTAGTTTTAATTTCTTACCTGAGCACCCTAATTGCGGTAGCCTTGTCCATATTGTGCCTCGCCACTTCTGTTGAGACTTTGACCAATGTGTTACTCACCTATTCATCTGACATGATAGTAGGATTTACTGTCATATGTCTAGCTTGGGGTGCCTTCTTCAGCCATCTTGATATGCATGAATCCTCGTATACATCAAATCAAGCTCATCCATGTGAGTGTGCATTGACCATGATAGCTACTTTCAAGTGTGCATGTTCGCCATATCCTCATCCATTAGCTCCCATCTAAATAAATCCTTCTGTGTTATCATGCTCTAGAAGTGGTGCGGAAAATATTTCTTAAGTCCTCAATGTATCCCATGAGTGGTGCACTATGTTCTCCACTCATCCTCTTTTTCCTTAGCCATTTTGGAACTTTAGCTTGAAGGTTAGAGTCTCGCGTAGTATCTGGGCGGTCTCATGTGTGGTATCAAATGTTTCCTTCTCTCCTTCTTCTCCATCTTTCATCTTTTGGCTCTTCTTCTTGCTCAAGTGGAGTAGGAGATCCTGGTGTGCTCTCCTCCGATCCTTGACCTCTTCATCTAACTTCAAATTCCTTCTCCTTTTTAGCTCAGTGGATTCCTTGTGCAGAGAGAGATGAGGTGATCTCCTTACCATTTGTGGGGTTCCACCTTGAGTCCTTGTGTGTCTAAATACTTTCTTGAACTTGTTCTCTCCCTGTTCTACCCCTGTATCATCTTCTTCATCCCGCCCTATGGTGGAGTAGTGGCACACTGTGATTCCTTCCTATCTAAAGGTTGCCTCCTTCTATGCTCCAAGCCACCACTATCTTCACGCTCTTCTTCTACATTGATGTTCTCTATGGGTAATGTTCCCGATTTTATAATCGCAGCCTTATCTATTAGATCAATCTTTATATCCTCTCCTATGGCCTTCAAACCTATCACTGTGGAGATCAGCGTGGATGAGATTATGACTCTGCGTCCTGCAAAGTAGAAAAATTACTCATATACTCTGCTCACAAGCCATCGGTATAAAGGCTCATACTTCCCAAAATATGGAAGCTCATATAATTGGTAGACTCCAATGCTTTTCAGAAGTTTCTCTCCTACATCATCATAAACTGACATGTCATATGTCATGCATTTGTTTGTCTTCATGTTGAGCAGGGCATCGAGTTCCTTTTTTTCTCTGTGGTCCTGTGGTTATATTCACTCACTTTTCTTTTCTTATAGGTGAATCCCACTCTTGGATGACTATGACACCCTCTGGATATTACATTTATGAAAAATTACTTTCAGGTGCCATCTCTTCCTCCTCTACAACTACCTTCTTCTTCCCATTTGTTCCTGTAAAGCATGCTACTTTCTTGGGTGCCATATTTTTACCTTGTAATCCTTCTGTAGACACTTACCTCTTCAACTCTGTAATGCTCGACTCAAACCCTAGCTCAAGTTAGAATGCCCTAGGTGAAATCACGTTCCCTAGCTCCTCTATGTCATCTTGATTCACTCAAACCCTTCACCAATGGGGACCTTGAAGCTTCTTCTACGCATAGATCTTCTTGTAATATTTGGTTTCACACTCTTCACACCTCAAATCAATTACTCGGCTCTTCACACTTAGCTCTTTCTCAAATTCTCTTAATAACAATGGTAAAAATGAATTCACATCCCATCCTTATATAGATTTTCAAATTTTGATGCATTTATTACTTCTCCAACTACCAAATATCCTCTCATTCATTGACCAATTTTTCTTTCCATGCAAGTACATCTTACACCCCAACTATAACCTTCAGTAGTGCACCTTCCTACCCTCTAGTCATAGACTTCTCTTCAACATGCGGCCATGCACCTGAGTACCTCATCACTTTGTACCTTATCCTGGTAGTTCCATGGCCTCTACTTACCTCACGTTATACTGTTCCTTCATTCATCTCCATCCTTGGTCACTTTTGAGAAGCAATCTTTTTACTTTGACAAACACCCGTAGCAGCTTATTCCTTTCCACCTTCCAGTTCCAGCAGTCATGTACCTTGATATCAATAACTACACCCCACACTAAAAGTATGTGCATTCCACTGCGCATCAACATGCTCCATATTGTAGTTAGCTTCATGCACGCAAATCACCTTATTACGCAAGAACAAAACTAAAGTCAAAACATAGCGATAATGAAAGAAATACATTAAGGAAATACATAATGGAAACCTAATCTAATTGGAAATTTGTCTTATTACAAATGCCAAGAAGACTTATTTATAGTAGGGCTTCAGCCTACTCCCGTTAAAGTAATCGGGTAGTTGTGTTCCATCTAGTGTTTCTAACTGGAAAGCATCTATTTCAAGGATGTAAGTAATAACTTACGGCCCTAACCAATGTACCTTAAGTTTTCCTAGATGATGCAAGAAATTAGAGTCATGGAGAAGTCCCATTTGTCCAATCTCAAATTTCTTACCACTTATGTTTCTATCATTCCATGCTTTCTACCTAGCCTTTTCATATGTCTGACTCCATCGTTCTATGGCTTTTCATTCATCCAAATGAATCATCTTCTCAATATTCTCTTCTAAATCCTACTCATCAACTAGACCTCCAATGCTCGTAATGCACAAAGAGGGTAAACATAAATTCTAGAGGGAGAACGGCTTCTATGTAAAACACCAACTAAATGGTGTGGCTTTGTTCAATCTTTTATAAGTCGTTCTATATGCCCAAAGTACAATGACACTTTATCATCCCAATCCTTTCTTCCAACATCACAAAATTTTGTCAATGTCTAGCTCAAAATCTTGTTAAAATCCTCGTAGTTTCATTTGCTGAGAATGATATGGTGTAGTCTTATAGTGTGCAACCATAAACTCATCTATTAGGATCCTGATTGTCTCATTCAAAAAGTGTGTACCCCTATCACTTTTCAAGCTTAAAGGACATCCATATCTTTTAGAACATTCTCCCATAGAAACCTAGCTATTGTAGCCATTCATACGATCCTTTGTAGGTGTTGCTTTTTTCCACCTTGTGAGATAATATATTCAAGTAATGATATAGCACGACCCGTCCTACGCACGGATGGAAAAATAGGTCCTACAAAATCGATGGCCCATTTCTCAAATGGTTCGAACTAGTAATGCATCTCATCATATTTTGACTCTAGTTTACCTAGACATTGATAATGGTCACACGCTTTGTAATACGCTTTACAATCTTTATACAAGATATCTCCCACCATAATCCAACAAGTAGGATCTTGCAGGTAGTTACATCACTGCAATACCACCATGTACCTCCTCCATTATATCCTTGCACTCACGCTTTAATACACAATAGCGTAATACTTCATCTCTACCTAGCTTGTAGAGGTCACCATTGATTAACATAAATGGTGTCGCGTATATAGCAAGTTGTTTCTTTTCTAATGCCTTCATTCCTTCCGGTGCCATACTAGTTTGTAGAAAGACAACAATGTCTTCTAATTCTAATGGCATGTGTTGCAACCTATATAATTGTGCATCTGGCATGGTTTCTTCAATTGTCTATGCTTCTTCTCCTAAGTGAATTCTAGACAAGTGGTCTGGTCTAGAGTTACTTTTCCCTAGCTTCACCACAACTGTGAAGTCAAACTTCTAAAATAGGAGTACCCATCTACATATGTGTCCTTGTAAGATGGGTTTGTTAACCAAATACTTCAATTCCATGTGATCTGTATAAAACACAAATGGTGTTGCTAACAAGTATTGTCAAAACTTGTGCAATGCATAGATCATTGACAAAGCTTCACACTCTTGTAGTTGTATAATTTTGTTCAACAGGAGTTGGTTTCCTACTAGAAAAACAAATTGGATGATCTATAATACATTCACTAGGTTGAGCTAACATAGTGCCAATGGACATGCCAAAGGAATCCACATGCACATGAAATGGTTTATCCCATGAGGGAAAGCGCAGAATGGGCGTGGTAGTAAGTTTCTCCTTTAATATCTCAAATGCACACTATTGCATGTTCTCCCAATAAAATATACCTTTTCCTTTTAGTAACTCTTCCAAGGGTGAAACAAATTTGGTATACCCTTTGATGAACTTAGATAATATCTTGTGTGACCAAAAAATCAGTGCACCTCACTTTGATCGGTAGGTAGGTGCTTCTAGGTCTAGAATGATCCGCAACCTTAGCTGATCAACCAAAGAAACCTTCCTTGCATATTATATGTCCTAAAAGTATTCCAAAAGGTGTAGCAAATATTCACTTCTTATGTTCAAAGAGATACTCAATTGTCTGCATCATTCAAACATTAAGCACAAATTGTCACAATGATCTTTCACAAGCCCATATACTTTTCAATCATCTAGATAAACCTGTAAGAAGTTGTGAATAAAATGTTTGAATTCCTAAACAACTATCCTCAGAATGTAGCAAGCATGTTTTTCAGTCCAAAAGGCATTACAATATAGGAAAAATTGCCCCATTCAATAGTAAAAGTGGTCTTTTCTTGATCCTCTGAGCAATCCTAACCTTTGATACTGGAAAACCCATCTATGAATGAATATATTTCGATCCTCTACCACTCCTTCCAATATTTCCTTAGTGAATGGTGTAGAAAAAGGGTTTGTGATAGATGCAACATTCAACTCCCTGTAATCTACACAAATCTGAATCCTAGCATCCTTCTTGATACTTATCACCATAGGACTAACCCATTCGATTCATTCAAGGGTTGAATAATCCCATATTGCAGCATCTTATCAATCTCTTCCTTCACTTTTTCACACAAATTGGGATTCATTCTATAAGGTCATTTCTAATTAGGTGTGCACCATCCTTAAGCTTTATCTTCATTTCCCCAAGTGATTCATGCATACCTTTAAGTTCATGATGCCCTCAAGGGAATAAGTCATGATAATCCCTAAGTAACTCAATGATCTTTACCACTTCCGATTCTGACCAATAGTCTTTAATCATGACCTCATTTGCTGAGCCTCCGAACCTATATTCACCTTCTTTGTCTTCATGGGTTTGTGATAGGTGCATGTATCCTTGTCTGCACTGTCTAATACCTCACGCACCCCTTGTGAATGTTCAATATCCAAGTTCTCAACTTCCTCCTCATCCACTATTTAGACCATATTTCCTTTCTCTTTCTCAAGACAAGCGCATTCAAGTAGTATGGATTTCACTTATTCCTTTTCAAAATGTGCTCCAAACTTTGTCTCACTAAATATTTCTTGAATAAGCTCTTCTACTTTGCACTATAGTTATGCGCTTAAAAATTCAATGCTTCTTCTACTCGGAGGTTTAGTCGAGAAGTTGTTAAAGGTCTAGATCATTCCCGCAATCAAATTCTACCAATTCCTAGTCTCTCTATGTAATTTTGCATATACATACCAAGCGTGTACACATCCTTGTAGAGTAGAATACAATCTATGCACCTAGAGTGAAGGTGGTAATGCTTCCTATCTCATTATCCAGAGTCTCTCACACTGCTGAATTTGATGCTAAACAATTTGATCACCATTATAAGTGCAGATCTATGTAGGTGCATTGCTCCTTAAAAACCTAGTAGATAGGGTGATTCCAATCCCCTCCCATTCTATAAGATTATCTCTGTGGACTACCCACCAACACATTGTTGTCCCATGCAAGGTATATACTAATATATCTCTTCTCTTAATTTGATCTATCCATTGTGCTTCCATGGCTTTCAAAAATACAAGAAGATCTTCTACCCCAGTATACCAAGGTATTGCACTACCTATCCGTCAAACAGAATGAAGTCCATTCTTACACGCAACCATGCTTTTTACCTCGTGCCCTACTAGTTCATATATACCATGAGCCCAATTTTCACAAGTAATACTCATAGTATCACTAATAGAATGAGAATCTTACCACTGTAGGATACCTTCCTTTGATGGATCATTGACCTATGGGTCCTAATAGTGTATACATAGATTTTGTTTAAGTCCTCCTCACTTAGAGGCTCAACATATGGTGTAGACTTCTCATCATCAAAGGTATTATAACCCTTTCATCCTTGTTCTCAAATCTGATATACCCCTTATTGAATCTCAAGTCAGCATTATTCGCATAACACCAAGGGCATCCAAGAAAGGATGGAAAATGTCTGCTTCCACAAGTGCTAATACCTCAAAATCCCCAGTGAACTTGGCCCCTTGTATGGTTATAGATGCATCCTTCAAAACTCCTATGGGAGTGGCCTTAGTCCGGTTTTCCATAAACAACACATTAGATGATGGTTGCAATGGAGGCCTCCCCATTTGTACCCATGCATCTAATGTAAGCACATTTACTTCCACACCTATATCAATCAATATGTTGCTCAAAGAACCATCCATCCACAACAACATTCAAAGTAATTTCCTTTTCATAGTCAATGCTATCAGGGGGAAGATTTGCATGTAGGATTTTCTATTCATTCTCAGTTCTTGTGCATGGGGTATTCCCCTTCAACCAATTTCCTAGCAATGGAATAATATTCTCCTGACGCACACATTTTACAAACCTCTCTGATGTCATCAATATCAAAGGAATTTTTCTTCTTCTTTCTTCTACTCCATCTTCCTTGACTTCTCCTTTAAACATTGTATCTCACCTTGAAGATTCCTAAGGACCTCCATGGTCTCTTGATAGACTTCCTTCTAATGAGCAGGATCTAGGTACCTTGCATGCAAAACCTCCTCCTTGGTGATCATAGGCTTCTAGTGCAATGCCTCTCTTGCACGCCACTTCATCTCATGTAGTAATCTTCACTGTTAATGCCTCAAGTCCTGGTGCTATCTTGGGCATCCACTGATCTTCTACCATGCATTGGATTCTAACCATCCTGGCACCTTTGTTTTCTTTCTTATGTTGCTTACTTAGATGCTCATATAAGTCTGGGCACTCCTCATAGCTATGGTTCTTTTCCACGAAATAACATGTAATATTCTAGGGACATCCACACCTATGTGGTTAGGAGATCTACACATATAACATGTTCCACAAGGGAAATCACCTCTTCCTCCACCATGGCCTCATCTTCCATATCCACCGTGGTATCTACGTCCTCTTCCATGACCTCCTTCAAAATGCCCCTCATTCCTATCATAGCATGTTTGATTATGATCCCAATCCCGTGCTCATTCTTATCCTTAGAATTATCCATTATGCTTGTCTATCACACCCCAATGTCTATAACATCTCGGATCTAACCAATCAACCTACAATCTTCATTATCATGGGTCATGACTAAAATTTTATAGTAACAAGATACATTCTTCCTTATCACTACAGTAATAAGGACAATGACTAGCATCATGATTCAAATGACAGATCTCACAGTCTAATAGGAATGATTGTATAGATCTCACGAGGCCAACTATCTTTGGTGTGACCTTCCACTTCATAATTTGAACACCAAATCCCCGAGCATGTTTCATGGGATGAATTTTCTTATAAATTCTCTAAATTTTTTGTCATAGGCCGCAAATGTGTGCCTCTAACAATGGACTAAAACCAATGTCAATGGTCCCAACTTCCTCATGATGCAAAAATTTTCTTTCCAAAGTGCTTCTAGTGCTTTCAATGGATCATCAGATTCTTATGTGACAAAGGCTCTTCTAAATGGTGTAATCAATCCGCCAATGAACCATTGTGCATGTTGGCTTACGTGAATATCATAAGAAAGCTTAGGTAGAAGTGTTTTTAAATGGGCATCATACTCACATACACTCTCAAGTAGTGCCTTACTTGATATCCTTGAGCACACTTATACTCTTCTACTCAAATTCCAGGATATAGAACTCTTTCAATAAAACATCCTTCAAAGACGCTGCATAATCCTTGCAAGTTTGATCGTGGTCAAACTTCATATACCAGCTATGTGCACATCCCTGTAATGTTGTAGCAAATTTACTTTCCTTGTACTCAAAAGTCGTGATCCTTTCACATGCACCACAATATTTCACACATGTGCACATGCTCAGTAACATCCTCTATGGCTCTATACTATGGAAGACGAAGAGACATCTCCACATAAATATTCAGGGTTAGTGCGGACCTTTCCCACCATATCCAAAATCTCCCATGTCTCCCCTACCTCCAGAACAACCAAATCTACTAGAACTAGAACAACATATACCTCCTGCTCCTCCACTTGTAGGTGGAATAGGACCTCGTAGATGTACTCCCCTCGTGCTCCAACAAAAGTAGTACTATACTTTGAACCCCTATAGTCTATGAATTAGTTCCACTTCCAGAGGTGAATCTAATATTCAAATAAGCACTCATGTTCTGCAAAGTGCATGATGCTCCCGAAAACACACCTCTAAATAACAATGAAGCTGTCTGCCCTGCCATTGATATACTTGCTCTCTTACTTCCCAAAATTTCTTGTTGATTACTTGTCGTACTAGATACAAAAAAACAAGTGCAAGGGCTAGGTCACCAGGATGGATTAAGATACGCACCCACAACCTAGGTAGTCTCCGATGGCACACTGCAGTGAGGCCAAGGGGGATTGTCATCACCAATCCGCACTATGATAATTATTCATCTGGAACTCCTCGTGCTATGATTATTTACTAATGCACGCCTTTAGTTTGGTGGATGTAATCTGAAAACAAAACAACAACATAACACAAGAATACCATCGACTATGATAAGACGAATGATGACAAATCTGAAATATCAAAATAAATTATAATATTAACATGAAATCATTATAATCTCACCCATGAGGTACTTCAAGTGTTATTGACTTCACTTGCCTTTCACCAAGACTATGGGAGAAACTTTACAATTACACCTCTTAACGGCTTCTTCAACACACCTTTAAACCGATGGCTTCCTTCGCACACTTCCTACAATATTTCTCACTACTTCCTTCTATGCTAAATGAGGGGTGGCCTCTCTATTTATAGAACTTCCAGTTTATCCATCTTATCTCTAAGATAGGATAAGAAATCCACTCACTGACGAATCATATTCCATACCTTAACTCTTATCTCGTACATGTAAGCTTATCTCGTTAAGATAAGATAAACCTTATCATTTTACATGGGTTCCACATTTTTAGACTTTTTACAAATAAAATACACAAAATATTTATGACCTCACTCCTTGTCTTTATTACCAATATAATATTTCTAATTCCTAATCATGTAGACCCTACTTTTCTGATTACCCAAAATTTGACATTTTAACATTACTCGGACCACTTACGACAAATATTTACTTTTTACAACATTCCTATTGTACTTTGATCACTGCTACCATACTCCACATTATTGGTGGCACCGTGCACCGATACGTGCCGTTATCTTCTATCGAGACACTACTACTAATTATACTTAACAACATCCTATTCCTAATACATACATTAATGAAATAGAAATTACGGAGGAAAATTTTAGTGTCGACAGGATCCCCTGGTCATACTTTCCAAGATGGAGGAGTTCCTGATGCCTGCTCCATGTCTTCTATGTGATCTTCAAACCCTTCACAAGCCATCTCTCTCTCAACGCCATACTTTCTACAACATAACATTGCTTCTCTATCTCCCTCTCGCGCACCTCATTATACTTAATTTTCCTCTCCTCTCTCTTCCATATTTCACCAAACCTGTTCTTACCCTCGCACGTGGTGAGGTTTAGTCAGCCATTGGGTTTACTTTCCCGGTTCAAATTTACCATCAAGATCTTGATCGCCAGGGGAATTCCTTTCAGATATGTTCCTATAGGATACCGCAAAACTCGAATTCAGCTACCTCCTCCGGGAAAGAATACATCAAAATTGAATATTCCAAAATATAACTATTTAGAACATCATTAAACCATGTATCCACATCACGATTCCAAATTAGATCAGCATCATCAAGGGCCCAAATTCTTCCTGTTTCGAGACAAGTGAGCGATACCTCTAATTCCTCTTAGATGCATAAGAAATCAGCCACTCATATAATTCTACTAGAAAGATGCTCGTGAAAATCCTCGTATAAACTATCATATAGGTTTTGCTCCACCCATACGTGTGTGTTAAACTCAGATCTAGTGTTGAATTATCATGTGTATTCTTCCTACAGATCGTGTATTCACTCTTCAATACTTTCTAGAGTTAAACTGGTACGTCTTCATCGTAAACCATCCCGAAAACAATCAAAAAATAGGTCCCAACAATGGAACCAATGATGCAACCTAGAATTCACTAGATAACACCCTAGTCACCTTTGGCACATCACTCGGCCCTAGATCGAGCACTCACCTAAACCGCGCAAAGGTACCGAGTCCCTCTTTAGGGTTGTTGTATCGTAATGTTAACATGATGAAGACTTAAAGCATATATATCCATAACTAATACATCATTACACGGTATGATAGATCTAGATCCAGGGAAGAATAGGTTTAAAAATAATCATGATAGAAATAAGAACATGCATTACCCAATTTCACACAAAATAACACTTAGGTTCAAGTCAATATCTTCCATCATTTAATTATCACAATAGCAAGAAGATCCTTAAATAGCTCCTACAATCGTTGCGATGCATGGTTCCATACGGTAATCCAAAAACATGCACACTATGTCATATATCTCTCTCTCTCTAATCTCTCTATATATGCACACTATATCATCTATATATATATATATATATCTATATACTAAGTAATTTATTACATATATAGGGTGGGGACTTTCCTTCACCACTTATCTATTCCAAAAATAGAGCACATGTTATTAATAGCCACGTGCCATTTTCATGCATAGCCACACATGCAAGTGTGTTATCTATAGACTACTAATAGTTAACTAAGGTGACAATCCTATTCTTAGACTATCTCCATGTAAAAGCACTCTGAATCCAATTCTCTAGAAATAGACAATGCGTGGAGCACACGTCTCTACATCATTGGTGTGCTCTATATGCCATCTTCTAAAAATAGATCTTTTTGCCCAAAAATGGCTAAGTCCTGAATGTTGAACTTCTATTCCACGTTCGCATTCTCCTATTTATTCGAGCCCTTGAACCTGGCCTATTTTCCCGCTCGGACTTCTTTTGTGAGTTCTATCAATTGTTCTATGATCAACATAATTACTTAATATTGATTACATCATTCCTAAAATATGGAAAAGCATCATGGTTTGCATCTTTTTAAAATTGTATTGTGTTTTTAAAAGTGTTGAAAAACATAGTGTGTTTTTCAACATGCTGAAAATCACACTATGTGTTTCAACAAGATGAAAAGCACATAAATTCTATAGAAGCTGATTACTTAATATTGATTACTTTAGTTTTAAAAGGTGAAAAATCATCGTATTTCACACCTTTTTGAAAACCACATTGCATTTTTCAACAAGATGAAAAGAACACATGTTTGGCACATATTAATTACTAAATATTAATTACATCATTTTTCAACATGTTTAATTATTTTCTACTATCCACATATTACAAGATTGGTCCTAGATTGGCTAAGACCGAAAAAACATAATTTAAATACTCTCATAATCATCAAAAGGAATGTATTTATATGGGTTGTAACCAACCCCTAGAGCATGGTATGAAAATCAGATCTACAATCTCATATACATGAATTTTAAATGTTTAGAATTCTAAGATAGGCCTACTCTACATTCCATACATTTACTTTCCACAACTCAACCTGATCTTTTGTATGATACATCTCTCTGCATATCCATTTGCATCTGCAACACATAACATTACAAATTAGACAAAATATTCATGGCTTTGTACCGTACATATAATAAAATAATGTATTGAAATTAAGGACATTCAATACTCACTTTACGTAGACACTAAGTTTTTGAAAGATAAGTGATGACGTGGATATGTTTCATCTGTATTCGAACCACCTAAAAATAAATGATCATTATGTTAGTCTTTTCCTCAAAAATTAAATTTTCTTATGAAGTCACATTCACACCAATAATTCAATGTTTTACCTGTAGGTTCCCCTTATTGCATTTCTCTCCTCTTTGCACAATTTTCATTAGGAAATTTGAAGCATTTGTAGTCTTCAACGGTATTTTTTAAATCTTCTACAATGGATGGCCTCTTAGTCACATTGTGGTGATATTTTACTCACACTAAACCAGGGACGCATGTGGGTGGTGGTTGTCTCATTGACATCTCCTTTGAAAGAAAAATCTAGTGCATTTGATGCTTCCATGTCTCTCCTAAACCTCTGAACACATTCAAAGTATGCCTTTATCTATTCATCTGTACTCAGTTGTGTATCCAACACCGACTTCAAGTATTCTCTGCATGTGTGTAGCATAAAATTTGAATTTCTTTCTAGCATCAACCCACCAACCCCAACTGTTTTGGGAGTGCATGTGACATATAAGACACTATAGAAAGTTATTTATTTATACACTGGGTTTTTCAATCTCATTGTATAATTGAAAACCAGCCTCATACCATCCATGCATGTCAACCATTTTTTTTTATAGAGGTTATTTTGGCTACAAAACCGATTCATAACACTTGAATTGAGAGGACACAGTGTCACCTACACATGAATACACATTGTCACCTAATCATAAATATGTGTGTTGATAAATATCATTCGCATCAGTTTCCTACTTAAAGGCATTATCAACTTACAATCAAGTGTCGTGACTATTGATGTCACGAGGAAGTACCATTGAGGAACATTTCTTCATTTACTTTGCATGTATTTGCATAAAAACTAAATCCTACACATGAATGGAAAACAATTACAAAACGATGCTTATTTTGTTATGACTTATGCTTAGCAATCTACATGGCTACTTGGCACATACGATGAAATTGAATTACCTGCCACTTTTGGTGCTTGATGTGGTGAGGAGGGGAATCTAATATCATGTCTTCATTTATCTTGTGCCGGTCTCTCGTATATGCATTAGATCCTACACGTGAGTGGAAAACAATTACAAAATGATGCTTATTTTGTTATGAGTTATGCTTAGCAATCTACATGGCTATTTGACACATACAATCATATTAAATTACCTATCACTTCGGTTCTTGATGTGGCAAGGAGGATCCATCTAGGATCATGTCTTCATTTATTATGTTTATCTCCGCCCATGCATTGGCTCCTACACGTGAGTGGAAAACAATTACAAAATGATGATTATTTTGTTATGACTTATGCTTAACAATCTACATGGCTACTTGGCACATACGATAACATTGAATTACCTACCACTTTTGGTGCTTGAGAAGATGACATCGACAAACATTGCCTCCTAAACATTTCAAGCCTTCAATGCGCTGCTTACATGTGTTTACTTTGGTATCGCAGGAACAATTACTTATGTCCAAGGCATAGCATTGCTTTACCAAATACCATGTGTTTCTAGTTGTTTGGATCCTCACCCACAATTCATGGCCATTAGGTTGAATTGCAATGCAATCTATATCTAGAATACTCTTTTCTCTCTTAACCACTATCAATAGTTTCCTTTCTTTTTTAATTTGGTCAAGAAGACATATTTTTTGCAACTTCCTCTTGTGTTTGTAAAATGGCTTTGCGACCTTGTACACAAAAATGTAGAACAAATGGTCAATCGATGAGTGTGTATTTTTTTATCTATCACACAAGTATTTGGTATTCATAAAACAATGGTAGGCCTCGATGGATGTGTTTATTTCCTTATTTACTCCAATGAAGTTTCTAAAATTTGTTTCCCACATAACTATCAAGTCACACAGATTGAATATCAATGACACTATGAACCAGTGCATTTATTTAAGATGAAAATTAATAAAGAAACACGTAAAGGATCTTACTCACCGATGCATCCTTATATCTCACACCATGTCTTCTTGAAGTACTTGAGGAACCGAGTTTCCTCTTTGAATTCATTGAAGAAGTCTTGAATCATTTGAAAGGTGTGATCTTCATGCATTCTCATACCATACATGATGGTACCTAATCTCTCAAAAAATCGTCTTCCACCTTGACTCCTTTCTACATTAATCAGTACATTTTTTCAACCATGCCTCAGGCACATGTCATAGGCATAGCAATACATGACAACCAAAAACACACTTAATGGCTTATATTTCAATCTACGCATCATCCATAATGAATGCATTGATCTTCCAATCAGCATGAATAAGTTTTCCTCATTTTCACTTCCTCCAACCACATATAAATATCTTCAATCTTATTCCTTGATAAAATTTCAAATGCTACGCACCCCAACCTCTTGCTCGTTGAAAAAAAATAAAGGTGTATAATTGGTACTGTATAAGGAATATGACATCAAAGGTTAGCATGGGGTTTAATATAATATAAAGGGAACATTATTCATGATACAAAAATAACGAATGATTTCAAAATTCATTTCAATTACTTATGCCATATTTTTTGTAGAAAATGTCAAATCCATGGAGATTATGGAATTCTGCAAATTTTGAACTATTCTCTCACACATCCATGGTATTTACAACCCCATAATGAATGGAACGGTGGTTTCATTTGGTCGTTGATAGTAGAAAAAAATTTCCCTTTCCTCTACATGTCATAAGTTCATGCGCATGGCATCATCAATCTACTTTTGAGACCTTTTAGAGTGAACTCATTTCTATGCATTCATCATATCCTTTCTTGTCAAGAATTGGTCCCTCTTGCTCAACATACCTGATTAACTAAAATTGAACTAAACTAGATGTAGTGAAAGAAATTTAATCTAATCTAGGAGGACATATAAATTCAATAATTAAGTGCACTGAAAACTCCTGGCTAGTATCTTTCTAGGAAGACAACATCAAAATGAGATAAGTAATAAAACTAATGAAAATAGAAACCTTGATATGCAAGAGAGGAGAGGAAAGAACTCATGTTTGTCGACTATTTGTCATATTTGTAGATGACCAAAAAGTTAGAAAGTGGGAGTGAATGTGATGGGATCCCGCAGAGGACCAATCTGGGTGATGTGGCTAGACTGGAGTGCCTAGGAGAGGAATTGGGCACCCATAGGTGTGCTAGTAAGAAAAATAGGCACCTTGGTCTGGGAAAAAGGTTTGGAATTTGTCTTCACATGTCCTGGAGATGACTATTATCCTTCACTACTTTTCACAAAAATTTTGTATGTACTATGCCAAATGCTCCAAATATTCCAAGAGGAATAAGTAACTTGTAAAAGACCAAAAGGAAGTATCAAAACCCTAAAAATAAAGATGTAAATGAATGGTTCGAACTGACCTCACCTTCCAAAATATTGGGCTTATTAACCGAGAATTGTACTACATTTTAAGACCTAGATGTAGTTTTGGTGAGTGTGTGCATGTCATGCCCTAGGTGCTCTTATGTCAGTCGGACTTTGTGAAATAGAAAGCAATAGCTAAATGTAGAAAAATTAATAGAATGTTTGCATAGAATATAATCGAATACCTCCCCAAATATGAAGTGTGATGCAAATGACCTAGGTTGTTCCTTGATGATAGAGCTATATGGATGTCAATGCAATAGATGGATGCAACTCTAGATGAGTGATAGATAGTAGATGATGTTAGGTCCCTCATTATGGTCTTATAACCTTATATATATAGGGTTTTCTTTCTCTAATTTCATAACTAACCTTGGAAAGGCCGACTAAAGAAAGATAAATATGAAAAAGGTTAGAATACTCAAACAAAGGGCGGGAAAGTGCTAGAAGGATCGGGCACCCCATGTGGAATGTATAAGTGATTATTTAGCCTAAGCGTATATCACTATAAGATGAACGATTGAGTGATGAATTAAAACTAATATTATATAACTACAAAATGTAAGGATGGTGTGGTGATGTAACCTAAGGTATTGACCACTAAAATATGATAGAATATATGATGATTTGGCCTAAAGCGTATGTCACTACTAGATGAATACTAAGGAGTGGTGATGTAACCTAAGGTGTATACCACTACAAGATGAGGAGAATAGGTGATGATTTATCCTAAAGTGTATGTTAATATCCTAGGAATGTTGCATGATGTAAGTTTGAATAGAAAATGTAAAGGTATGTCCCTGAGATTATAATCCTTCACCGCCAATAGCATTTGATTTGTAAACCCTCGGTAATGAGTATGGACCGAGGAACTAAAGTATGTCATTGGATAGTGAGTGCAACGCATATATGAACATGTACTATATGTAATGATAAAATTCAACCTTCGATGATGAGTAGAATGTGTAAATATGTGAATGAAACATGTAAAATGCAAGGTGAATAGAACATGTGACTATGCATCATATATATTAATGTCATGTATAGTGTAGTGTGTGATACATGTAATATGTGAAAGAGCGTATAGTATGTAGGATGAAATTCTATACGTGTAGAATGTGTAAGGTGTAATGTATAGAGTGATATGTAATGTATATAGATATAATAGTAATGTAATACAAGACTCCTATATGATGAAGACTAGTATGATATATGATGTGTAAGTGCATAAATGTCAAAATGTTTAAAGTAAATGTAGAATATATGGTGTATGATGTGTAATTTATGATGAAGGGAAATGTGTAATGCCTACGGTGCATTGTGTTGGGTTCAGTGTAGTAGTAATCCCTCAATAGTCAAGTGTGAATCAAAGCACAAGAGTGTGTCATCAAGTAATGATGCTTAGAATGTATGATGAATATGTCTAATGTGAAGATATGAATGTATAAGGATGTTAAATATGATAACTATGCTAAGAAGGGGTGAGGGGTAGTGTAGTGTCATGCCCCCAAGCACATGTGAATGAATGAACTATCCAATGATGGTGAAGGACAAAGGTCCTTCATCTGATGCAGGAGGTGTATGACCATGCTCTAATAATGGAGGGATGGTAGACAAACATTGTAGTGGTGAATGAATCCTATGCGCATGTGAGGGATGAATGTATGTAAATGTTAATGCAACATGTGTGTTAATACTAGGATGATGGGGGATAATCATAATGCCCCCATAGTGGGTGATGGAGATCTATCTTGGGATGGAAGAGAAAGCATGCCATAGTGGTGGATGTGGCAATGTGTTATGAGTAGTAGATTTTCCCAAGTAAGATTGAGGAGAGCGCATGGAAATTTCTTTTCCTTATGAGTATGTAGATTTTCCAAGAAGATGTAGAAGGATCAAAAGAAACAAGATGAGGGTGATATCCAAGGCCTAGTCTGGTGGATTGTATTGGAATGGAAAGAGCATCTTTTACTCATTTTGCATGTTTTCCTAATCCATTACCATTGAAACCCTAGTAGTGGTGGGATTTGGGAGTAAAAAGATATGGAATATAAAATTGAAATGCCAAAATCGAGGAAATAAGTAGGGCCAAAAGGTGTACTTTGAGCACATAATAGATGAGGCCTTAACAAAGAACATAAAAAGGAGGGCAAGCCAAAACAAGGGATACCAAGGTAATTCAACGACTACCCAAGGGGGTCAATGGAGACATGGTGTCAGTGGCTATATAAGCCCAAAAATTAGGTGATGGTGTTCATTTTGACCCGTGCACTTAATGATTGAGAGAAGAGAGCTAAAAAATAAGATTGATAGATGGATGTCGAGGAGTAGCCAAGAAATGTCATAGGATATGCAAGACGGTGAGTAACAAACCCACACTTGTTTTTAAATTTATTTATGTTGTATTTTTTTGCATTACACCAAGGGAGGTTGGCGAGACCTAGTAGGGGCCACATTAATCGGGCCTAAGGCATGTTAATCAACCCCTATACACGTCAACCCAACCTAGGTCGGCATCAACCAGTGGGCTAGATAGATTGGTTGATTAATGATTAAATTGGATTTTGGATGAATTTTAATGGTTAAAGGATCTAATGTTTTTCTATTTATTGGATGGTTATAGGCCGGAGATACTTTGTATCTTGAGAGACTAAGTCCTAGCATTATTAGAGAAGATTAGGGAGTTGTGACCAATGTCAAGTGGGATCACTTATTAGTCATTGGGTTAGGAGGATTTAGACACTATCAGAGGATCCCACGGGATGTGGGATTGATGATTGCGTTAGTTGAGAGATGGGACTAGAAGACAAGAACTTTTTATTTAGGATAGGTAAGATGACCATCACCCTGGAGGATGTGTATCACATCTTGAGATTTCCTATCCAGGGGAGTAAATAGTCGTCATTATAGCAAGATAGTAGATTGGAAGTATTGACATGAATATTAGAAGCCGATGCATCCCACATCATATTATCCTCCAAGGCATTTTGTATGAGTGAGGTATGAGTCGGTGTACCATGGAGCCACTTTATTTTCTTGGTCATGATGGTAATTTCATGTTATGCATTTCTTGACTTGGGAGGAGCCAGGTTTCCATGGGCTCTAGCCGGTTTTATAGAAGATATTATTGAGCACTAGATAGTGTTTTCATTCAAGCATTTCTTTGCTAGTGCATGTATATCATGAGCCATTTATGTATAGAGTTAGGAGGAGATCAGTGTTAGATGTATGTTTCTTGTTAAATTATTGGGCCTATGAGCATATTGCAATTATTCAACCACGACAGGGGCTTTCATGGGTCACTAGGGACCATATAGAGCTCACAATGGGGTTCTTGAGATGGAGAGTCGATTAGGATCATGGAGAGAGGGGACACAGGGGTGTAGACTGGTATGTGGATAGGTTTCAGAGTTAGATGGGGAGAAGATTAGATGGCATCCCTATAGATAATTCTCTATGGCACAGGGAAAGATGTAGAGTTAATTGGGATGAGGAGGATGAGATAGATACAGGTTAGACATCCAAAGATGATCAAGGTCATTTATTTTGATAGAGTGTGGAAAATTTGGAGTCATACAGATAATTCCGAGAGATCCTATATCATACTAGAAAGAGGATATTTATAGGGACCTATCGAGCCTTCTAACATGGCAATCCATTAAAGGAGAAAGCGTCCTTTGATGATGATGATGATGATGATGATGATGATGATGATGATGATGATGATGATGATGATGATGATGATGATGATGATGATGATGATGATGATGATGATGATGATGACAATGATGATGATATGATGATGATGATGATGATGACAATGACGATGATGATGATGATGATGATGATGATGATGATGATCATGATGATGATGATGATGATGACAACGTAGGAGTTGGAGTGGTATTTTCTCGATTGGTTGACTACATCTTAGGAAGTTTGGGTCACTTGGAGAGAGGAGATGAGGAGGAGCCGGAGGTTGAAGTAGGGGTAGTGCCGAGAGTCGCGGATATGGAGATGTAGGAGATCCCATAGAGGTGACATGATTACATGTAGAGATGGACCAAATTAGGGTTAGAGAGGCACTATTATTTAGTAGAGGGACGTAGTTACATAGGATCGGGATTGGTACCATAGGAAGAGGGAGGCTTATAGAGTCCATTTTAGAGATCTTGATACTATCTTGATATTGAGGTCGAGGTGGTGGACAAGAAGAACCATAGGGAGGAGGAGAGATGGAACCTCTAGGTATGATTTTGATAGATAGATACAGATCCTTAATCACATAGGCTAAGTATTATGAGGTTATCATGATCGAGAAGATGCCAAAGACACTATGATATTGGGAGAATCTATAGAGGTGAGTGACAACTAGAGTTGGGCCATCTAGGAGCACAACGAGTGTGGCTCAGCCACACTAAGGAGAGGGCCAGGGAAGAGGTGACAAGGTTGATAGATAAAAAAGGACTTTCCTTATAGGGGAAAGATTTGAGACTTTTCGATGGATAGTTTACTTGGTTTTACTAATATATTTTCTTTGAGAGAACACCTTAGAGGTCAACGATGTATTGATACACTTGATTTTGATGATGTATATGTATGATTTTGTCATGGTTTAGGATGTGTGTAATTTTTGTGTGATGTTTATTATTTTATTTATGATGACATGATGTGGATATGTGATGATGATTATTATTAAATTCATGTTCATTTATATTTGATGATGATGGTAAAATATTTTATATTATGATGATGTTCATTAAAATGATGATGTTCATTATAATATGTTTTATTTATGTTTTACTGATGATGATGTTTTGATATGTCTTATATTGATGATGGTGATGATTATGTGGTTTACTTTGGATTTGTTTATGATGATGAATGTATATGCATGAATAGTATGTGATGTTAAGAAAAATTAATTTAAAAATATATGTGATGAATGATGGGTAGCATAAAGAGGATTTACATAAAGAAATACACACATATAATAAAACAAAGGAAAGATAAAAGATAAATGTGGAAAGGTTTAAAATAAACACAACTTAACGATGGTGACCTATGGGTATGAAATATGTTACATCATATCAAGGAATGCATGAGAAAAATATGCCTCCAATCACATTGGAGGTAAACAAGAGGGGATCTAGGTAACGCAAGGCACATGCAACCAAAACATGATGTTAGCATATAACCAACAATAGTTAGTTATACCAAAGATCATGAGAGAAAATGGTATGGAATGAACTCATAAACCTAATGTCAACATGAAAAGGGTTTGTGATGTAACTTGTATGTGGGAAAGAGGTTCTCCATGAGTGGTGTTCCCTAAATCTATGCCCCAACTCTAGGGAAGGGGAAAGAGCAAACTGATCAATGCGGGAAGTTTGCTAGAAGAAATTTGATCAATACGGGAAGCTTTCTTAGATGATAAAATGGAAGGTTGATCAATGTGGGAAGCCTTCATGCATAATACAAAATAGTATCCATCCTTCAAGGGTATGGTCTACTTTATACATATATGATATAGATGGAAAGAATGATATACATGATATTCATCCTTCAAGGGATCGATCTATTTATTTGATTTGATTTGATTCTTTTTTTTTTTAAACAATTTTCCTTCAAGGGAGCAATTTATTTTTGATAGCTTTGATTTTGATAAGAAGCATCCATGAATTTTTTTTTAACATGGGGAAGAGATGGGAATAGCTAGGTAGACCACTTAGGAGGGGACAATGAATGTACAAGAGACACCCGTGAGCCCTTTTCATGGTTTCAATAGGTAAATAAGAGGGTGATGGATGTAATGATCACGAGTTCTCACCAAGAAGGGAGAACCTATCCATAAGGAAAATTCTATGGGAGAGCTGTGGTGCCATATATTTAAGGTCATGTTAGGAAAGTGATAGACCACATAATTCCAAATCATTACAATGATAGATGGAAGAGGCTAATGATGGAGGGATGATCTAAAGATATGACTAAGTGCTCACTAGTAATGTGTTAACAATAGAATGGTCACAAGTGCAATGCATTAAGTGGTTCCACTTCTAGTTTACCATCAAGGGAGGCCAAATGATAGGCTCCCAACCCATACTTATGTGTGATAATGTATGGTCCAATCCAATTGGGGAAAAAATTCCACGTTGGCTCCTTTCTAGAGTAGTAATATTATGATTTTATTTAAGGATGAGGTCACCAACATTAAATTCACATTCTTTGAGGTGCTTATTATAAGCATGCTTGATGCATTCTTGATAAACATGATGGTGTTCAAGAGCAGGAGGTGGTGTTCATCTAACAATTTGAGTTGTGTTAGATGCTCTCTAGCGATAATATTCATCAGAGATGAAGTCATGAAGAGACACACACAAAGATGGAATTTGAACTTTGAGAGGAAGGATGACTTCAGATCCATACATGAGAGAAAAGGGAGTAGCTCCCATGGAAGTGTGGATGCTAGTCTAATAAGCCCAAAGAGAAAAGGAGATGAAGATGCCAATTATGACCAGATTGGTCAATAGTCTTGGCAAGAATGTTTCAAGGGTTTTATTAGTTGCTTTTCGGCTTTGGCCATTAGCTTGAGGATAATATGGAGAAGAGAAACTAAGTTGATATTGAATGAGTCACAAAATTTCTTGAGATATTTTTTTTTAAAGGACTTTCCATTTTCTGTGATGAGTTTGTGAGGGACACCAAAGCAAAAAATGATATGTTGGTAGATAAAGTTAATGATTGACCAAATTTAGTTGAAGTGAGGGGAATTTCTTCCACCCACTTAGTGAAATATTTAGTTGCAGTGATGATATAGAGTGATGTTGTTGTGAAGATCAGGATTAATGAGACCAATGAGATCAAGACCCCATTGTGAGAAGGGCCAAAGGTCCTAGCTAGCTACAAATCTTGACTAGGAATGCAAATAAGATTGGAATGTTGTTGACATTTTTCACATTTCTTAACATACTCACAATAATATTCATGATTGAGGGAAGGCCAGTAATATCCAAGATGAAGAACACTTTAGCAATGGCTAAGCCACTAAATTTCCACCACAAATATTGTCATGGACTTCTTGGATAACATGAGAAGATTCATGGGATTTAAGGCATCGAAGGAGAATACCATCAAATCCATGCTTATAAAGAATGCCACCAAGTATCACATAGCGGTTAGCACATTGAAGGAAAGACCTCCTAGCATTCTTGGATAGATTAAATGGAATGATGGATTTGGATAAATAATCAAAGATTTGGGAATACCAAAGATCCAATGAACTGGACTCAACAAGATTAACGCAAGGTAATTCATGAAATGGTCGATCACTACGATGAACAACAATAAAAATTTAGATTCTTTTTTGTCCATGGGATGAGATTTGAAAAGGATGTCATCATATCTAGTGAAATGATTGATGACCGAGGAACAACTTGGATAGTATAAGAATCAAGGCCTCGAGGAAGAGATGAACAATGTCTCATATTTTTGAAGAGTGTCATTTTTACACTAATACTCACATGTGACTTGTTTGATGATAAGTTCAGAATCCCCATAGATGTCAAGAATTTGAACACCTAGAAAGAGAGTGGTTTCAAGACCTAAGATAAGGGCTTCATACTCTGCCATATTATTTGTGCACTCAAAATTGAGCTTGTTTGCAAGGGGAATAGGAGCATCCCTAGAGGAAAGAGAAAACACCAATGCCCCCCTTGCTAACATTTAGAAACCATCAAAGAAGAGATTCATTTTAAGGGTTTCATACTCATGATGAAAGTGATTAATGGATTCATCTGGGAACTTCTCATGAGGAAGATGTGAACTAGGAAGAGGGGCTTCTACTAATTGGTCTATGATAGCTTGGCCCTTAATGGATTTTTGAGAAATAAACTCAGGTCAAACTCAGTCATGAGCATGAGCCATCAGTGATATGATCATTGTGATATGGTTTAGAATGCATCATCTTAAGAAGATGAAAGCTAGTAATGACATAAGTCTTGTGATTGAGAAGATAGTGTCAAAGCTTAGAGGTGGAAAAGAAGAGAGCACAACACAACTTTTCAGCTTTAGTGTAGTGAGTCTTGCAATGGAGGGTGTGACTGATGTAATAAATGACCTACTCATGACCTTGGTCATCATGATGTGCTAACATATCCCCTAGAGCATGTGATCAGTAGTAGAGATGTATAGATAAAAGGGCTCCCCTCACGTGGAGGTGTAAGCACTGGTGGAGACAAAATATATTGTTTAAGGTCATCAAATCCTTTTAGAAATTATGATCCCAATTAAATTCTATGTCTTTATGAAGGAGATGATGAAAGGGATGGAAATGATCTGAAAGTTGGGAAATGAAGTGCAACGGACCGATTGAAGTCGGCCTTGAAGACTATGAAGTTGTTTAAGATTGGAAGGAGGAGGAATTTCAATGATTGCTTTGATTTTCATGGGGTCAACTTCAATGCCCCTAATAGATATGATAAATCCAAGGAGTTTACCAGTTAATACTCCAAACACACACTTGGTTGGATTGAGACAAAGACAAAAATGAATAAGGTGCTCAAAAAGGACTTTGAGAATGGAAATATGGTCATGTGATGTTTAGATTTACCTAAAATATCATCAACATAATCTTCTATGGTTTTGTGGATGAGATCATGAAAAATGTAAGTCATGGCCCACTGATAAGTAGCTCCAGAATTTTTCAAACCAAAGGGCATGACACGGTAGAAAAAGGTCCCCCAAGGGGTGATGAAGGAAGTCTTATGTTGGTCTTCTAGGTGATAAGAATCTGATTATAACCATAAAAATTGTCCATAAGAGAAAGCATCTCATGACTTATGTAAGATCCACAATTTGATCAATGTTGGGAAGAGGAAAGTCATCTTTAGGGAAAGTGAGATTGAGATCTCAAAATTTGGTGCATATACAAAGTTTTCTAGATGCTTTAGCGATGGGTATGATATTAGAAACCCATTGGGGATAGTCAATGGGATGATGAAATTGGCAAAAAAGAAGATGTTGTAACTCCTCTTTGACAAAGGAGGGAAACTCGAGGGTGCATGTAGTGAAGCTTTTGCTTAACTAATTTTGCATTGGGAAAGTGACAATATTATGAATGATGATAGAAGGGTCAAGACCTGACATGTCTAAATATGACCATGTGAATTCCTAGCTATGATGAGAGAGGAATGTGGTGAAAGACTCAAGCTCATGTGGATCAAGGGATTGACCCATTTTGAGGATGTGAGGCTCTTGGGAGTCCCGATATTGATGTCATGGTGGATTCATTGAGAAGAGTGGATGTGTCAGATGGTAAGGTCTTATGAAGATAAGAATCCTCTTCCCCATGTGGGAAAGAATGGTGTCATCATCAACACACTAAAGAATGTCGATGGTAGAAGAGTCTTCTTCTATCATCTCTGGATGGTGGAGGGAAGGGACCTAGTCTGATTCTTAGACTGATAAGTGATCGGTCCCAAGGTGATGGTGGAGACTAAAAAAATCCAGAGGTAATAGACATGGTGTCATCCATATCCATGGACTCATGGGATGGAGAAGATGGAGAAGGCATGTCCATGCACATCTCGATGGTGGGATGGGGTCAAAGGATTTCTCTTGATAGCCTAACCTAAAATTTTCATGAGGCTTGTAAAATTGATCGATATAAATAGGCCATGTGGCCCATGCTCATAACATCCCATGCCAAATCCCTTCCATGCATAATGGTGAAGATAGGTGTGGGTGAAAGGATGGTTTGTTAAGAAGCCAAAACCACCGGTATAAGGTTTGGCATGTGGAAGATCAACGATGTGAGAAGAAGGGGTATCAAACCACCATAGATGAGGTTGGTTTGAAGATGTGGTGGACTGAAAGGAACGATATCCCCAATATTGGGTTGATACATTAGAGCTTGGTCAGTCTACCGAGATGGTGAGGAGTGGGCAAGGTGTTGAGTGTAAGAAGATGATACTCCCCAACGTGTGATTTTGTCCATTACTTTATCTAGGGAGTCATCATTGGGAAGTTTGGATGAAGGGATGGATGAGCTGGTGGATGGTGTAGATGGATCATTCTTGGGAATGAGGAAATCATTAGGTCGATAGGTCATGTTGCACATTTGGAAGGGAGGAGCATCCCCAGAAGTGTCAAGATCTTCCCCTCATGCTCATATTTAAGACAACATGATGAAGTGTAGAGGGGACACAACACATATACGTGGATCCAAGGTCATCCAAGGAGAACATTGTACTAAAATTATCCTTCTATGATGTAGAATACCTCATGGAGGAGCTTCTCACCAATGTGGATGGGAAGGAAAACCATTCCCAAGGTAGGAGTGATAGCATCGTTGAAGGCACAAAGGACCATGGGTGTTTGGGTGATTGTGGATTTTGGGATCTTAGAGTTGATCAAGGTATGTGATGGGATGATGTTAATGCTTTCCCCATTATCGATCATGGATCATCAAATGAAAGTATCATTGATCCTAACCATGATGAAAAGGGGAAGGTCATGTTCTTCTCGGTGTGATGTCATCTAAATCTCAATATCATCGAATGAAATGGCCACAAAAGTTGTGAGTGCTCCTACAAGAGATACGAAGGGTTGAGCCTCATCACTAGATGTCTGAAATACACTTCAAGGCTTTAATGAGGGCTATGTCTATGGTCTGGTGAGATTTGGATGAGCTCATAAAGTGACATCTTAACTAGGGCTTGATGAAGTTTTTTTGATGATACTTTGTTTAATAGGTCGAGGGGCAAGCTAAGATGGAAAACTTAGGTTTTGATGATGATGTGAGCTCCTTAGGAGGAGGAATGGTGAAAAGGTCTTGGATTTTGGTTGGGATGTTGACTTAGGATCATGTGGGCTAGATCAGTGGATATCCAAACAACATTGATGAATAAAGGGGGACCATCCTCAAAAGAATCATCATTTGAGGTGGGATGGCCACAAAATTCCATGATGAATGAGGGGACTTATGCATTTGGATGGATGAGGTCAAAGGTGTGGGTGTGGAAGGAGGAGATTGGTTTTCTTCAAGAAGAAGGTCATCTTCCTCAATGATGTTGTGGATAAGGGTTTGGAGTGCTTTGCAATGTTTGGTATCATGTCCAGGGTACGATGGTAGGCACAAATGAGGTTTGAATCAAACCATGATGGATTCTTACTATTTGGGTCAAAGGCCTTAATAGGTGGAAGCATGATGGTGGAAATTTTTAGTAAGTGTTGGAGAAATTCCATAAGACTCAATCAAAATATTAGGAGGTGCCTTGTCTTTGTGAGATGTCTTGGTCTTAGAAGAAGAAGTGGAGGCTAAAGATGATTTGGATGTCAAATGTGGAGTTGGAGTATTTTGGGGTTTTGGTGTCTTGTTTTTGGTTTTGGTGATGATTGGTGCTCTAGAAGAAGAAGCATTGGATGGTTTTGGCTTGAGTTGATTGGTGGATTGAAGCATTTTTATGAAGGGGATCTGTCCAAGAAGAGATGGATGTGGTCCTAAGATAGATGATGTAGCATTGGTTTGTCTAATCTTAGGAGGGGGATGTCAATTTTCTTGTGAGGACGTGAAAGAGAATGTTGAGGAAATGTGCCAAGGGTTCTAGATCTTGTTTGTGAAGAAGCACCCTTGGGAGGGATGACCACAATCTCAACTGGAGGGTCTAAAGGTGGTGTTACAGGTAGAGGAGGGAGTAGTTTTTATGATGATGAGGTCAAAAGGAGGTGAAGATTGGTTTGATGTAGAAGTGTTTGATTGTGTAGATGAGATGGGAGGATCATTTGAAGTCAAGGTGAAGTTGGAATGCTCTCTCATAAATTCTTCAAATGATGAAAGTGATGTGGAAGATGATGTAGATGTGGTGATAATAGTTGATGTGGTGGGTGTGGGAAAAAGTGTGGAAAGAGGAACTGGGATTGATGCTAAGGATGGTATAATGGGTAAAGGTGGAATAGATGTGGATAAAGTAGTCAATCCAATGAAGTGGATGTGATAAGTGATGGAGTAGATGGGATAGGTAATGAAGTAGATATATAGGTTTTGAATCGATGGTGGATGTGGAATTAGGTGGGAATGGTTGTTTCATAAATGTTTCAAGGGGCATCATTGATATGCTTATGAATGGGGGAGATGTGACATGTGTGGATGTGGGAATAGATGTTGAGATAGATGTGGGTGTGATTGATGTGGTTATGGGATAAGTGTTGATGGGCTTGTAGATGTAGGAATGATGTCTAAAGAAGTGGATGTGATAGTTGATGAAGAAGGTGAGGTTGTTGATGGGATAGGATCTTGATCAATGGTATGGATAGTGTTTATGGTATGAGCATTGGGTGCTTGGGATGTAGAAGAAGTGGTGGCTTGAGTTGTTGGTGCGTGGTTGGGAAATGGTTGTTTAAAGATGTCAAGTGGTTGGTTGGGTGATGCATTAGGATTTTCCACTTGAAGGTCACCTTGATCAATGAGTCTTTGGACTAGGTATTTAAAGGTTCGACACCTCTCTATATCATGTCCTTGAACTTGGTGGTATTTATAGTAATGATCCTCATGATACCACATGGGTTTTGGTCTAGATTCATCAAATGGTCGGATTGGAGGAAGTGTGATAAGATTAACCACCATCAACTTGTCAAATATTGAACTATATGATTCTCCAAGGGGAGTATAGTTGGGCATAGGTCTAGGGGCTCATTGTTGAGGCCATGTGCTAGATGTGGGTGTAGAAGAAGACTTGATGACCATGGTATTGGCCGCACTCTTAGATTTATCATTGTGTGTGGATGGTTTGGTAAACTTGGCTTTGGGTTTTTTTGATTTAAGTTTGAGTTGGCCTTGCTCAAGGGCATGAGTTTTGAGTTTGTGAGCCATGGTGAAGGCTTCTTCAATGTTTGGAAAGATTGGATTTGCAATGTAGAAGAAATATGCTTCACACAAGAACATGAGAAGATTTATGAGTTTGGTTTGTGGAAGAGTAAATGATAGTTGGTTTATAATGCCACACATCATGTGAAAAAATATGTAATAGATTTGTCCTCAAACTATCTAATGGCATACAAGTCATTGATGGTGATTTTGTGCAATATTAATCAAAAAGTTCTCTAGAAACAATTGTGTGAGTTGGGTGAAGGAGAATAGGGAATGTTGAGGAATCCCATTATACCAATCCAACATTGGACCAGCCAAGGACATAGGGAAGGTGTGAAGCATAAGTTCTCTAATCATGTGTGATAAGGTAACATGCGTGTTTAAATGCATAGAGATGTTGTTGGGGATCTTCCTTGCTGTTGAACTTGGTAAACTTGGGAAGCTCCCAATGAGGGGGTAAGGTTTGATTGAACCGATGGATGAATAGGTTCATTACATATTTTTTCGTAAGATAATGTAACCTTGGGTCCCAAGGTAAAGGGCCTCTAGACTAGCCAACCTATTCATTAAGGCATGGATAGGATCATTCAATGTGATGATAGGTTGGGATTGTGATTGTGTGGCATGGAAAGTAGCTTGATAAGGTGGTTGATAAGTTTTGGATGTGTGGGGGTTTGAGGAATCATTTGATAAGGAGGTTGTTGTAATGTTTGATGTTGTGATTGTTGGGATTGGATTGGCTGTTGTGGTAAATGATGAGTGGGAATGTAGGTATGAATAGGCAGAAATTGTTGATGAGGTGGATTAGACACCGCATAATGCAAAGCACTCATAGGTGGAGGTTGGGAAGAAATGATATGTACATGTGATGTGAGAGGAAAATAAGAGTTATGTTGTCCGATATGGGATACGACATTTGGGAAGATTGGGTAGGGACACTAGTAATGATAGTGGTCAAGAGGTAATGGGAATGGTTGTGGTGATAGTTGTGTTGATTGGAGGAAGATGGGGAGGAATGGGTGTGACCAATTATTGGTTTGATGAGGTGGGGATTGGTAGAGGATGAAGTAAAATCACATTGGGTAGTAAAGTTGTGAGGAGGGAAATTGGGTGATTTCGGGATTTGACTTGATAAGGATAAAGTTGTTGAAGTGGTGGACCATCAATAAGAAGAAGTTGGGTGACTTCCTAAGAAGGTAGTCTTGAAGAGCTATTGGATTGGCATCAAGAAGCTCTTGGAATTCCAAACTACCACGAGGGATAATAGGAGGTCCAAAAGGTTCAAATGTAGGAGATGGAGGGGTGGTTGGTCGAGATGGGATGGGATGATGATAAAAGAAAGGATTAGTCTCATCTATGGTAGTAGTTTGAACAAAAGGTCCCTTGAGAAAACATTGATGAGAGGTTGGGTGCCCATGGAGGAAGTGACCAAGGGCACAGATGAGACATTAGTCATGATGGATGTTTGTTGAGATGAGACAATAAACTGTTTGAGGAAATTTTTGTTCCATTTTTTGGCTACCAAATGAGTAACTATGGGCATGAAATGAAAACAAAGTTTATACTAACTAAATCAAGCAAGTCAAGCAAATTTTTTTTTTTTATTAAGAAAGTGAAAAATAAAAAGGGAATGGATAACAAAGGTACCTAGGAAATGGAAATCTAGAGTTGGTTTCAAGTTTTTATGGTTGGGAGTCCTCGATATACCTAAAGGTACGTGAGGCCCGAGTCTATACAGAGTTTCTAACGTGACTAGAACACCATGATGGATTTCTATTGGGTGATGAAATCCCAATCAATCCACCTAGTAGGATGATGTTCTAGATGTGTTTTTAGATTGATGTGATTTTTGGTTGTGTGTGATAGAATGTGAGATGCAAAGTTAAACCTTTACTTAAGCTATGTGACCAAGAAGGATGCAGAAAAGAAAGGTTCTTTTAAAACCAAATCCAAATGTGATCTTTTGATGAGGACACACAAAGAAAGGGAAAATATGATGCAAAAAGAGAAAATGAGACAAAAAGGAGAATACCTAGAACTTTTTTCCTTTTATCTTGAACTTTAAGTGAAAGATGATCCAGTGAAGTGTGATCCAAACCCAACACAAGAAAGTAAAAAAAGAGAAGCCTTGTGCTGTAGTGTTAGTAGAAGATAGAAGAAGCAGAAAATAACAAGAAATGCAAAGGATCACCTAAAGGGTGGTCCCACCAGGATGCTAGAATGTTTATCTAATTTTTTTTTCCTTTTCAATTTAATGATCTAGTACTAAAGAAAACTAAATAACTCATAAAAATGGAGGGTTTATGGTACCTCAAATGTGTGATGGATGCAAGAAGATGGGTGCAAAGTGAATGATCTCATTGTAAGCTAGATAACCTACAAATAAGAATGACTAAAAAAAATGGATTAGATAATATATGGGGGGCTTCCCAAAAAATTCAAATCCAAGAAGTGTTACCTTCCTTTCATGGATGTCAACCCCGTTTGATAAAAGAAATGAAATAAATGATAGATAATAGATGATAACATAAAAATGTAGAAAACTAATAAATCTGAAAGTGATAAAGATGTGTGAATGTATTGATCAAACTAAATCAAATTTAATTTACCTAGGATTATACTTGACAGAGGTAGGTGACCTTGACCCGGTGAGTGGATCTAGACAACAATGTAAATATGCAGACCTGTAGAGATGTGGATGCAAACTAGATGTACAATAAAAGCCTCAGTAGATGTTGAAGTGACTTGCATAAAGGGAATCTAAGGCAGAAAACACAAGAAAATGGAAAAAATAGAGTTTTAGGTATATTGGTAGGAAAAAAGGGCCTCGAGTCGATGGATGACTAGGTGCAAATATATAGTTTGATGCAACAGAGAGAAGATGATGGAAAATAGAAAAATGAAGGGATGAAAAAAGAAAACATAGGCACAAGAGGGAAGGATCTCGAGATAGAAAACAAAGTGATAGAAGGCTGGTTTGATGGTGACCTAGGTCAGGAAATGGTGATTAGAGTAGAGTAGAACAAGGTTGAAGCTAAATGGATTGAATGGATGACATGCAAGAAAAAAAGGCTTGGAAGAACATGTTGATAATGGAGCTCTGAGTGTTGTTGAACCTACAAGATATTAGATCTAACAAGATAGTAATAGAAATAACATAAGATAACACAAAAAACAATGTAAACCTCCCAAAGTCACGTGAGTGATGAAAAAAGATTCCAAGGACTATAAGAAGGTTGGCACAACTTTGAGATGCTCTAGTTTGAAGATGGATTCGCATAATGCAAGAAATCTAAGTGTATGTCTCATTTTTCACATTGTGTGTCATTTTTTTGGAAAGGGAAGAACTCAATCTTATAGGGTTGATAAAGAATTAGGGGTCATCGCCGACTATGGGGAAAATTTCCCCAATGGGGTTGATTTTTTGATTTAGTCGATTTCGGGTTTTTAAGAATGGGAAAAGTGCTTTAAATCTTATAGGTGGGAGGAGGTTGTTTAGGGATGTGTCATGGTTAGGGATAAAGATAGGTAGGATAAAAGCTAGAAAAAGTGTAGGGATGTAGATTTGGGATAAAAGCATCCTAAAAGGAAATTTAATTAGGGATAGTTAATTAATAGATATGAATTAATTAATTAATTAATCAAGATTAATTATTTAATGTTAATTAATCAAGATTATTAGGTGATGGGATGATAAATGGGAATTTAATTAGATGAAGGGGATGAATTAAATTAATGGGGTCTAGTTAGGACCATGGAGAAATATGCGCACGTGGGAAAACAAGGGTAGGGATACCGAATTTAGGTGTCTACAACATGTTCCATTTACATTTATATTTACACTTTTTCATTTGTGTATTTCACATTTACATATATATGCATGCATATTTTACATTACATTTTTACACATACATACATATTTGACTACTTGATTGTTTTCCCTTATAGGTCCTAATCATGTGAAAAAAAGTAGTCAAATGGGGGCAACAACAAAAACACTTCATGACAACACACACCATACTAACCATGTAGGTACACCACACATAGTTGTAGCTACACACGCGTTTCTACCCTAGGATGACTCTCATCACTCTTTTTTTACGCATTTTCATCTTTAGTTTCCATTCCCCTTCATTTTTTTATCATTCCACACTTTTTCTAGTCCTTCGCACATTTTCTACTACAATCTTCATGGACATCAGGTATACATCTCTATCTACTTTATGTTACTGAGATTTCCGCTCACCAACATAAAGTGGGGGAAAATGTAAACACAAAATTATGCACTTTAGACATTATTTAATCTCAATCTCATGCTACTATTTAGAAGGTTATTGAGTGAAGAAAGTACAAATTAACCCCAATCTTTTGGCCATCTTTTTTTATTTTATTTCATTATTATCGACCTTTTACATCCACATGCACATTTAGCTTCTATCATTCCGATTATTTTAACCTCAACCGGGTGCCCAATTAGTACGGGGCACCTATGGGTGCCTGGTCTCACTAGGGGCACCCCAGGTCCTTTTTGAACATTTCCCTCCATCTTTTGGGCTCTTTCTAACCATTTTACCTTCTTATCATTTTGGTGATCGGATGTTTCAGGTTAATTAAAAAATTAGATCAAGAGAGCCTTATAAATATAAATTTATGAGACCATAATGAGGGACCAAACACTAAACTATTATCATCCATCTAGAGTTGCATCCATCTATCGTGCATTGAGATTACTTGCATCCACATAGCTCCATCACAAGACATAAAGCTAGGACATCTACATCACACTTCATACGAGGAGGGATTCTATTTTATTCCATGCACACATTTTATTACATTTTCTACATTTAGCTATTTCTCGTTATTTCATAAAGTGTGACTGAACAATAAAGACCTAGGGCACGACATGTACACACACACTGAACTACATCCAAGTCTGAAATGTAGTGCAAAGGTGCTCAATTAATAAGCCCACTATAGTGTGGCATCTAGGTTATTCCAACCCATTCATTTACATATTTCTTATTTTTTAGGGTTTTGATACTTCCTTTTGGTCTTTTTCAGGTCATTCTTCCTCTTGGAATATTTGGAGAATTTGGCGCAGACATAGACAATTAATGAAATAAGTAGATAAGGTTATAAGTCATCTCCGGACTGTGAAGACCATTTTGAACTTTTCCAAGACTAGGATGCCTATTCTTCTTACCAGAGAGTCAGTTAGGGCACCCCAATCCTCCTCTAGTGCCCTAGTCTAGTTAAATCCTCCAGCTCCATCCTTTTTGGGGTCCCTACACAATCGTTCTTGCTTTATTATTTTTTGTTCATCACTGGGACACAATCCAATAGTATATATTATTCAAATTGAGTTATTTCCTCTTCTCTCTTACATATTAGGGTTAGCATTTCATTTTACATATTTTCTTAGATCATTAACATATTTCTTTACTACATTTATTTATTTTAGTAGAATTTTTCACACTTAGATTGACTAGTTTCATACTACTTAGCTTAGTCAATTTTAGTTAATCATTTTAGTGAACACGACTCGACCTAATACTCCTAGGATCCTCATTTTTATAATGGTTTCGTTATCCCAATTTTTCCCACTAGTAAAATTTATCAAACACAACCCCAGTAGGAATGAATTCAAGAAAAGGCTCTGTCCGAATGAATCCACGCTTCAAATCCAATGAACAGTTTGCAAGTGGGCTCTAAAATGGAGAAGCATGATCATGGAAAGAAGAAAACAATGTCAAAGAAGCCATAGGCTCCAAAGGAAAAGAAATGGTGAAGGCTTGAAGTCTTCGGCTCTGTAAATGATTCAGAATGAGCACCAAAAATGACTAAGTATGGAGGAGATAGGGATGCTACCAAGTGTCCAAATGGCACACCTCCAAAGAATGAATCAAAGAGGGAGACTCAAACAAGTGCCAAGCCTCCACTCATCCAGAACCCCAAAAGTTACACCGGCCATTGAAAAGTCTTCACTCAATGGAAGGTTCCAAGTGTCCAAACCAACACTACTTCAAGGATACATCCAAAGAGTAGAGGTCCAAATGAGCGCAGTCTCACCACGTAGTCCAAATTAAAAAGTGGGATGGAATGGGCCCAAAATTGACTAAGTATAAAGGTGTAGCGGAAGGCACCACGTGTTGTAAAACAAGCAACTCTAAAATCAAAACCCAAAGGTGATTCCCAAATAAGTGCCACCACCACGTGTTTAGGGGCTTCGAGAAAGTGGAAGTGGTTATTCAAAATTCCAAGAGCCTATGGAGGCTTCCACGTGTCAACCCGATGCTCCTTCAAAGGTAAAATCTGAGTGGGTTTCCAAATGAGCACAGACCTTCCATGTGTCCCAGGTCCAAAAAGGGGGACAAAGTTAGAGTTGAATAATCAAAGCAGAGGCATGCCGATGAAAGGTGCAAAGTGTTAGCATGGCACACATTCAAAGGTAAAATTTGGGGTGGGTTTCCAAACAAGTGCCAAGCCTCCACATGTCTAGGGTCAGACTTTTGGCCCACCAAGCAAAGGGACTCAGGAAAAATACAAAGGAGCCCAACGAGCCAATGGAAGCCACAACGTGTCAACCTCGACACTATTTCAAGAGTAAGGTAAGGGGAAAAATCTCAAATGAGTGTCGAGGCTACCACGTGGACCCTATATGGAGAGACTCTTCAAATATTGCGTGCCCACGGTTTGAATCTTCATATGGCCATATCTTTTGACCGAAAACTTAGATTTTTGTGAGAGAAAACTTTTGAAATGTCTCAACACCCTCTATGCCATGGAAACATAAAATATCATTCTTAGCAAGCTTTGGTAGGTGAAAAATGGGAAAATAACTTCCAGGCCATTAATGTAAAATTTGATTTCTTCAACTACCCAGATTTGATGATTTGATCCATCCGTTCTCCTTCTTCGACACGCAAAAAAGACATAGGGAATGACAGACTCAACAGATTGTGGGAAAATTTGCAAGAGGCATTGATTGGTGGTAGTTGAGCTTTCAAAGCAAGATTCAATGCATATCTCAAGGTGGTTGAAGTAGGATTCAAATTCTTCCCTCCTCTCTCTCCTATTCTTCCTATATATTGTAATGAAGGGGCATATTCAAAAGGTTGTTCATTATTTCTCCTCTTCCCCTCTCTCTTTCTTCCTTAGGGTAGAATGTGAGTCTAAGCCTCCTCCCATGGCTCTGTAATGGCATTTTCTTGCCTCTTGCCCACTAATGATGTACTTGTGTAACATTTTGGAGCAATAAAATTTGTTTCATGATGCATCTGTCCATCCTTGGCTTATTTTTTTGTCTCTTCTTACCTCTCATCATCACAAGGTATATTGTGCATACTCTGATGTTTGTTATAGTTCGGGAGTTGTGCTTAATGGGTTTTGAAGTGGTGCTCTGTGTGAAATCTATCTCTAGTCTATGGTGCATCTTGTCCACCCTCCCCTGCTCACCTCTCTCCACTTCAGAAATCAGATTTGTGATTCAACCACTTCCTTTTCTAGTGTATCACCACTTAGTGTAGGCTCTCTCTCTCTCTCTCTCTCTCTCTCTCTCTCTCTCTCTCTCTCTCTCTCTCTCTCTCTCTCTCTCCCTCTCTTGGAATGGTTAGATTAGGATAGATTAGGTTCTACCTACACTGGAGTAGCTTATGGCAGAGTAGATTAGGAAGCAAGAATCGGCTTCTCCGGAGGTCAATCTCAAGTTTTGCAAGTCCCATAGCTTGAGAGATGGTCCCATGTTGTGCAATCACACCAAATGCCCCACTTCACACCCATGCCATTTAGGGGTGTTGTGATTCTACACTAACAGTTTTGGCATGCTCGATGGGATAGGTATGAAGCACCTTACCACTTCATCTTAGTAGGTTGGTGTGTTCCTGTTAAGGTTCAGCCTTTTGAGGTACATGCAAGCACATCTAGTGACTCCATCTGGTCAACAACCCCATCTTTGAAGTTGTAGACCTTTTCCATCCATTTCCACCCATCTTCATTCTTTTCTTTCCATATCTCCCATTTTCTTCCATTTCATGAAGTTGTGTAATCATGACTTCATTCCCTTCATGGAATTCACACATACAAAGAAGTGCATTCAACCTCCAATGTATTCCCCAACTCCTCTAGATCAGCATTATGATCAGATCCAAACCATTACGCTTACCCATATGAGCAGGGTCAAAATCAATTTGGCCATGGAGCTTATCAAGAACAAGCGGGCTTATAATGGTGACAAATGTGGAGAATGCTTATGAGAAGATTCAAATAGCTATGTGGAGAATGCTTATTTATTGGAGAAGATTCAAAGAATGGAGGTTAACATGGTGCAGTCCAGGGCTACATCACAAATGAAGGCATTTAGGATTGGTTACAGGGCACCTTGTCCATGGGTCACCCTTTTCCAAGACATTACAAATTTCCTCGAGAAGCTTGACTTCATGGTTGAAGTGCTTGCCTCAACTTACATAGTGGATTGAGGACATTGAGGCTTATGAGAAAAGTGTGAGACAACCTTGTCAATGGGTAAGTCAATCACCAGCTCCTTGTCCTTCATTTTCTCTTTCTCAAGCTTTATCATTTCAGCAGTGTCATGAGTCAAGCCCCTCACTTGCTGCCCCAAGTGTTAATTTATTTTCTCCATCTCCTAGTCTTCCATCTCATTTCAATTCTTCTACCCTTTCCCTTCCCAAACAGTCATTCCCTCCAAACAAACAAGAAGTTCCACCTCCCTCTCCACCACAAACAATTGCAAAGTTGGTTGAACCCCAACTTGTCACTCCTCTTGTTTTCCCAAGTCCATGTTGGGAAGAGACTCAAGAATCTAGTCAAGGAGAATAGCAAGAAGGGGAGCCCAACAAAGAAGAAATGACAAACAATCTGAAGAGTTGGGCTGCCAAATTTTGGTTTACAAAGATCCCCTTAATGGTCAAACTAATAGAGGAGGTCAAGGTTGAAGAGCCAGTGGTGGTTGAAGCTAAGTTTGTAGCAAAAGAAGAGTAAGAACAAGAGGAAGAAGATCACAGTCTAATTTCTCCAATATACAAGTACCTAATGGCACTCTATCTGAGGATAATGTTGATCTAATCCAAGTTGCACAACTAGTTAAAGAGGAGGAACAATCAGCTCCAAGCCCCATTGAAGAGGAGCAACTAGGAGAGATCAAATCAGTGTTGAGGCCATTCAATGAAGAAAGCATCATTGAAGATTTTTTTCTTTCATTTCAAGGGCCTGATTTGATTGATGAACCCATGATGGAGGAGGACCATACATTTTCAGAGGCTCCAAGTGAGGAGCAGCCACATAATTCTTCTTCCTCCCACTTCATCCCCTTCAAACTCTAATGTTGAAGAAGAGTTTGAAATTTCACACTTCATGTTTGAGGAAGAGGGAAACCATGGTGAGCAAGTTTTAGATTAGGAGGACACCATGGAGGAGGTAGAGCACCTGTAGCAGACAACAAGGAGGAAGATTATCTATCTGACTTGGAGGATTTCTTTGATGGAGAAGATCCCATGGAGATCACATAATTTACTCCTCCATCACCCACCTTCCAAGCATATGATCTTGTTACCATGGAGAAGAACATTCAAGTGCAATAGCCTGCACTCCACAACATCCCTCTGGAACCAAGGTTGGAAGATATGAGTCTTCCATGTTCTTCACAGGAGAAGGAAGAGAAAAGGCAAGAGGATGTCATCATCTCTCTCACACCATCCATCCAAGAAGGTCCACAAAAACTCCACTTTTGGAGTTAAATTTCAGAACAAAGGGCACATCCAAAGGATCAGACCATGCCCAATCAGGTACTTGGCTTCATTAGAGCCAAGAGAGAAGCCAAAACTAGTCATGCCCACTTCAGGGCATGAGGATGAGTTTCAAAGCACCAAGGGTCACCATCAACACCTCTAAGAGTCTAATGTAAATCATCTTGAGGAGGTATTTTCCATTAATGTAGATACCTTGATGATTTGGGTGGAGGACCACTTATTGTCAGTTTTTCACTCATATAGGAAGCCATATTTAGGGTCAAATCATTTGCATGGCTACCCCTTTTGAGAAAGGGAAGCTACTTCTCCCTGCCTGTAGCAGGATTTGTTTAGCTTCTTTCTCTCTGGTTAGTTTAGGAGTAGGAGTAGACTTTGTTTCCAGCAAGAAGAAGTTCTTATGCACACTCTACATGTCTCATTTGAGGCATGTATGATTTTTTCTTTGTACATAAGTTTTATTTGCACTTTGCTCTAGAGGTGCATGAGGCCAGGCCCTTCACTATTCATGGCAGAAGACCCATAGTTGTCTGTAGTAGTTGCTAGTTCCAAAAAAGAAACAAATGCAAAGAAACTAAATCTATTTCAAAATAGTCCATTCAAGGACAGATGAAAGCCCCAGGGTTAGACAATTTTCTACTCTTAGAAGCCTTGTTTTAAGATTTCTCATGAAAATTGAGAGTGCAGATGCACGTGGGCAAGTTCGAGTCGGGAAGAATAATGACAAGGCCGGTAGTTGGGGGTCTACTTTGAAAGAAGGGTCATTACCATGCCATTAATTGTGACTCCACGCCCAATGGATGCAACAAGGCTACTGGTCTCTCCATCTAGCAGGAAGATGTCCTTGTAAGTCGCCAATTGTTATCCCAATTTTTCCCCTAGAAAAATTGATCAAATAGGACCCTAGGAAGGAAGGAATTCAAGAAAAGGCTTCATCGAATGAATCCATGCTTCAAATCCAATGAACAGGTTGTAGGCGGGCTCTAAAATGGAGAAGCATGATCAAGGAAAGAAGAAAATAGTGTCAAAGAAGCTAGAGGCTCCAAAGGAAAAGAAACACAAAGGCTCAAAGTATTTGGGCTCTATAAATGATTCGAATGAGCACCAAAAATGACTAAATATGAGGAGACATTGATTTTGCCAAGTGTCCAAACGGCGCACCTCCAAAGATTGGATCCAAAAGGGAGACTCAAACAAGCTCCAAGCCTCCATGTGTCCAAAACCCCAAAAGTTACACTAGCTGTTGAAAAATCTTTGACTCAGTGGAAGGTTCCAAGTTTCCAAATGGCACTACTTCAGAGGATAAATCCAAAGAGCGAGGCCCAAATGAGTGTGGTCTCACCACGTAGTCCAAATTAAAAAGTGGGATGGAACGGGCCCAAAATCGACTAAGTATAAGGGTGCGGTGGAAGGTGCTATGTGTTACAATGACACAACTCCAAAAGAAAAACCCAAAAGGTGATTCCCAAATGAACACCACTGCTCACCATGTGTTCAGGGGCCCTAGAATGTGGAGTGGGAATTCAAAAGTCCAAGATCCTACGGAGGCTTCCACATGTCAACCCGATGCTCCTTCAAAGGTAAAATCTTGAGTGGGTTTCCAAATGAGCGCAGACCTTCCATGTGTCCTAGGTCCAAAAAAGGGACAGAGTCAGGAGTTGAATAGTCAAAGCAGAAGCAAGCCGATGGAAGGTGCCAAGTGTCAGCACAACACACATTCAAAGGTAAAATTTAGAGTGGGTTTCCAAACAAGCGCCAAGCCTCCATGTGTCCAGGGTCATACTTTTGGCCTCGCCAAGCAAAGGGACTTAGGAAAATACAAAGGAGCCCAAGGAGCTCAAGATATCCACCACATTTCAACCGGGCACTATTTCAAGAGTGAAGGCATGGGGCGAAATCTCAAATGAATGCCAGGCCACCACGTGGACCCTATATGGACAGACTCTTCAAATATGTCGTGCCCATGGTTCGAATCTTCAAATGGCCATATCTTTTGACTGGAAACTTAGATTTTGGTGGGAGAAGAATTTTTGAAAATGTCTCGACACCCTATATGCATTGAAACATAAAATATCATTATTAAGAGGCTCTCTGTAGGTGAAAAATGGGAAAACATATTTTAGGATGTTAATGCAGAATCCGATTTCTTCAACTACCTAGATTTGATGATTTGATCTGCCGTTCTCCTTCTTCGACATGCAAAATGACATAGGGAACAACAAACTCAACATATTGTGGGTGGATTTGCAAGAGGCATTGATTGGTGGTAGTTGAGCTTTCAAAGCAAGATTCAATGCATATCTCAAGGTGGTTGAAGCAAGATTCAAATTCTTCCCTCCTCTCTCTCCTATTCTTCCTATATATTGTAATGAAGGGGCATATTCAAAAGGTTGGTCATTGTTTCTCCTCTTCCCCCTCTCTTTCTTCCTTAGGGTAGAATGCGGAGTCTAAGCCTCCTCCCATGGCTCTATAATGGTGTTTTCTTGCCTCTTTCCCACTAATGATGTACTATGTAACATTTTGGAGCAATAAAATTTATTTCATGATGCATTTTTCCATCCTTGGCTTATTTTGTTGTCTCTTCTTACCTCTCATCATCGTAGGGTATACTATGCATACTCTGATGTTTGTTGCAGGTTGGGAGTTGTGCTTAATGGGTTTCAAATTCGTGCTTCCTCTGTGAAATATATCTCTGGTCTTTGGTGCATCTTGTCCACCCTCCCCTCTCTCACCTCTCTCCACTTCAAGCAATCGGATCTCGTGATTCAACCACTTTCTTTTCTGTTGTATCAACGCTTAGTGTAGGATCTTTCACCCTCTTTCTCTCTCTCCCCTTGGAATGGTTAGATTAGGATAGATTAGGTTCTGCCTACACTGGAGTAGCTTGTGGTAGGTAGATTAGGAAGCAAGAACCAACTTTCTCCGGAGGTCCATCTCAAGTTTTGCAAGTCCCACAACTTGAGATATGGTCCCATGTTGTGAAATCACACCAAATGCCTCACTTCACACCCATGCCATTTAGGGGTGATCTGAGTTTATACTTACGCTTTCTTCATCATGGCTATCTCCATTCATGACTTTTTACTTCTCCATCCTGAATTACGAGCTAAAATCATCAATCTTTTACTCACTACTCCAATTCCTAACAATACCCATCCTGATATAGTCTATAACACCTTTGTGGATGCATTCTCTCAAAGATATTTATTTCCCATTTAGTCCTCAAGCTAATCTTTCTACTTTTGATAATGACTTACCTTTGACATTATTTGCTATTGTCTGTCATTATTTTCTATTGTTTAGGGCCTTTCCCTATGTTTTGTGTGCACACTTGTTTCTTGTTTGTGGCCATGATGGAGTTGTGTGTCTTACGACATCATGAATCGATTTCCCATGTTTACAGCCCACTTTGTGTGGATTACTTTGTCTTATTGTGTGTTTACATTACTTTTTTTAGTAGCTTACACATTATTTTCCTAGATTATATACTATTTTCTACATGCATGTGTGTTTACACTTATTTTTTTCTAGCCTTCTTGTTTATGCATGCCTTGGTTTCTACTAAGAAATTTTTAATGTTACAACGTACATGTGGTTTACCCTCTTTTAGGGTCACATGTCTCCTATCAGAAACAATGTCACAGCACCCCCCAAAGAGGGGGTCATCATTTGGGGTTTTACATACTAACACAAACAGTATTTACATGGGTTCATTTCAAGTGTACTTCTACCCTTGGCATTGTGGGTTACATAAATGAGTGGGTTCATACCACTACGAACCCCATACACAAGTGAATTTTATAGGACATGGTTTTTTTAGCATTTATGGGAAGTAATTACATGCTTGGAGGTCATAATGGGTGTGTCTCTCACACTACTTTGGTCGGTGGTGTTGATCACCCAAAAACCAAGATAGTATAGAGATCTCTACACATAGTTCACGGAAGTAGTTAGAAATTAGAGGACATAGAGAATTTCCTCCCTACACTTCTTTGGCCTATGGCGAGAGATCACCTAAAAACTCACAATATAGGATATCCTTTTACACGTTTTTTCTCTCAACATAGATCAAGTGCACATGTTCCATTTACATTTACATTTACATTTAAGTTTGAGTATTTTACATACTTTCATACACATAGCATCCTATACATAATGCATTTAAACTTACATACATACATATTTTAATACTTGATCATTTTCTCCTCGAGGTCGTGCCATATGAGAGACAAGCACCAAATGGGGGCAAAAAAGCAATAACAACAAAAATAACATCAAAAACAACATTCTCGCATAGTACACATGATTTACTAACCATGTTGATACATTACACACCATAGCATCTACACGCACATTCATTTTTTTGTCACCCTCAAAATTCCCTCCTTTTTCAAAGGAAAATTTCCAAAAATTGAGTTAGTGTCCTTTGGAAGTGTTCTGGTAAGGGATAAATTCAAGAAGTTAGAAAATTTCACTCTTTGGGGTCATTTTTAGTGTTTTTGGTTAAATCAAACATTTTTGTCCCGCATGTCCCAAATACAGATGGGCCTCTTGTTCACCAATTTTCCACTTTATCCGCATTGCTTTACCCATCGGCGAAATCAGCTTTGTGCATCACGTGTGTCCCAATGTCCCATGGACTCGTCTGGACCTCTTGTTCACCGATTTTCCACTTTATTTGCATTGTTTTACCCATCGTAAAATTAGCTTTGCATGTCCCATGCATCCCAATGTCCCATGGACCATTTGTGCTCTCTTGACCCACTTTTTTTGCACTCCTCTTGAATCGTATTTTGGCTTTGTACGTCCTCATGTCCCAATGGCCCATGGACCGTCTCAGCGCTTTTTCCACTTTTCACTTTTTTGAGTCTCATGCGGGGCCATTTATTATGCATTTATTATCTTCTCTCTCCATTCATGGCTATTTAAAGGATTGTAACCATTCTTTCACTTCCACATTTTCTTGCTCATTCCCCCCCCGCTCACGTTCATACAAAGCAAGTCGGTGCCCATGTTTTTGCTTCTATATTTTCTCTTGCAGGGATTATTTGAGATCATGGTAATACTCCATTAAAGGTTATCTTCTCTCTACCTCTGTCATGATGAAGATGTAGTACCAAGGGCACGAACACCTCTCCTTGTTGGAAACCTCTATGCCTGACATCGATGACATTGAAGCTCAACATCTAGACCTTGATGATTTTTGGAGCATACTTGGATGTGATAGCCCTACTCCCATCACCTAATTGATAAAAGAAAATGGGATTACATTTGCAAGGGGTTTTCCTATCTTAGTTCAAAGTGTACCGACATCATTGTGCTCTCTCAGGGCTTGTTTCAATCCGGAATCCAAAGAGATTTTTGATGTACATGGTGAAGTAGTTGTGTGACTATATTTTGAATCTATCTTTGTTTCCCTGTACATCCCAATGGTGGAAGAGGCCAATACTCTCACTCTTTCTCAAGCATAAACATTGTTTGATCATGACAGTGAAAAATACAAAACTAGGGTAGCTAAATCTTGGTGAAGAACCCTAAGAAAGGAGCATCCATACTTTCTCAATCGTTATTCAAGGTGGATTTTAAGGAATAACTTTTAGACATCATCACTCTTCTTGGTAGGATCATGGGAATTCCATCTAAAAATGAGTTTCACTTTTGAATGTGCCCCTTTATTAACATCATTTATGATGGGAAGAAAATCTGAATTGGGGTGAGTTAATATCTAAAAATCTAATAGAGCAGTTAGTCAATGTTTAGAGAACTCAGACATTCAACATGACCTCATATCTCATGTACACCATCAAAGCATCTAGGAAATGGCTTGGTTTCTCTTTCATTGAAGATAAGAAGAATTCACATATATGAATACTTCCCTCAGTTAACTCTCACAATTAGTAATCATAATTTTACGAGAGTTAATGATGCTTTCACTATGTATATTGTGAGATTTTTGGAAGGGAATACTGCTAGAAGATTTTCTGAGGAAGCAAAGACCTTGATCTCTAATTATGGAAGTTTCTACACTCAATTCAGAAAGTTTTCATACATCAGATTGGCTGGTTTTGAAGGCCCTCCTCTAAAGCTTCCTATGTTTTGCAATGATAAAATGGCCCTTGTTGAGATTTGTAGACAATTGGAAAAACTACACAGGACTTACAGAGATAAAAAGATTGTTGGCATTCATTTCCCTATCTCCTTGGGAAATTATAAATGCAAGACAACCCTAGATGTCTAGAATATTGATAGAACCATTGTTCCTCTCACCATTCATCACTTCAAGCCTAGAACTTGCTTTTATATCAAGTGATACATTGCTAGGAATTTTAGGATGGTCTTCCATCACCTTGCAGATACTGAGGATTATTGGGCTAATTGTATTGATGATTTTGAGGTTAGGAGGAGGTACTTTGGTAGATTCTCTCTCTAACAAATCATAGCCTTCAATGTCTACAAGGTACCTGATGGGCTCGAGGATGATGATAAAGATCTGCAATCCATTGAATATGAGAGGTCCATTAAGCACACTCCTGTGAAACTATCGATTGGTTTGTGAGAGAGAAGAATGATTTGAAAGAGGTGATTAACCCCATTCTTGTGAGAACCAAGCTCTAGTTTGATAGGAAGATGCAAGCCTTCAAGATGAACAAAGCCAAGTCCTCCTCACAAGAAACTTCCTCTCCTAGGAAGGAAGAACTTGTGCCCAATATTGAGGTGCCTAAACAGTCTACTCCTTCCTCTTCAACAAAGGTATAATTGAAGAAAGGTAAGGCCATCAAACAAGAGTAGATTGAGGAATAATCCCCTTTGGAACAACCTCATGTTCCCATAGGGCTAGAGAATATTGTTGTTTTGAGTGAGGATGACAAGGAGATGAAAGAAAGAAGAAAGAATCCCTATCGTCATCATTAAGATGGAAGAGGAAGGACAAATGACTCGAGCCTCTAGGTTTGATGGACACTTCTTCCAAGGATCTTTCTGAAACTATGCCAACTTCCCCACTAGAGACATCAGTGGTGCAGACATTGAGTGCAATGAGTTCACTTGCACTTGGACCCATTTCCCCTTCTACCTCTTCCTCTTCCTTTTCTTGGGTTCAAACTTTGGTTGATAGCAAGAAAAGGAAGTCTACTTCTCAAGTTGTAGTTCCCAAGTTTGGTGTTGGGTATCCTTACTGGAACTGCTCCTCCTCCTCCAAAGAAAGAAAGCAAATATTACCTCAAGGCTGGTGTCGATTCACAAGGTCAGCAATTCATGGAGATTGTAAAGCCTAAGGTGGATAAGGAGGAGAAATATCTTTTGGTTTCGACTTAGAGCTCACAAGGATTCCACTTGGGGAGTCTACACCTAAAAGTGAGGTTCATAACCTCGAGAAACTGTGACCAGGGTCATTGAATGAGTGGAGAAGGGAAAACAAACTATGGAGCAATTGGAAGAACATAATCAGGTTCTTTCAGATTTTATAAAATCCTTGTTGGAAAAAGATAAGGTGTTGGATCCAACTCCATTAACCACTCTTCCCCCTCCCATAGTTCTCAGCAAGGATGAAATTCAAACCATCAAGGATATTCATAAACATGCCACTTATGGAAAGGCCATCGAATCACTAGTTGATGATATGACAGTGGTTGGATTGAACTTCATTGAAGAGGCCTTCAAGTCATTTGAAAAGGTGTCCAAATTGTAGTTGAAATTCATCACAACACTTAATGGCTTGGAGAAAGAGTTGAAGCTATGGTGTGAATGCATCCAAGATCTTTGTTTGATGAGCAAGATAGATGAGAAGATTTTATTGGAAAGCAAAGTATTTGATGAAGCCAAGAACAATCTATCAAAATCTTGGGTTTTTAGTATTGATTGGAAGATCAAGGTTTTGGAGGAAGCAGTGGGAGAACTAAAAATATGTGGTAGAAAGGAGAATCTTTCAAGACTTGTGTTTTATCTGCCTTCTAAGATATTCATTTTCAAATCCAAAATGAAGCCTCAGGTAATTAGTTTTCTATAAAGGAGATCAAGGCCTAGTTTAACACCTTCATCAAAGAGGATCTTTTCAAGGAAGAGTCAATGTCTAAAGAGAATATGAAAGATGTATACTCTCTCCTATCAGTTATCACCAGGAAAACAAGGAGTTTCTGGAAAACACAGAGTTTGAGAAGGATATGGATAAGTTTCTTGGTATGTGGACTCATGCCACTTCTAACACCACCATCCCAAAGTGCATGGAGATAGCTGAAGCATTGAAAAGATTTAGACATCAGATTCTTAAGACAATTGGCCCTTCTAAACCTCCTTTAGATGTTTCTGCTCCCGATTCCTAAGTCACTTCTTTTATTTTGTAAACCTCATCAATATAAAATATGCTGGGACTTGTAAACCGAGAGAGGAATCTCCAGAGAAGGCTTGCGGTTCCTCGCTCCTAAACTACCCGCCACAAGCTATTCCAAAGGTGCAAGCTAATCTAATCCTAATCTAACCATGCCAAGGAGACAGAGAGAGAGAGAGAGAAGGAAAAAAACAAAGCAAAAGCCTACACTAAAACGGGTGATACACTGTAGAAGGAGAATGTTGGACATCTATCAAAACTACCATGGGACAAAGAGAGGTGAGCAATGGGAAGGATGGATAGATGCATCACAGCCCAAGGATAGATTTCACACGTAAAATGTCCCAAAACTCCATGAACACAAACTCCAAACCCGCAATGAACATTCAAACATGCACAAATACCTGCAATGAAGAGAGGCAAGAAGAGGACAAGCAAAAATGAGGAAGGATGGACAGATGCATCACAAAACACGTTTTGTTGCTCCAGAAGTTTGCACAGAACATCATTCCATTAGTAAAAGGCAAAAACGCCATTACAGAGCAAGGGAGGAGGTTCGAACTCCATTTTCAACCCTAGAGAAGAAAAGAAGGGAGGGCCGAGCAGAAAGAATGAACAACCCTTTTAAAATGAGCCAAATCTGGCTTTTACATTGCATGGGTCGAGCCTAGGGGACAGAAACGTGGGAAAACGTGTAAGCCCATTCCTCATTGAATACCAACGCATTAAAATGGCATAGGATACCTTACCAACCCATACCCCGCTATATTTGACCGATTTTGAGGAGAATGCGACCCATTTGTATTAATTTGGCCGCTAAAATGTCACTTCTCAGTCCGCAGTAAGAAGAATGCAACCCATTAGCATTAAAACGGGTCATGAAAAGTCGCTTCGCCATTACCACACGTCAGAGCCGTTTCTTGATTTTCTCTCTTCAGACTGCACCAAAACTCGAGATTGATCCTAATCATGTAGAGCATCTCAACAGCTTTCCGCTTGATATAAAGAACGTGGAAATCCGAGCTCGATCAAAAGATATGGCGATCTCAAGATTTAGGCACTAAATGTATCAAAACGAATTTTAAAATGTTTTCCCGCTTCTTCGCCATCCTGACGACACGTGGCACGTGCTGATTGACGAGCAATTCTCTCTCCTCCGTCTTTCGCGGGCTTTCCTTTTGAAATTGCTTGTGGGCCCCTTAAACTTGGACACGTGGCGCCATTTCATTGGTTCGGTTGCTTCCGCTCGATAACTCGCCCCTTCGACCTTTTGACTTTTCTCTCTCGTGAGGACACGTGGCACCTTCGATCGGTCCTCGCCGCTGATTCGCTCTTCGCGCATACTTCGCCTCCATTTGTCCCGATGTCCCATTTGATTTGGGGCCCTTTGTGCTCATTTCGGCCGGTTCGGCATTTCAAGCGCCCATTTGTCCCGATGTCCCATTTGACTTTGGACCCTCTCGACTCATTTCGCCGATTCGGCATTTCGCTTCCATTTGTCCCCGCTTGTCCCACTTTGACTTTGGACCCTCTGGACTTGACTCTTTCACCGATTCGGGCATTTCGGCCTTTTTCGTCCCAATGTCCCATTTGACTTTGGACCCTCTCGGACTCATTTTCGCCGGCCGGGCATTTCACGTCCATTTTTTCTCCCAAATGTCCCTTTTGACTTTCGGACCTCTTTGACTTTTTCTGGCCGAACTCGGGCATTTCGCCCGCCGCGTATTTTTTGTCCCAAATGTCCCTTTTGCCTTTGGGCCCTCTTGGACTTTTTTCGCCGATTCCGGTTCGGGCATTTTTGTCCCAAATGTCCCGATCGCCTTCTAGACTAGGACTTAGTCATTTTTACGATTTTTTCCTGATCAACCTACTTGCCTTCTCGCAACCTTTTTTTGCATTTTCTCGTAGCTTGCTCTTTTCCTCTCGTGATGTGGAACTTAGAAAATATTTGAGGGGACTCTAAAGAACATGATTTTTGGCCCCAAATCAATCAATTTTCCCGGGACTTGAATATTCTCGATGCATGTTATCAAAATTACCTGGGGGGTGAAATTTTGACAACAGCTTTGGCGACTCAATGGGGTCATCTCGCCTCGCTAGATGAATGATCAAGAGCTCAAGCATCCATTGGGCATGGAGTCATGAGTCGCAACCTCAGCAACTGATCCGAACTTTGAAAACTCCTCCGAGCCACTTGGAAACCCATCAACCTCGGAGTGTCTTCACCAAGATGCCACCAAAATGAACTGCAAGAGCAAAACCAGCAACACCAAAACTATGTACAAAATCAAAATCATACATGCCCCAAATGGAACATGCAGAGTGTGCACAAGCACTTCTTCTATGAAAGCAAACCTAACTACTTACTTTAATCGAAGCAAAGGCAAGCTAAACAAACCCCGCAAATCGTCAGTGTGAAAATAGCTCTTCCTTTCTTCAAAATCGCAGCCATGCAATTGATTCGCACGATCATGGCTGTTTGATGGATGGAAAATCAACAAGAAGCTCGGTCTTCTATCCAAATCATCAAGGTATCAATCAAAATAAATCCAATACCTCTTTTAGTTGCTCGCATTTGATCGAGAGGTATGGCAGCTGATCCTCGGTACTTTTAGCTCATCCTCATGCTCTAAGCAAGCATGACTGGTCAGGCTTCTCCTTTGGCTCCAATGAAGCCAAATACCCGATCGGGCAAGGTCCGATCCGTTTGATATGCCCATTGCTGTGATTTTCAACTCCGAGAATGGAGTCTTCTTGTAGACCCTCTTGAATGGATGATGTGGAAGAAATGGTGAAATTCTTCTGTCCTTTCTCTTCCTCCGATGAAGAACATGGAAGATTTAAATCTTCCAATTTTGACTCCAAAGGGCTGCTATAGGATGCAGGCTGCTGCAAATGAAAGCTCTCCTTCATGGCAGCAGGCTCTGGTGTTTGGAATGTGGATGATGAAAGAGAGAAAGGTGAAAGCTCAACCGGCTCTTCTCCATCAAAACAGTCCTCCAAATCTGACAGGTAAACTGCCTCATTGTTGTCCCGTTGTTCGTTTTCAACTTCCTCCATGGTTTCCTCTTGATCTGCAACTTGACCACCATGGTTTCCTTCACTCTCCAATATTGAGTTTGAGAGATCAAACTCCTTTTCAGTACTAGAACTTGAGAGAGATGAAGTGGAAAGAAGAACCAAGGTTCTCCCGTAGCCTCGCTTTGTGCTCAAAGCCCTTGATCTCGCACTTTTCTCCTCCACAAACTAGAATGTGCTCCTCTTCTTTTTGATCTGGAGCAGCTTCTCCTTCCTCCAATGTTTGAAGACAATCTTGCTTTGATTGAACTCCTCCTCCAAAGATGAAGTTTGTCAAGTCAAACTCTTCAATTTGTTGCTCTAGAGGACAAGTTGGGACTGCAAGATCTTCTTCTCCAACAAAATCAGTCCTCACCACCATTTGTTCTCCAACCCTAGCCTCTTCTGTAGGCTTAACCATCAAGGGGATCTTTGTCATCCCAAATCTAAGAGCCCAACTCTTCAGATTTTGAATTTCTTCATCTTTGTTGGCACTCTTTTTCTTGTTTTCCTTCCTGATGACATTCTGATTTTCATCCTCCCAACATGGATTTGGGAATGCAAGAGGAGGGATGGGTTGAAACTCAACTGATTTGACATTTTTTTGTGGTGGTGGAGGAGGTGAAACCTCTTGTTTCTTTGGAGGAGGGGGTATTTCTGTTAGCTCTTGTGGAGGGGATGACTGTTTGGAAGGGAAAAGGAAAGAAGAATCGAGATGGGGTGGAAGACTAGGGGATGGAGGGATGGATTCAACACATGGGACAGCAGATGGGGAGTTTAAATGAGATGGTGCTGCTTGAGTAATGGAAAGAGAAAAACCAGATGATGGTGTAGAACTTACCCATTGACAAGGTTGTTCAACAACAAGTCTGTAGGCCTCTATCTCTGCTGTCCATTGTGCAAGTTGGGGCAGCATCTTTATCATGAAGTCCAGCTTCTCCCGAGGGCAGAATGCTTTGGAAAAGGTCCCACCCATGGACAGGTGCTCCATAACCGATTCCAAAAGCTTTCATTTGTGCTTGAGCCCTGATCGCACTATCCCCACCTCCATCTTTTGATTTTCTCCAATGCACTCAAAGCATCTCGATCTGATGGTCTTCATCATGCATACTCTTGCTCTTGGGAAGCTTCATCCCAAACCGAATTTGCACCGCTGCTTCATATGAGTATGCATGCTGATCTCGGAGGATTTGTAAAACATGTTGGAAGTGGAAAATACCGCCGTTGTTGTTGTAAATGTGAGTTCCATGATGGAAATGAAGTCATGGTTGCACAACTTCATGGAATGGAAAAGAATGAAAGGGATGGAAAGAAGGATGAATGAAAATGGATGGAAATGAATGGAAAGGAAGGTCTCGCAACTTCGAGATGGTCATTGACCGATGGAGTCGCCATGTGTTTCAAGCAAGTGCCTCCAAAGGCTGAAATCTTCACAGAACACATCAACCTCGCAAAAGATGAAGTGAAAGACCTCTAAGGTCCCACCGGCGTGCCAAAACCGCTGATGCAAAATCACAAAGACTCCCCGACGCACATCAGCTTCTAGGTTGATGTTCAGCATCCAGCAGATTGCACAACATGGAAACCTCTCTCCAAGCGTGGGACTTGTAAAACCGAGAGAGGAATCTCCAGAGAAGGCTGGTTCCTCGCTCCTAAACTACCCGCCACAAGCTATTCCAAAGGCAGCAAGCTAATCTAATCCTAATCTAACCATGCCAAGGAGACAGAGAGAGAGAGAGAGAGGAAAAAACAAAGCAAAAGCCTACACTAAAACGGTGATACACCGTAGAGAAGGAGAATGTTGGACATCTATCAAAACTCGCCATGGGACAAAGAGAGGTGAGCAATGGGAAGGATGGACATGCATCACAGCCCAAGGATAGATTTCACACGTAAAATGTCCCAAAACTCCATGAACACACTCCAAACCTGCAATGAACATTCAAACATGCACAAATACCTCGCAATGAAGAGAGGCAAGAAGAGGACAAGCAAAAACGAGGAAGGATGGATGAGATGCATCACAAAACACGCTTTTGTTGCTCCGTAAGTTTGCACACAACAACATCATTCCATTAGTAAAAGGCAAAAACGCCATTACAGAGCAAGGGAGGAGGTTCGAACTCCATTTTCAACCCTAGAGAAGAAAAGAAGGGAGGGCCGAGCAGAAAGAATGAACAACCCTTTTAAAATGAGCCAAATCTGGCTTTTACATTGCATGGGTCGAGCCTGTGGACAGAAACGTGGGAAAGCGTGTAAGCCCATTCCTCATTGAATACCAACGCATTAAAATGGCATAGGATACCTTACCAACCCATACCCTGCTATATTTGACCGATTTTGGAGGAGAATGCGACCCATTTGTATTAATTTGGCCGCTAAAATGTCACTTCGCCGTGCAGAAGAAGAATGCAACCCATTAGCATTAAAACGGGTCATTGAAAAGTCGCTTCGCCATTACCACACGTCGAGCCGTTTCTTGATTTTCTCTCTTCAGACTGCACCAAAACTCGAGATTGATCCTAGAATCATGTAGAGCATCTCAACAGCTTTCCGCTGATATAAAGAACGTGGAAATCCGAGCTCGATCAAAAGATATGGCGATCCAAGATTTAGGGCACTAATGTATCAAAACGAATTTTAAAATGTTTTCCCGCTCTTCGCCATCTCGGACGACACGTGGCACGTGCTGATTGACGAGCAATTCTCTCTCCTCCGTTTTCGCGGGCTTTCTTTTGAAATTGCTTGTGGCCCCTTAAACTTGGACACGTGGCGCCATTTCATTGTTCTGCCCGGGCCTCGATAACTCGCCCTTCGACCTTTTGACTTTTCTCTCTCGTGAGGACACGTGGCACCTTCGATTGGTCCTCGGCTGATTCGCCCTTCGCGTACTTCGCCTCCATTTGTCCCGATGTCCCATTTGATTTGGGGCCCTTTGTGCTCATTTCGCCGGTTCGGGCATTTCGCCCATTTGTCCCAGATGTCCCATTTGATTTGGACCCTCTCGACTCATTTCGCCGATTCGGGCATTTCGGTCCATTTTTCCCGCTTGTCCCACTTTGACTTTGGACCCTCTGACTCATTTCGCCGGTTCGGCATTTCGTGTCCATTTGTCCCGGATGTCCCTTTGACTTTGGACCCTCTGACTCATTTCTACCGATTCGGCATTTCAAGCTCCATTTGTCCCCCGATGTCCCTTTTTCTTTGGACCCTCTCAAAGAAGACTCATTTCGCCGATTCGGGCATTTCGTCCCCGCGCATTTTGTCCCGCAATGTCCCTTTGCTTTGGACCCTTTGACTCTTTCTACGATTCGGCGGCCGGTTCGGCCTTTTTGTCCCAAATGTCCCGACCGCCTAGACTAGGACTTAGTCATTTTTACGATTTTTTCCTGGATCAACCTACTTGCCTTCTCGCAACCTCTTTTTGCATTTTCTCGTAGCTTGCTCTTTTCCTCTCGCACAGGAACTTAGAAAATATTTGAGGGGACTCTAAAGAACATGATTTTTGGCCCCAAATCAATCAATTTTCCCGACTTGAATATTCTCGATGCATGAAATTTTGACAACAGAACCTCTCCCATAAAGAGGAGGGACTTGCTGTCCCTGACCGTTGACCACTGTGTGTTAATTCAAAACCAACGGTTTTTTGGCAACTCTACTTGGGATTTCATTTTAACGTATCCCTTTCTCGAATAACTTCAAGACTAGTTTGCAACCTATTGGGTCAAAGATATACACGTGGTAAGAGATATCTTGGAGTAGAAGATTCCCATTTTCAACTTCTAGATCAACAGGATTTCCTCTTCCTTTGGTAAGAAGGAAGAAGAACTCGGTTGATCAACACCTCCTGCTAGAGACATTTTCTAAGTACAAAAAGCTCCTCAAGATAAAGATAGTCCAAACCTCCATGCTCTAGTAATTGTTAGAGTTAGCTTCCCGTCAATCAATATTTTCAAGGATGGTAGTACCTTTTCTTTGGGGATAATAGGTAGGGAATCTTTCCCTTCCTCAACCATTGCATGAGTTACCCAGAGGTAATAGGAAAATTTTTCCTAAATTTTGAGGTGACAGAAAAGTACACCCGGATGAACATATTGTAGCTTTCATTGTGGCATGTGGGATTCTTGGGGTTGAGCATGAGGATGTTTCCATCAGATCTTCATTGCAGGATAATGTTGCTGATTGGTTCTATCACCTTCCTGCTAGGTCGATTATTGATTGGACTACTATGACAACTCAGTTTGAGAAATGTTTTAAACCTGCTGAAGATGTGCATGCTCTCTTGGCTCAAATTTCTCATATCAAAAAGGAGCCACATGATCCCATGAGGAGTTTGTAGCCAAATTCAACAAGTTGATTCATAAAATTCCACAAAACACCCGTCCTGTAGATCAAATCCAAAAGTGTTTTTTCCTCAATGCTCAGTTGCCTAGAAGTAAGTTATGCACTAAGGAGGGATAATCTTTTAACTCTAGATGTTGATCAATGATTGGCTATCAGTGTTGAAGATGATCTAATCATGTCTGGTAAATTGAAAAGAGAATCCTCCAAGACTAAAGCACCTTCTTCTTCTTCCTCGAGAGCCAATTTTGATCAGTTAGTGCAGAAGTTAGCAAATGATCTTATTGCTATCAAAAAACAATTGGCTCAACATGCTACTTACCAAGATATTCCAAGGAAGAATTTTTAGCCTAGGAACCATTTGCCTTCTTCTCAAACTAGATTGGCTATTGAAGGCCATGTTATCTCCGAATCACAACACCATGTTGGTTTGCACAAGTGTGTGTGCTTGAGCTCACGGTGTGATTGATAACATGGGTACTATCTCTAAGTTGTGGGACTTACTACTTGAGATAGACCTCCAAAGAAAGTTGGTTCTTACTCCTAAACTACCTGCCACAATCTACTCTAATGCAAGAAAACTATCTAATCCTAATATAACTTTCTAAGGGACCAAGGAGAGAGAGTGCATGAAAAAAAAGCCTACACTAAAGCGGTGATACACCAGAAAAGGAGAGTGTGAGAGTAGTCTTCCAATGTGTGAAAATTAGAAGCAAAGTGCATACTAGAAGGGGTGATAACAGCTTCTCACAAAATCCAAAAAATTAATTCACAACAACATTTCATACACACACAATGATAATGGATCCTGCAAGAGCATAAGATAGACACAATATATATGTAATGAGATTGAAGGGGAAAGAGGAATGCAAACAAACACATCAAGGGAAGATACATCCACAAACTTGCATCTATTGATTCATTGATATGCACAGTTCAATCTATTACAAAATAAGGGCATGGATCACCATACAAGGAGTCCACCATAAGGGCATGTAGCACATTGGCTTCACAAAAAAAATTTGATAGATTTTTGCTACTCAAAACTACTTACTTTTACAATAAGCCCAACACTCTAATTTATAGCATTCTGAAAAGAGAGAGAGAAAGGGAAAATGAAAATCCTGAAATCTATCCTTCAACCACTTGCAAAAGGTAGTAAATTGAGTGAAATGATGTTTTGTTTCTTACAAAAGGCTCCCCATACTGTCACATAACTTACAACAATGAAATATGTCAGCTCATGCTTCATTAAAGCATCCCAGCTACCAAATAAAACCATTGTTCTCGAACTTAGCACATTTTCTCAAATCACCATCGATTTCTCATCAAATTCTAAATTTATTGACTACTGTGTATCAGGCTCATAATCACAATTCCAATTATACAAATTTTGTGTGTTTTTGTTGAGAATTACAAAATTTATGGCCTTCTCGTATGTATATAGTTGTTTTGGGTCTTGTCGGGCATTTCTGTCATTTAAAGGGAATGCGCATCTAATTGATCGGGCTGAATATGTTTCCTTTATTTTCACATAGCTACCCTCATCAACAATAATTGTTAGAGATATTCTATGTTCTAGTGTGAACATTAGGATATTATTATTGTGGATATATTATTATCATGGATAATATAATTGTAATGTAAATGTAAAGTTACATATAGTAAATAGTATTTACTATATGGTAACTAGTTATTAAGTAAGTTAGTAAGTTAGATAATAAAACAATATGGAATTGTTTTATTATTAGTATTGTTAATTAGTTGAAACCATTCGGAGAATTGGTTTCATATGCAACCAAAGAAATTGTTGAGAGGTTGCATATAAGACAAAGATTGTTATGTGAGTTGTTAGTGTGCAACTCCTATATAATGGAGTGCATAGCTATGGGAAAAAATATAGAAGAAGAAATCAAAGCTAATCCATGCTCCAAACCTGGAATTTTCTAACATTTGGTAACAGAGTAGGTGAAGGTTTCCAGGAGAAGGTTTCAAATAAGAGAAATATGGGCACTAATTTTTGAAGAAGGATCTCCAAATTCATGGTGTCTCTGGTAATGTAAGATTAATGTTTATATTGCAAATTTATCTTAACATTATTTATATCAGTTTAAGAAATCCATCAGGAAAAAGCTTCCAAGTAGTGTTCAGTAAAATGGACATAACTTTTGCATAAAATGTTGGATTGAGGTGATATTTTTTCTGTTGGAAAGGTATTGAAAAGATGCACAACTTTGTAGTTTTCATCTATATCAGATTTAGTGCAGAAGAATGCCAAAATAATGTTTTAAGTTGCGTGAATAGTTTTGTGAAAAAAAAAAATAGTACAGATAAATACTTATATCATTGATAGTGTATTTGTTGTACTATTATTGAAAAGAAATATTTATTACAAGAATATTTCAGTATTTTGGTTAATAGTACTTGAAGAATATGGAAAGGACTAATCTAAACCAGATAGATAAATTTGAAGGCCAATATTTTCACACCTGGCAGCTACAGATGCAGTTGCATCTCATAGAGAAGGATCTATGGGATGTGGTGAAATTCAACTCCACCCACTGGAGGAAATGAATTGGAAAAGTGGAATGTGAAGGATCAGAGAGCCATGGGGACCATTGGATTAGGATTGTCAAAATCCTATTTACACCATGTGGATTTATCCAAATCTGCAAAGGATATTTGGGATTCCCTCAACAAGCTTTTCGATCTGAAGCAGAAACAACAAAGACATCACTAAAACAATGTCTGTATGGATTGAAGATGGAAGAGAGTTCCAAAATGGCAGATCATATCAGTAAGTTCCATTCCTTATTAAATCAACTTGCTGGAATTAAAGAACATGTAAAAGATGATGATGTTAAAGCTATTCTTCTTAATAGCATGCCTAAGAGTTACTCAAATATTGTATTTACTTTGAGTAAAGTTACTATTAGTCTAGAAGGAGTGATTTCTACATTGTTAGAACAAAGCAGTCATGAAGAACATGAAGAAGTACTATATGTAAGAAACAAACCTAGCTCCTCATCTAAGAAGGAAAACATAAACCAAAGCAGGTTCCTTCATATGGGAAAATAAAATGATTTTATTGTAATGAGATTGGGCATGTAATACTGAACTGTAAAAAGAGAGCTCAAGATCTTCTTGATGATAAGATAGATTAGAAAGCCCTTCTAGCTAAAGTAGAAACTGATTGGGAAGCCTACTCAACTGATGAAGAACTTTCATGTCCTAGTGATGAGGAATTCCTTTGGTATACTCTTCTTTTGTTGGAGGAAGGAGGACAATCAGCATCCTCTCATCATTCACCAACGACGGGGTCAGCAGACAGATGTGGCGATTTTCTATTTCAGTTGTGCGGTATGTTTATAAACAAGGGGGTGAAACTATTTTCATGTTTTCATTTTAATGTGTTCACATAGACTAACAACCATTCCTAAGTGTCTATTTGGTGTGGAAGAAGCAAACTGCTTGACTCATCTTACAGGGGAAAAGCATCTACGTATGATCCTCTAACTATTGTGACGGTCCTCTCGAATCATAATTTGATGGAAGGTACTTTGTTGGAAGGTGATCAGTCAATGAAGATGTTCATACGACAAGGATGATCATTAGCAGCAAGATCCAGATAGCAAGATCCAGTAGAATTGGCTACTTTGACAAGTTTGATGTTTCCAGGAGCTCTTACCCCATGTTCACACTAAGGGGGTGTGTTAGAGATATTCTATGTTCTAGTGTGAACATTAGGATATTATTATTGTGGATATATTATTATCATGGATAATATAATTGTAATGTAAATGTAAAGTTACATATAATAAATAGTATTTACTATATGGTAACTAGTTATCAAGTAAGTTAGTAAGTTAGATAATAAAATAATATGGAATTGTTTAATTATTAGTATTATTAATTACCATTTGGGAGAATTCGTTTCACATGCAACCAAAGAAATTGTTTAAAGGTTACATATAAGACAAAGATTGTTATGTGAGTTGTTAGTGTGCAGCTCCTATATAATGGAGTGCATAGCTATGGGAAAAAATATAGAAGAAAAAATCAAAGCTAATCCATTCTCCAAACCTATAATTTTCTAACAATAATGGCATAGAGGATGTCGTGCTCATTCCAAAAGTCAAGTTTCATAAAAATTAGAGCTTCGAATCAAAATTTATGGCCATTTGAAGTTTGGGATTTGATTTTCCTATTTTCCCTTATATGTGGATATTTCAGCTATTTTGGGTCCTTGTGTCCTGGCTATCCCAGATAAAAACCTCCGATCCACCCACAAGCCTCCTTCCATGGAAAAATCAGGTTTTGATGTCCCATGTGTCCTGTCATTGACCAAGCCGTCGAGCCGCCATTGACCTCTGCTCCACCCACATCCCGTTGTGATCAGTGTTTTTGCCTTTGCAGGTCCCAATTGTCACGTGTGAACTTGTGCAGCTTGGACCAAAAATATCTGACTCAAACAATCTACTCTTGGTTTAGCGATTTCATCTTTTTGGGTCTAAGATGTCCCGACGTCCCATGGACCGTCTGGCCAAATTTATCTGACTTCACCGATTCTAGTTGTCCCAATGTCCCATGTGTGGCTTGGGACATTTCTACCCAAATTAACCTTTCTTTGCAAATCAGCCATTTTGGCTTTCGGGTCCTAGCTGTCCCAACGTCCTGCGGACTCCCCGAGGCAAAATGTCTGACTTTGCCACAATATACTAGCATAGGCCAAATTTTTTGGATTTTCTCAATTTTTCTAACTTCTTGGATTTTTTCCTTGGATGGGGAAGTTAGAGTGAAGACAAAGGGACCTCCATAACCTGATTTTTGGGCCTTTGACCAATTCTACTTGATCAATCCTAGAGAAATGATGCAGGTTATCCAAAATTATCTTGAGGGGTGAATTTTGGATAACAAGTCCACCCATCAAGGTTCCGATCAATGTAACTTGTGAAGTTTAAGAACCTAGATCGAGAGAGGATAATGAAGACTATGAGGTGCCCAAGAAGATATTGATGAAGATTAGGAAGAGTTTAGTGAGTCTCAAGTTCATTTTCTCATCACTGAAGGTATGGATGATGAAGATGAATATAATGAAGTAGTGGTTGATATGAATAGTGATTCATATGTTGTTATGACTCAGGATCAAATGAGAAGAAAGGAAAAAGTAGTACAACCTTTTAAACAATATAAGGAGATTCCCTATAACTATTCCGGTGCTTGCAAGGAGATGAGCCCCTATTCCCACTACATCTACACAAAAGGTGAGTAATTCTAGTTCTTCTCCTTCTACCTCCACTTCCAAAACTTCCTACCCTTCGAATCCTAAACTAGATAAGTCTAAAGTTTCCCTCATTCCTAGTAGTGATGCCCCATCCACCTCTAGATATTTTGATATCATCGACCACATTAAGAAGACAAAGATCCAAATCTCTGAGGTAGAATTTTACCAAACTCACCCAAATGCTTTTGCCAAAGTGGTGAAATTCATCAATTCCAAATCTAAACTTCACCCAATACTTCTAAAGGTCTATTTCCCACTCCCTCCCCCTCATCTCAACAAGGTCTTTTGGCTACAGTCTCTTCATCTAATGAGAAAATTGGACCATTCTATGTAACGCTTCTCATAGCTGGCCACAAACTTAGTAATTGTGTTATTGACTCAAGAGCATCGAGACAATGTGATGCCTGCAAAAGTAGCTCATGCTTTGGGCCTAACTCTAACACATACTTTTGGTTCTTGCTTGCTATTCCATGGAGAGTAGGGAAGTACCATTGGTTGGAAGAATCAAAGATGCACAAGTAGCTTTCACTACTTTTCTAGAGAAAAGGGTCAAAGCCACTATTTTAGTGGCTGATATTCCTCCATCATATGGTATGTTACTGAGTATAAATTTTTGTAGAGAAGTGGGAGGTGAAATCCAAATGGATTGGTCGCACACTCTCATCCCAGTCAATGGAAAAATGAAAAATCTTCTACCAGAAAGATAGACTAAATACATTGTGCAAAAGACTGACAATCAAAAGCACAAATACTCTATGAAGATATAGGGCATGGTAACTAAATGATCATGTCAGAAGATGAGGAAAAACTTCCTAAGGGAGTGATTCACAATCCTAATGGAATTTGGACTTTGGAGTTTGATGGAAGCTTCTCTTCAGCTAGTTCTGGAGCTAGCGTGGTGTTAATCTCTCTAGAAGAGAAGATTCATCCATTTTCATTTAAGTTTTATTTTGAAAATACAAACAACGTAGCTCAATAGGAGGATCTCATTCTTGGATTGAACATGGAAAAATAAATGGGAGTGAAGAATATTTGTGCTCATGGTGATGCAGAGTTGATTGTGAAACAGTCCAAGGATCTTTTCCAAGTCAACAATAAGAGATTGAAGAATTATAGAAGTCTTGTCTGGGATTCCATTGAATTTATCAACACCTTCTCAATCAGAGGCTATGCCAATATAAAATAACACTAGGGATGATTCTCTCTGGCTGTCTTAGGATCCCTATTAATTCCTCACCCATATTTTTCCCGTGAGAAATTTACCATTGAAATGATTCATAGGCCTAGTGTGCACACATTCTATTACATTTTCTAAATTTAGTTATTGCTCATTTTTTCACAAAGTGCGACTACACAAAAGAGCTCCTAAGGCACGACATGCACATACACACACCAAAACTACATCTAGGTCTGAAATATAGTGCAATTCTTAGTTATTTTAGGAATTAGAGAACAAATATGTGGAAAAAATTCCTCAAACCACAAAGAGAGGAAACTATAGAGCATAATTATACATGTAGAAATATAACAACATAAATAAATAATGCACAAAAGAAGACAAGAAAATATTTAATGTGGTTCACCCAATGTGGGCTACGTCCACCAAGAACTTGCTCAGATTTTATTATCAACAAGAGTAAAACAACTCTCATAGTCTTCTCTCAGTTATGAACTCACAACAAAATTCCAAAGATGTTAAACCACATCTAAACCACAATTGACACCCAATTTCTTAACCTTGATCACTCTTGATCACCTCTTGATCACTAAGACTCAAGACCTCTTGAACACACAATATATCTTTAAGATACCCTAACACCTCTATTTATAAGATTACAATCCTTTAAGAAGTCCAAAAGTTAACCCTAGAAGTTTGAAAGTCATGACCTTTCATCTTCCCACGGATGGAAAAGAAACTGTCATGACCTTTCATCTTCCCATGGCTGGAAAAGAAATGGTCATGACCTTTCATCTTCCCAATTCAAACTCCACACTTCAATACTGATTTGAGAAGACCAAAATAGGCTCCACACCCCAACAATCTCCCACTTGGAGATTGTTCCTACTGAGAAAATTTCTCAACCCTTCATTATCAACCATGAAGGCCAATCAAAGTTGAACACAACTTCAAATTCTCCCTTGTGACCACCTTGGTCATCATATCTACAGGATTCTAACTAGTATGAATCTTTTCCAACTTCAACTTATCTTCTTCCAAATCTACCCTGATGAAATGATATCTCAGCTGAATGTGCTTCTCCTAGAGTGAAAAGTGGAGTTCTTCGCTAAATGAATAGTGCTCTGACTATCACTATGTAGTCTCCCAACTTCCTACTTATGACCCAACTCATCAAGCAACTATTGTATCCAAATCATCTCCTTTCTTGCCTCTATGATAACAACATACTCAGCCTCTGTGGTTGATAAAGCCACAACCTTTTATAACCGTGAAATCCAACTCACCGTTGTATCACCAACCATAAATACATAACCTATCATGCTCCTCCTGCTATCCAAATCTCCTGCCATGTCTAAATCTACATAACCACGCAATGTAGTGTCCAATCCACCGAAACACAATGTTGCTCCCATGGTCCCTCTCAAATACCAAAGGATCCACTTCACTTTGCTTTGTCGCTTTCTCTACCGGATCACACATAAACTTTCTCACTGCTCCCACTGCATGGGCAATGTCAGGCCTAGTGCATACCATAGCATACATCAAGCTACCAACCGCTGATGAGTATGGTACCCTGACATCTAGATTTTATCCTCCTCAATCTTGGGACTCTACTCCTTTGATAATTTAAAGTGACCTACCAAAGGGTACTAACCGGTTTAGCATCCTGCATACTAAACCTCTCCAAGACCTTCTTTATGTACTCTTCTTGAGATAACACCAGCTTCCTCTCTTTCTTGTTCTGATTTATTCTCATACCAAGGATTTGTTTTTCTACCCCCAAATCCTTCATAGCAAAGGAGTCACCTAGTTGCTTCTTGAGTACCTTTATTTCCTACATGTTCTTCCCTGCAACAAGCATATCATCCACATACATGCACATAATAATATAACTACCATCAAGAAACTTCTTGATGTACATGCAATGGTCTAGTGACACCTGAGTAACCCTACTCCTGCATAAAACTATCAAACTTCTTGTACCACTGTCGTGAAGCTTGTTTCAGGCCATACAATCTCTTCTTGAATTTGCACACTAATCTCTCCTTCCCTTTGACCTCATAACCTTATGGCTACTACATATAAAATTCCTCCTCCAACTCACCATGAAGGAATGTAGTCTTCACATCCAACTTCTCTAAGTGCAAGTCTTCTACTGCTACTAAACCAAGAACAGTTCTAATAGAAGTCATTTTAACAACAGAGAAAAAAATTTCATCAAAGTCTATACCTTTCTTCTATGTAAATCCCTTGACCACCAATCGGGCCTTGTATATTTTCCTACCTCCATTTTCCTCTTTGATTCTATACACCCACTTATTCTAGAGATGCTCTCTTTCCCTCGTAGCTCCACCGATCCCAAGTCTAGTTTTCCATAAGAGATCTATGCTTTTCATCCATGGCTCGCTGTCCCACTTCTTCATGGCATCCACCTGCACTGCTTCCTCAAAGCACTCTAGCTCTCCACTATCAGTGAGCAATAAATAATTCAAAGATGGAGTAAATCATTCAGGTTCCCTTCTTACCCTAGAAGACCTTCTCACTTCAGGATTTTGGGGTTCTTGATGAGTAGGTTCTTGAACTAGATGTGTTAGAAACATGTTGCACTTGAACCAGCCCCTTGACACCTTGTTGTCCATAATGTCCTCTAACACTATGTATTCTTTCTTTGATTCCTTTTTCTGTTCCTGCAATTGATCTTTATACATGAATTTTTCATTAAAGACAATATCTCTAGACCAAAATATTTTCTTTTCCTTAAGACTCCAAACACGAAACTAAAGTCATCCTCACCATATCCAACAAAGGTGCATTTCTCAGACTTAGCCTCTAACTTGGTCCTATCATCTTTATCAATATGAAAAATACTTCACATCCAAATACTCTAAGAAATGAGTAATCAATTTTCTTACTATACCAAGCCTCCTCATGTGTACCTCCATCCAAAGCCATAGAGGGTCCTCTATTAATCGATAAACAATTGTGCTCACTGCTTCCATCCAAAACATGAGTGGCAGCCCCTCATGTAACCACCTAGTACGCTCCATGATTGTCCTGTTCATTCTCTCTAACACTCTATTTTCCTGTGGAGTATTTGGAACCGTTCTTTACCTGCGGATCCCATTTACCCAATCAAGAAATTCATTTCCAATACTCCCCTCCATTATCCAACCTGAGACATTTCAACTTGAGACCTGTTTCATTCTCAACCAAGGCTTTCCATCTTTTGAAGGTTTCAAACACATCATATTTCTTTCTAATGCAATATACCCAAACTTTTCTAGTTGCATCATCAATGAAAGTGACATAATAACATGAACCACCAATAGATTTTACCTTAGTTGGCCCCCATACATCTGTATGCACTAAATCCAACTTACCCTCCTTCCTGGTAGGTCCAACCTTGAGGAATCTCACCTACTTCGTTTTCCATAAACACAATCCTCACAGAAGTCTAAATCTAACTCCTTTAATCTGGGAAACTCTGTCCTTTATAATATGCATGCCCTTTTGACTCATATGACCAAGTCTCTAGTGCCACAAAGTTACATCTCCATCTATAACAACTAAATTACAATAATCAGCACCACTGGTTAAATACAAAGTACCAATTTTCTTACCTCTTACAACCACAAGAGCTCCCTTTGTAACCTTCCAAGAATCCATTGTAAAATTGACCATACAACCATCACTGTCCAACTGACCCACTGATATCAAGTTCCACCTCAACTTAGGCACATGCCTAACATCCTTAAGTAGCCATGTGTTCCCATTCTACATTTTCACCCGAACACAACCTTTCCCTACTATTTTGCATGGTTCATCATCACCAAGATATACATGTCCAAAATCTCCTTGAATAAAATCAGTAAAGTAATGTCTATGTGGGGTGGCATGGAAAGAAGCCCTTGAATCTAACACCCAAGACTCAACAATATTATCTAAAGAAAGAATTAAGGCATCCTGACAAACATCACCTGCTGCCACATTTACCTCTTTAGTTTCCTCCTTGTTCTTCTTATCCCAAGAGCCCAACAATCTTTCTTAGCATGACCAACCTTCCCATAGTGCCAACATTCTAACTTACTCTTGACTTTGACCTTCCGCGATCATTCGACTTCCCACGGTTACCTTTCCCTATGTTCTTTTATCTCCCTCTACTCTCAACCATCAAAGCATTTCCAGAAGTAGAATATTTGGTGCTCTTCCTTTGCATTTCCTCACTTAGGATCACACCTATTACATCCTCAAACTTCAGCTTTGAATTATTAGAGATTGAATTACTTACAACCATAACCAAGTTGTCCCAACTATCTAGTAAGGAGCACAAAATCAACAAAGCCCTAACCTCATCATCAAAGTCAATTTTTACCAAGTTTAACATACTCACAACCATATTAAATTCATTCAAATGAACAAGCAATAGAACCATTCTCAAACATCTTCATATTAAATAATTTTTTCATCAAAAATATTTTATTAGAGGTAGAGGGTTTTTCATATAACTTCCCCAACGCACTCATGAGACCTTCAATGGTCTTCTCCTATGATATGTTGAAAGCAACCAAAGATGCAACACATAACTGAATTTCCCCGAGTGCCTTTCTATCCAGAAGCTACCAATCCTCATCCGACATAGTTGTAGGTTTCTTTGCTTTTCCAGCCAAAGTAACATGGAGGTCCTTTTGATATAAGTAATCCTCCATTTTCATCTTCCACAAACCAAAGTTATTCCCATTGAACTTCTTAACCCTTGATCTACCCTCATCCGCCATAGCTCCCACTCAAGCTAAAATTTCCCGTGATTTACCACTTCAGCAAAAAAAACCACCAAAGCTCTGATACCAGTTGTTAGGAATTAGAGAACAAATATATGGAAAAACAATTCCTCAAACCACAGTAGTAGGAAACTATATAATAGAATTATACATGCAAAAATATAACAACATAAATAAATAATGCACAAAAGAAGACAAGACAAGATTTAATGTGGTTCACCCAATGTGGGCTACGTCTACCAAGAACTTGCTTAGATTTTATTATCAACAAGAGTAAAACAACTCTCATATTCTTCTCTCAGTTATGAACTCACAACAAAATTCCAAAGATGCTAAACCACATCTAAACCACAATTGACACCCAATTGTTTAACCTTGATCACTCTTGATCACCTCTTGATCACTAAGAATCGATACCTCTTGAACACACAAGATATCTTCAAGATACCTAACACCTCTATTTATAAGATTACAATCCTTTAAGAAGTCAAAAATCAACCCTAGAAGTTTGAAAATCATGACCTTTCATCTTCCCATGACTGAAAAGAAACCATCGTGACCTTTCATCTTCCCATGGATGGAAAAGAAACGATCATGACCTTTCATCTTCCCAATTCAAACTCCACACTTCAATACTAATTTGAGAAGACAAAAAATAGGCTCCACACTCCAACAGTTAGTAAGCTCACTATTGTGGTAACCGAGGTCATCATGACCCATTCATTTGCATATTTCTTTTTTAGTCTTTTATACTTCCTTTGGGTCTTTTGCAAGTCATTCTTCCTCTTGGAATATTTGGATCATTCAACAAGACGGGAAAATTAATTTGACAAACAATGAAGGTTATCACATCTCTAGGACCTATGAAGACTAGTTCCGACATTTTTCCCGCAGTTAGGGTTCCTATTCTCGCTTACTGCAGCACCCGTGGGTGCCCAGCCCTCCTCCAGTGCCCCGGTCTAGTTAAATCCTCCAACTCCATCCTTTTCTGGGGTCCCCGCACAATTTTTCTTGCTTTTTAATTTTTGTTCATCACTACAACATAATCTAACAAGCATCTATTATTCAAATGACTTATTTCCTCTTATCTCTTTCATATTATCGTTAGCATTACATTTTACATATTTTCTTGATCATTAGCATATCTATTTACTACATTTATTTATTTTAGTGCAATTGTTCTTAACTTATATTAATTATCTTTATACTACCTAGCTTAGTTAATTTTAGTTAATCGATCAAGATAACTCTATAAATATAAAGTTATAAGACCGTAATGAGGGACCAAGCACTAGCCACTATTATCATCCATCTATAGTTACATCCATCTATCATTGAGATCACTTGCATTCATATAGCTTCATCACAAGACACAAGGCTAGAACATTTGCATCACACTTCATAGAGGGAGGGATTCTATTATATTCCATGCACGCATACTATTACATTTTCTACATTTAGTTATTACTCACTACTTCACAAATTGTGATCGCGTAAGAGAACCTAGGGGCACATTATGCACACACTCACCGTAATCGCATTTGTCTAAAATGTAATGCAAAGACTCGGTTAGTAAGCCCATTATTGTGGCGAAATTGAGGTCAATCGACCCATTCATTGCATCTTTGTTTTTATAGTTTTTATAATTCTCTTGTTATTTTACAGTGTTTTCACATTATCTTGAATTATTAGCAACACTCGATATGGGAAAACAAATCTAATATGATAAACAACGAGGGTTTCTAACCATCTACCGAACTAGTGAAGATTAATTTCAAATATTTTTCACAGAGACTAGGGTACCTAGATTACATACCGCAGTAACCACATGCACCCCAATCCCCCCTAGTGCTCTAGTCTAGCTATATAGTCCATATCCATCTTTTTCTGGGTCACCGCATAGTTGTTCTTGCTTCCATATTTTCCAATCACCTCTGTGAAACTATCTTGTGAGTGTCTTCTATTCAATTAGTTATTTCCTCTTCCCTCTTACACAAAATGCTTAGCATTTTATTTTACATATTTGTTTGGGTCATTTATATACTTCTTTACTACATTTATTTACTTTATTTACTGTTATTCATATCTTAGATTAATTATCCCCATCATTAAAATTTTAGCTAATTAGATACAATTTTTAAAGGAACAGACACATGATAGGAATCGAAAGTAAGGTTAAACTCCCGTAGAAGGATGTGGATGACTTAAAGGAGGTGTGCAAGATGTTACACCAGAAAACATCATTCCTCTACTAAGGGGATGGCTATGATAAAAAGTATTATGTGTTGGTTCTAAGTGAGAGAGATAGATAGTTCATGCAAATCTACCACCCCAAAAATAATGAATTTGAAAAAGAGATTACACTTGATGTAGTAATTGATGGATGGTTATTACACATAATTCTAATCAAACTGGTGTGGAAGTGAATGTATTAACTCGGATGTTTGGAACTAGATGGGTATACTAACCTTGCAGCCATGAGCAAATATGTTGTACATGGAAAATAATATTAGGGCCATGTCATTGGGTTATCAAGGATAAAACTATTACCATTTAGGAATCAAGTTTATCGGGATTTTGAGTTATTAGAGATTGCTCAAGAAGATAACTTCCCAAAATTACTTTGGTGGCCCTAGTGTTATGCGAATAAGGTATATTTTCACTTTAATAAAAGGTACATCATTTTTAGAATGTTGAGGAGCATATGATTATACCCTTGCTTAATAAGAAGGCATATCCCTATGTTGATCCCTTGAGTGAATAAGAGCTTAACAGTAATATATCTACAATCATGGTGCATGATTCAAATAACTTAGAACCATCCAAGGAGAGTGTTATTATTTCGAAAAGTAGCACCATAAAATCAAGTAAGGGCCACTCCATATTGCATCAAACTTGGAGTGCCATACTTGTTTGGCTTGTCTGCATCCCATTTCAAACTAGGTCTCCTTCTTGAAAAGTTTTATCTTTGGCCTTTCTATCAAAACTCATATTGATTTGAGTTTGGTCCTTCTCCATTGTTTTCATGGCCTAGTTCCTTATCTCCTCATCTCCATAAGCTCTGCAACATGACTTCCATAGTTGGAAACATGAACAAATCCTATTGCTTAATAAGCTCCAAGGCTAGTAATTCAAGGGATATTGGTAGCCTTGCTTCCCTTCCATAAACCAACTTGAAAGGAGAATAACCAATTGATTTCTTGGTAGTGATTTTATCATCCCACAAGGATGATTTCAATTTGGTATGCCAAGTCCTCTAATTCTCATCTAGGGTTCTTCTTATGATTCTTAACAAGTTTTTGTTTGTGGACTCTACTTTTCTGTTTCCCTGAGGGTAGTAGTTATAAGAAGTGTTCAAGTAGATGTCATTTCTAACAACCCAATTAAATATCTTTTCTCTAATGAAAGCTAAGGAATTATCTAATATTATAGTGGAAAGAACACCAACCCTTGTTGCAATACCTTCATAGAAGTCCAAAATGTTAGCTTCATTTGCTTCCTTAAGTGTAATTTTTTCGTCCACTTAGTGAAGTAGTCTATGGCTATAAGAATCCATTTGTGACCTAGGCTGGAACTTGGATTGATCATCCCAATAAAATCAAGCCCCCATTGTATGAAAGGCTTATCAAATAAGATAGAATGAAGGGGGAGGTATGTTATCTTCTCTTTACCTATGAAGAAGGCACACTTATTTCATTTCTTGATCCATGAGTAGAAATCATTGAAAATATTAGGCTAGTAATAACCATCCCTCATGATTCTAATGGTTGTTGCTTTTGGGGAAAATGACCACATACCTCTCCATCATGAAACTCATGCAATACCCTCTCTATCTAATCTATCTTGATGCACCTTAAGAGGACACCATTCACATCCCTTTTGAACAAAATATTATCTACAAGAACATATGGGATGCAATGAAGTCTGAAATACCTCCTTTTGGGCTTACTCAATCCTTGAGGATTTTGACCTATTTGAAGGAAATGTACAATATCCTAAGTCTAACAAGGAATGGGTATACCACCTACATCCTGTTCTTGATTATCTTGCAACATCATAACAGCTTTTACCTCCTCTCTTGATTTAACATGTTGGTTAGAAGCTAGTTGCTCACACAACCCTTTTCCCCTAACTAATTTGGTCACATTTATATCAATATCATACTCCATGACCTTGGTTATCTAACCAAATCTCTTTTCATTAAGGTCCTTATTCAAAAGAAAATATTTTACACCAACATGTGAAACTAATAGATGAATTTTGTTATTTGACACTAGATGTTTGAATTTCTTTAGACTTCTAATCACAGCAAGGACATGTTTCTCAATGAATGAATATCTCACCTCATAATCTTGAAGGATTTGGCTGAAGAATGTGATAGTTGCTCCAGTCCTTCTTGATTTGGTTGTACTAGTATGGCAGATATTGCATTCATGCTTCCAAAAGTGTATAAAATAAAGTCCTTCGAGAAATATGGATTTATGAGGGTTGGAGCCATGTAATGGCTTGGCTTTATAGCTTTAAATCTTTCTTTTCCTTCAGTAGTCCATCTAAAAACCATGGTCTTCTTTAGCATCATCATTAGTGGCTTGAAAAGATGGGAAAAGTTAGGAACAAACCTCCTAACAAAATTAATTTTCCCCAAAAACTTTGGAGAGCCTTCTTATGACTTGGAAATGGCAATGCTCAAATAGCTTCTACCCTTTCTAGATCAATTGCCAACCCTTCCTTAGACATAATGTGGCCTAAGATATTTCCTTCATGAGCTAAGAATATGCACTTTTTTAGATTCAAAGACACTCTGAATCTCCTGCATCTTTGGAATACTTTTCTGAGGTGAAAGAGATGACTTGTGTTCTTGGAGAATACAATAATATCATCTAGATACACAAGAACTATCTTATTGATCAGTCCTTTGAATGTCATATCCATCGCCCTTTGAAAAGTGGCTCCAATTTGATATTCCAAATGCATCTTCCTATAAGCATATGTGCCCCACTTCATGGTGAAGGTTGTCTTGAACTGGTCATCTTCTTTCACCATGATTTGATTATAGCCCGAGTAGCCATCTAGTAATGAGAACCTTTCGGAACTAGCTACAACCTAGCAAGATTTTCTCCATGGAAGGAAGTGGGTAGTGGTCCTTGAGAGAGGCCCTATTCAAGTCTTGGAAATCCACACATAACCTGATTTCCCTGTTCTTTTTCCTAACCGGCACCATATTTTCTACCCATGAAGAGTGCTTGATTGGAAAGATGATGCTTTCTTCAATGAGTTTGTTCAGTTCTTTTTTCATGAGAGGCTTGATATGAGGATTGACTGGACCTTTTTTTTCTTGATGGGTTTAGCTCTCAAATCCAGTTCAATCATGTGTTGTGCTAGCTTAGGATTAAATCCTTTCAAATCTTCATAGCTCTAAGCAAACACATTTGGAAATTCTTGGCAAAGTTGTATAAATTCAGATTTTTCTTTTTCAGTGCTTACCTTACCAATTTGAAGTTTTTTTCTTTCTCCAACTAAAATTGGCTCTAAATCCTCACCTTTGACTGAATGTTTGTTCTTTCCTTCAAAACTGATCATTAGGATTGAATATTGACTCTAGAGTCACTAAAACCTTTGGTAGCTTATTTTTCCTCAGTTGAACCACTTGATCAACCATATTGTTGCTCCAATTTCTCTAATTTTTAACCAAGAACTCAACCTCCTCTTGTAATAAATTAATGATTTTTTGATCATTCTCAAATACTTACCATCTCATGTTATTGTCTAGTACAACTGGCCTCATAATTACATGAATATGTGGTTACACTTTATCTTTCTTAATATTGTCCACCACATCAAATGTTTCTCCAATTGCTGCAAGCCTATCCATAGCCTCATTCTTCTTCCTTGGTATGGCTTGAATATTGAACACTTCAAAATCATGAATTTGATCCCATACCCAATGTTTTTAGGCTTTTAGCAGATCATATTTAGTAGCATGTTTTCCCCTAACCTGGTTGACAATTAATTCACTATCCCCAAACACTTGCAAGTTTTGTATACCCCTCTTTCTTGCCCAATTCAATCCATGTATCAAATCTTCATGCTCAAGGGTATTGTTTGAACAAGTAAATTGAAAACAGAAAGCTGAGTAGAACTTCATACCTTGTGGTGACATAAGTATTGCTCCTCCTCCAGTGCCTTGCATACTCCTTGATCCAACAAATCATAGCTTCCATACTTCATTATCACCCTTATCATCTAGTTTAGTGAGGCTACGAAGGGGTGTGTTTTCCTTGTAAACAATAAACTCCCAACTCAACCTCCTCTATTTCCTTGTATGGATCATATCCATATCTTTTATTTTCCCATTCATTGAGAGTCAAATCCAGGATGCCCCCAACTTTGGTATCTGCTTCTTGAATGTTTGGAAAATCCTCTTGATCAAAGGATGAGAATTTGTGTTGATTAGGTTTGGTACATGAGGCTCAATATGGAAATTTGCAATAGGTTCAAACTAGATTTTAGCCTTAGCTCCATACCTTGTTCTGAAGAGCATATGTGACCAATCAGCTGATAAGTAGCCTCCAATTTTGGTGGTGAAGTCTCTTGACAAGTACACTGTAAAGAGTGGTGACAAGTCAATCATTGATAGATCTTGTTGAACTGTGACATTAGGACATGTGTGTAATGTAAGGTTTAAACCTTTTATGATCCCAAAAGTCCCCACTTCTATCCCATCTAATTATACCACTCCTTTGGAAACCAAGTCGTATTTCAGGTCCAACTGATCTGTAATCTGCTTTCGCATCATCAAACTCATATAGCCCCGATTCGATCATGCAATTGTGTACAAGGCTGGTCCTAATAATCAAATATAAATAGAATGGAGGAGGCTTCATGTTTTTACCTTTGTGACCTCCATAAACTTCCTCTTTTGGAGCTGCGTTAGTGAGCACCTTCTCTTGATTCCTGAAAACTCATTTGATGTTGACAATTCTCCATGGTTGCTTGTAAAAATCCCACGACCCATAATTTTCAATGATTCCACATATAAATTTTACATTGGTCTTCTTCATTTGATCAATAATTTTAAAATGATATTGATTCTCCTAATGGTGCCCTTTAATCAACATGACTTTCTCTTTCACATGGGCTGCTTCAACCGGCACCTAAGTTGTCTTAGAAGGTAGTTTGGGCTAATTTTGAATGTTTGGGGCTGCACTAGGATTGCTAATACCTGAAGTGTGATAGAAGGCTGATAATTACTTGGATTAGATGACTTCCTTCCTCTATATTCCTCTTCTTAGACCTCATGTTGGCTGCCACACTTTGAGAAGGGACTAATTTATTCTTCGTAAATCCTCAGCTTCCCAATTCACAAGTGTTTCTCATTTGGAGGTTTTTCCGATTAACTACCTATTGCTGAATTTCTTCTTGGTTTGGTTATTGAGGAACACCCTTTATAGTCACCATAAATGCTTGATTTAAATAACCATTGAAGCATGTTACTTGATTATGTGGTTGGATGGCATGGGAAACACCATTCATATTCTTGTGCTATGTTGTTTTGAGTTGGAATCAAGGCCCTACCATTGAAACTACATTAGGGTTATATGCTTGGAATGGCCTAGTAGCTTGGGGTTGTCCTTGGTTCTGGTTAGTAGCTTTAATAGGTGGCCTATTTGGATGATATGGAGGTTTATTAGGTTGGAACTAAGGCTGATAAGGTCTATAATTTTGAGCTTGTTGCCTCTTAAGAGTTACCAACTCATTTCCTAATTTTTGCAATTGTTTCATAACCTCTTGGAGTTCATTTGAAGGACTAGAAGAAGTGGAAGCTTCATTTGAACTCTAATTTCTTGGAGTAGGGATGGGAGCTATTGTAGGTGTTTTATTAGGATTAGGATTCCCCATATCTAGATAGAGATTCATAGGTGGCTTAGGTGCAAGTTTACTTGAATTAGGTAATTCTCAGCTATAATAGCTATCGTATAAGCATCTAGTAGGGTTATTCCCCGATATATTGTATCATAACAAATATATCATAATTTAGATCTTTAAGAAAATATATAAATGCACCTTTAGTTATTGGTTTGACCATAATTGGGATCCTTTCCCATGTTCTTTGGAATCTAGAATTGAAGTTTGTCATCTACTCAGCTGGTGCCCTTTTGATTGTAGTCATCTACTCTAAAAGGATAAATTGTTAGCCCTTTCCCCAAACTAGCCACATAGAGCTATGCACAATTGATCCCAATTCTGAATTGATCCTACTCCCAAGCCTCTGAACCACTGTAACACTTTTCCTTTGAAAGAAGAAGCCAACAACTTGACCGCAACATCCATCTCGATAATCTCATGTATGGCATAGACATTTGCAATGTCTTGAATGTGGTCGATGGGAGTTGTGTGATTTTCTCTAGTGAAGTATGGGATATTCTTTAATGTTGTTATTGGGACCATATTTTTTGCATTAAGGGCAAGTGGATTGTTGCCTATGAAATTTGCATATGGGTTTAGGGGTGGCTGATTTGGTGGTTGTAGATGAGCCATCCTAAGTGGCCTGAGAACCCTAGTCAATTGAAGAAAGGGTATTCCTAGTGGAGGTGTGGATAAAGTTCTATTTGGTGGAGATGGAGACATTTGAGCTCTTCTTCCCTTCTTGCTCTATCTGGGGATAAGTGTAGATAGAAAAATATCCCCTCTTCTCTAGTTCTTGACCTTGTTTGGATTCTTCTCATGAACTTGATAAACTTAGGCTGCTGAAACCATTGGATTTGAGACACGAGTCACCAAATGTGTTGTTGCAAAGCCTCCAAAGGCTATAATTTCACCAAGACACACACCCAATCTTGATAAAAATGAAAATATGGACTTTTTCCCACCAGGTGCATGCTAAAACTATTATGTCAGAAAAGTAGCACCCTAGGATTTGTATGTTACAAAACCCTACTTTTGACTAACATGGGATTGTCTCAAGGTGTAGGACCCTTGAAATTGAGACAAACCTCCAGAGAAGGTTGGTTCCTAACCTATTCTAATGCTAACCTACTCCTAAACTACCAATTCCAAGAGACCAAAGGAAGAGAAATACATAAATGTAAATCCTAAACTAAGGGAGGTAATAGGACCAAAACAAGACAAGAGAGATTCTTAGTGAGTGAAAGTGGAGGGAAATGAGAAAGAAGAGGGCATATAAGGTTCCACAGTCCCAAAACACATTCAAACCTCCAATTTCATGGAGCACAAAAATTTAAACCTCAGTAAAGGAACACATTATGCACAATATACTTAAAAAACATAATAAAAAGTAAAAATGGAATATAAATCAAAGCTAGGGAAAGAAGAGCCACAAAACACCAATTTTATTGCTTAAAATGATGCACAATCCATTACAATGTAGACACAAGGCAATAATCCTTCAGAAAATGCATAAATTTGAGGCTTGCAACTCACAAAAGTGCTGGAATAATTTTGGCAGAGTTCCTTTACAATTTCGAAATCCTCCCCCCTCCAAATGAGGGGAATTTGCATATATATATATATATAAAAGAAACTACCAACCAACATCCTTCATTAAATTCTTTTACGTAGGTATGGGCATCCATGATGGTTTGATTTTCAATGGTACTTTTCTTACACAATGAACATGGGTGTCATACCTCATTAAACTAGTTATTGAGCTACCTTATACGGTGTCATTAATGTCTAGCCATATTTGAAACTCTTTTTGTCACCCAACAAAAAACCACTAGATGATGCACAACAAGAAGAAGAGTTTTCACTCACAAGGAAAATACCTATCATGCGATAAGAATAAATGTTGTCACACGATAGTGAGGAGAGGTTTACACGCAATAGTAAAAGGAGGTTGATGTGAGATAGAAAAAGGAGGTGAGCATTGACATGTGATAGTAAAAGAAGGTGAGCATTGACATGAGATAGGAGGGATCTTTTCACGTGACATGAGGGGATCTTTTTACACATCAAGAAGAAATGGTTGAGGCACGCATCGTGAAGAAGGCATTATCGCGCGATAGAAAGAAGTCATTTTTGCATGCGATAGGAAGAAGGATTTTTCATGTGACATGAAGAAGGCATTATCGCGCAATAGGAAGAAGGAATTATCACGTGTCAACAAGATAACAATCCCTACATTTTTGTAGTTTGACCATTAATACAAATCCTACTCCAAACCTTCACTAACTCGCTTGCTCATATTAACTATCAATGCCTGGACACTATAGGTTGATCCATTTTGCAAGGAGTTGTAAAAATGGATAACATGTGTGCTTCATTAGGAATATCGTGTAGTCTATAAGTGATATTACTAGTGATAACTGGGCTCATGGACCGTATTAAATGTTCACATGCAAGGTCGAGGGAAGATTCACCGATTGATTAGGTTTTGCATGATGGCACGGTTAGGATTGTAACAGTGTACCACAATATATTGGTGAAGGAAACCTTGATTTATTTCTATGTGCCATAAAGACTCAATGGCTAGATGATAGGGATAGAAAAAATATGTTGGTATATACCTTATACGGGACAACATCACTAGTGGGAAACACATAGAGATGACCTTTTAGAGTGGCGAGAAGTGAGAATCACCTTTTCTACTAGGTTCACTTGGAATAATGTACCTACACAAACATGTGAATTTCATGGGAAGTCTCCTTCCTCTCATCACGTCTAGGAGTGTGAGAGATCTTGGTCATAGGTAAAGGAAGCATTATTGCCATCATTCTATGGGTACATAATTTCTACTCCACATTACATGGCTTTGCACACACATGGTATTCCGTGTTGAGTTGAAAAGGGAAATAGAAAATTGGAAAGAGATGACCTCAGGTATGATCCAAACCTTTGATTACTTTTCTACTAAGCCTCCGTTTAATGAAGCATTACATATAATGAGGTGCATCACTTTGGGAGATAGCACAAAGGCTGAAGAGATTATGTTAGAAATATTTGGAGAACTTGATCTTAAGTCACACTTATATCTAGAGGAGACAGGATGAAGAACGGATGGTTCATGCCTAGAAAGAAAAAGAAAAGGGTAAATTGGTATACATGATTGATGATGATGATGTTGATAACCTAGATGTTATACACACTAAAGGTATGCATGAGGTGATGGATAATGCAAATGAAAAGGTGTGTGTGTGTATCATGCTCCTATGATGAAAAATAAGGTTAACATTGGAATAGAGGAATAGCCCAAGGAGGCCATTATTGGTGATTACTAGTCAGAGAAAGAAGTGGATAATATTATTGAACTCTTGCGTGACTTTCAGGACATATTTTTGTTGAGATATCATGATTTAAATGGAGTATTCCCTTCTCTAGGTGAGATGAGAATAAATATGAAATAAGGCATGCACCTAGGTAGGAAGAGGTCTTAAAGGATGAATCCTAATTTGTGGGTGAAGGTAAAGGAAGAAAATGATAAAATGCTCAAGTATGGTATAATTGAGCCCATTGAAGAACACCGAGTGGGTTATCCCCATGGTCATAAGCATTAAGAAGGATGGGAGGATAAGGATTTGTGTAGATTATAGGGAACACAACGCTTCATGTGTTATTGATCCTTTTCCCATGCCATTCATTGAGGAGATCCTTGAAGGATTTTTTCAGCACAAGATAAATTCTTTTACTAATAGATTTTATGGTCACCAACAGTGCGCATCGTAAAGGAAGATAAAGATAAGACTACTTTCACCACTTTGAGTGTGGTAGCTTTACATATATAGTTATTCCCTTTGGATTGAAAAATGTGTCAACAGCAATGTTCTCGCACATTATTTTATAAGCCTTTCAAGAATTTATTCACACATATTTGTAGGTGGATTTTGATGATTGAATGGTCTTTAGGTTATTTAAGGATCATTGTGACAATATCGAATTATGTTTGAGAGGTGCAGGCATTTAAGCATCTCTCTCAACATTGAAAAGTGCATATTTTCAACACCTTTTGCACTTTACTTGGACATATAATTTATAAGGAAGGGTTGTTGGTAGATCCAGCTAAGATAGTTGTGATCCTTGGTTTGGAAGAACCTAAAATAAAAATGAGGTATGAATATTCTTGGGACATACATGCTATTACAGAAATTCATTAAAGCTTATGCAAAGATTTTTGCTCCTTGGAAGAATAGTTGAAAGCTAAAGGTAAGTTCTATTGGGGTGATGTGCAAAAGTAGGCATTTGAAACACTGAAGGAAATCCTAACTACTTGCACCTATTTTATGCTTTCCTTCATGGGACAAACCCTTTCATGTTCATGTTGATGCTTCTGGCATGGAAATAGGTGCAGTGTTGGCACAACCAGGAGAAGGAATTGTGGACCACCTTATTTGCTTTCTAAGAAGGAAGTTGGCACCTATGGAGCAGAATTACACAACCAAAGTTGATCTACTTACTACATAAGTTCTACTTGTTGGCAATTCCATTCATTTTCTATACAAACCATATGATGCTCAAGTATTTAGTCAATAAGCATGTTTTGTAAGGACACATATGCAGATGGATCCTTCTTTTTCAAGAATTTGAGTTTACAATTATTTTGAAACCAGGAAAGAATAATTCAAGGCCTAATCATCTATCAAGGATAAATTTTGGTGAGGACATGCGAGCATTAAGAAAACATTGTCGAGATACATAGCTATTCGATTAAACCATGCACCCATAGAACATGAGGACATTACAGGTATTTTTGTGTACTTGGGTAGGATCATAAGGGAATGAAAACATTAGAGAAGAAGCAACTTGCAATATGCATGACACCTTACTAGTTGGTTAGTGGAGACTTGTATAAGTTGTGCCATGATGAATTTTTATGTTGTTGTGTGCTAGATCATGAGTGGGAGGCTATTATAGAAGAAGATGATGGGGGAATTCTAGGAGGACATTATGTGGGTGATGATACCATGTACAATATTTTTATGGTTTCACTTTGGTGGGAAACATTGTACAAGGATACCAAAGAAAATGTGAAGCTATGTGACCATTGACAACACCTTGGGAAAGCCTAGACACGAGATGAGATTCTATTGCAACCTATTGCAAGTGTTGAGACTTTTAAGAAGTGGGGAATTGACTTTGTGGGTCCTATTTCACCACCCATGTGTAGGACTAGCACACACTACAACTTAATTTGTACAAACTATCTTACAAGGTGGATGGAGGAAGTGCCTAAAAGGATCAGATAGTGGAAACAAATGATATTTTTACATGAAAACATTATTAGTTGATATGGCTTTCCATTGAGCTTAACAAGTGATAGGGAACTCATTTCCTTAATGAGACAATAAAAATTCTATTGGAATATTTTATGGTGGCACACCATAAGACTAATCCTTATCACCCATAAGCCAATGGTACTACAAAAGCTTTCAATAAGATTTTGGGGCAAACATTATCAAAAATCTGCAATGTTGGAAGAAAATATTGGGATGATAAAGTATTCATTGTACTTTGGGCATATAGTACCACTTATAAAAGATTCAATAAGGCCATACCTTTTCAGTTGGTGTTTGGCACAGAGGCTATATTTCCTGTTGAATTCATGTTACCTTCCCTACGTATTACGTGTCTGGGAGGACTTATTGATGAGCAAGATGTTGAAGAGTGCATTGAAAAACTGATGAAGTTAGATGGGAGGCTTGTCATTACACGTTGGAGCCAAAATACCAAGAAGGAAAAATAGAAATCATGACATGATAGGCACATCAAGAATAAGACATTTGAGGTTGGGAAGATGGTCCTTTTGTATGATTCAAATTTTGCCACCACCTAGGAAATTGAAAGTACATTTAGGACCGTTTATAGTAATGAAGATACTTGATTCAGAACTTGTCAATTACAGGAACTTAATGGCACTTTATTGCTTGGTTACTTGAATGGGAGTAAGTTGAAGCCCTACTATAAATAAAGCTTCTTGGTGTTTGTAATAAGGTAATATTTCCACTTAGATTAGATTTCCCTTTTATATGTTTTCTTTCATCATTATTGTTATGCTTTGTTAATTTAGTTTTTGATTTGTTATAATAAGTGTGATTATGCACAAGAAGATGATTACTATCTTTTGAGTTCATGCATAGAGGACCGCGCATTCTTTTAGTGTGGGGTGGGGTAGGTGCAAGGAAAAGGAATCTATTTGTGTTGAGATTCAAGAGAAAGGTGTTACATGTGTTTTGGATGAAGGAACTCATAAGGAAACTTTCTCGATTGAATACCACATGTAAAAGGATGATCACATAGTGTAATGCAAGGTAGGAAGTAGCATGGGAAACTACTTAGTATGAGGCATAGAGGGTTACGTAATTCAGTACATGGAGGTGCGAGAAAGGAGGTTTGTGGTGAGAAGTAGTAGGTGTGTCATAAGGTTATGACTGGGGCATTGAAGAAAGCAAAAAAGTGTGGAAAAATTATAAAAGCATAATTAAAGTTGAGTATGGTGGTAGGTGAAGAGTAATTAATGCAGAAAAGTTAGAAAAATCTATAAAAGGGGTGCATACAACTTCATTCTCACCTTGCATGTTTGAGTTTTCAAGATGAGAAGTGTGAATTGAAGAGTGACCAGCGTAAATAACAAGTACATATGTGTAGAACAACAAACCAAGTGAATTTGAGCATGGCCATTATAGAGCTTCTTTATGGGAAGTGATAGAGTGATTGTAAGAAGTACAAAGGAAGGATTTGTGGAGCTAGGGTTTGAAAAGGAAAAACTATAGCTAGGGTATAAGAGTTTGGGTTCATAGAGGTTGTAGAATGGAGGAGACTACAAGGCTAAATTGTGAATATTGAAGTGACACCCAAGAGAGCACTGGAGAAACCACAAGAGGAAAGAAGAAAAACAAGCCAAAGGTAGAGGTTGAAGATGTGCCTAAAGGAAGGTTTTCGAGATGCGACTACTCTAAGGGAGTGATCATGGGGGATGACTAGGAATCCCATGTCATAAAAAGTAAAGTGAGTGACTACAATCATTTCACTAGTGCAAACACAAACTAGATATAAAATTAATTTGTCAAAAAGATATACTTACGCACTTCAGATGATAACCCCATTTATGATGACGAAGGGAAAATACTTTGGAGAAATCTAGGGTCTTATAGATCTACGAGTTACCATACTTCGGAAAACCATAGGGGATCTACCAATGGCTGATGTCGAGGGTCCATGAGGACTTTTTCTACTTTACTAGCATAAGAGTATGACTCACTATGCCATTCATTGGAAAGCTCATAGGATTAAGGAGCTCAGGAATTGAAATTGTCAGTGATCTTGATGATGAATTGGGTGTAGAAGTGACTTCTTTTGAGTTTTTATACCAGAAATGAGGGTATGGAATGGACATAGCAAATATAAATGAACATGTGGTCAAAATTACCATGTACACCTCTAACAAAGTTTAATAACGAGGAGCGATGGGGCCAAGTGAACAAGAAGTGGCTTAATATTGCAAATAAAATAGTGGAGGGATTGTGTACAAAAATGAGCATTCATAGTAGAAAATATTATTGAGGAGGTGCATAAGGGAGATAAGATAAGTTGGGGCACTATAATTTTATCTATTGTATTTGTAGATATTGGGATCTCATATAGCCCAAAGGACAAAATGTGGAAGTTCCTAGAAGAAGAGAATTCATTGGCCAAGAGATTTGCAAAATACAATTGTGAAGGAACTATGAGTGGCCCATACAAGTAAAGGTTGGAGCTTTGGTACAAGTGCATGTGTGAGGCCTTTGAACATGAATGGAAAATACCCAAATACTTGAATGCCATAGTGGATGTGAATATAGAGCTTACGGTGCTTTAGCACTACCGTATTAGAAGGTTCAAGATGAAGGATGGTAAATGGAGCCCTTGGTGCAAGCTCCTTATTGTAGACACAAAATTTTGCACTTTAGAAATTTATTTATGCTGGTCTCATACTACTATTTAGAAGGTTCTTGAGTGAAGAAAGTACTAATTAACCCCATATTTTGGCCATCTTATTTTACTTTTATTTCATCATTTCGTATTTTTTATCTACATGCCCATTCTGTTTGGTATTTTCCCATCATTTTAGTCTTAGCTGGGGCACCTAGGGTAGTACTGGGGCATCTTTTGGCACTCTGGTCCCACCAGAGGCACCCCGGTCCTTTTTCTACTTTCCCGCCACTTTTTGGGCTCTTTCTAGCCATTTCTTCTTCTTATCTTTTTCCTAGTCATCCATTTTAGGGTTAATTACGAAATTAGACCAAGATAACCCTATAAATATAAAGTTATGAGACTATAATGAGGGACCTAACATCATCTACTACTATCACTCATCTAGAGTTGCATCCATCTATTGCATTTACATCCACATAGCTCCATCATTAAGGCACAAGCTAGAAGTCTACATCACACTTCATAGGGGAGGGATTCTATTTTATTCCATGCACACATGCTATTACATTTTTTGCATTTATTTATTACTCGTTACTTCATAAAGTGTGACTAACACAAGAGCACCTAAGGTGAGACATACACACACACGCGTGCATGCACACTCACACACACCTGAACTACATTTGGTTCCGAAATATAGTGTAGCGCTCAAAGTAGTAATCCCATTTGTTATGGAAGTTGAGGCAGTCGGACCCATTCATTCTAAATTTTTATTTTTACGGTTTTGATACTTCCTTTTTGTATTTTGTAGGTCTTTACATCAGCTTGAATTAGTGTCGACATATGGCATAAGAAAGCAAACCTGGTGCGACACATAGTGAGGCTTTCACACCACCCTCTGACCATGTAAGAACCAATTCCAGAGCTTTTTGTAGACCAGGGACCCATATTACATAACAGTGATTTTGGGAACCCTAACCCTCCTCTAGTACCCCATTCCACTCAAATCCTCTATATCAAGTCTTTTTAGGACTCATGCATGGTCATTCCTACTCTTGTTTTCTCTATTCACTTACGTAACACTCTGCGACAATCACCAATTATCAAATGACTTCTTTCCTCACCTCCTTCTTACATATTAGGGTTTTTATACTTCGGTTATTTAATTGATTTAGATATTGTCTTAGCATAGTTATTTATTGTGTTTATGTCCTCCTATTAGATTAACTACCTTCCCATATTCCCAATTTTAGTTAATCATTTTGGTGAACTGATCCTTCTACATGGCACCTTCTAGGGTTTACATTTATATTATGCCATCATGAATATCTCTCTTACCATTTCTTTTCTTATTCATCCTTACATCTTTCCTACTTTGTAAGATCCTTCATTCATTTGTTTCTTATTCTTTCAAAGTGTTCTTTCCTTAGTTATCATAGAATCACTTCATCATGAACATATCTATTCACGCTTATTTACAAAATCACTCGGGATTGCATCAATAACCTTAAGAAGTACTTAGCTACCCATTACATTCCTCCCCATATGTCACCTGACTATGTATATCATAAGTTCACTTCAACTCTATCCCTTAATGAGGATCAAATCAATTTCAGAACCAATGATCTATAGTCGTCAACATTTTTAGAAAATGACCCTCCCTTGTATATCCAAGTTTGTCTTAATAATGTAGGCATCAAATGTGCCTTAGTTGAAAATGGATCTAGCCTTAACATCTATAACATCACTTTTCTTCAACATATAGGAATGTTGGAAGCATCTCTCACCCCTTCATCTATCTCTATTTGTGGTTTTGACAATATCCCCAAATGTGTCTAATGCATTGTTTAATTAGTAGTCACTATCGGCCCATGCACAATTACTATCTCGTGACATGTCATGCCCAATGACCTTAACTAAAATATTCTCCTTGGGAGACCTTAGATCCATGTTATGCATGTGGTCCCTTCTACACTACATGCATGACTTAAATTTTGTTATCAGGGCACTATTTATGATGTGTCAACTGATCCATCACCTTTTAAGTGTTGTAATTTTGTTGATCACGCCACCGATCTACCTGCTCCCTCCTCTAATATTACTCATGGCTTCTCTAGATATGGGTTAGGGTATGAATATTTCCACCATTTTGGCTTCTATGATCAACAAGAGCATAAAATCATGAAGCTTTGGGACCTCCCCACATGGACACACAAGTTTGGGCTAGGGTACCAACCTCCTTCTACACCCCCTTTGGATACTTATACCACCTAGTCACATTATGTCACTTCCTTGTTACATCTAGAACTCATTAGTAATGACGCATCTATTTTTTAGGATAACCTTGATACTTTTACTATTGATAATGCATTACTTGATTATATGGGTGCTTATGATCATCTTCCCTCTTTCCACCATAAGTGGCATCACCCTTCCTTTCCCACTAATACAGTTTTCCTCGGAGAGTCTGATATCCCCATTAATGATGTCGATCCACCTAATACTATTCAAACTAATCAGTATATTGAGGACCATTCTGCCCTTCTTAATGAAGAAACAATACAATACAACTTGGGCACGTCTAAAAATCCACACATAGTCTTACTAGCCGCCTCTCTTACCCCTACTTTGGAAAAAAATGATATTAAGAAATTCCTTCATGACTTCTCATATATTTTTACATGGGATTATAGTGATATGTTGGGTATTGATACATCTATCATAATGCATAACATTTTCCTTAACCCGGGTGCTAAACCCGTCCAACAGAAAATCTGTAAGATGCATCCTAAAGTATCCCTCTTAGTCAAAGAAGAAATTCAAAAACTTTTAGATGTAGGTTTCATCCGCACTATTGACTATCCTGAATGGGTGTCCAATATTGTCACTTTAATGAAACTATATGATCATTTTTTTTTTCATTGAATTTCATGATTTAAATAAATCTTTCCATAAGGATAGTTCACTTTGCCACATATTGATGTTATTGTCAATTCTACCACCAGATATGACATCCTTTCTTTTATGGATGGATTTTGGGTTACAATCAAATCAAGATCAATCTAGATGACCAAGAAAAAACCTCCTTCACCATGCCATGGGGTACATTATGCTATATAATTATGCCCTTTGGCCTTAAAAATGTAGGGGCTACCTATCAATGCACAATGACCCATATATTCCATGACTACATTCACAAGATCATCGAGGATTATGTAGATGACATCTTATTGAAATATTGACGACGTTCTCCCCCCCATGCAAAGGATCTATACATACTATTTGAATGATTACGCCAATATCATGTACGTTTAAATCCAAAAAAATGTGTTTTTGGGGTGACGAAAGAAATCTCATTAGATATATTATCTCCCAATATGGCATAGAGATTGACCCTAATAAAATTAAATCCATTATCGACATGCCTCCACCCAAAAATATCCATCAACTCCATTCCCTACAACATAAAATCCAAGATATTTGATGCTTTATTGCATAAATTGTTGATAAGACTCAATTATTCACAAGACTAATGAAGAAATATACTAAGTTTGATTGGGAAAAGCAATGCCAACAAGCATTCGATCATATAAAATACTACTTGTTAAATCCCACTATTCTAGTCCCTCATATACCTGATTGACCTTTTTTGTTATATATCTCTGCTCCATTTCATACCTTAGGTGCATTACTAGCACAACATAATGATTCTCAACGTGAAAGAGCTATATATTATATTAATCATACTCTCCTCTATTACGAATATAACTATAGCTACATTAAAAAATTGTGCCTCGGTCTTGTCTTTGTTGCAGACAAATTACGCCATTATTTCCTTAACAATGAAGTACATATTATCACCAAAGTCGATCCCTTGTGTTATCTCTTATCCCACACACACCTCTCAAGATGTTTGGCATGTTGGGTCATGCTCCTCACCAAATTTGATTTTAAGTTTATCCCACAAAAAGCAATCAAGGGATAGGTCATCCTTGATCAATTAGCCACGCACCCCTTTCAGATACATCACTTATTTTTTATTCCTTTCATGATGATTTCACTACCTATACCATTGAGTCACATATATGGACCATGTACTTTGATGGCTCTCGTTGTCAATTTGTCCTGGAGCTAGGATTGTCTTTATTACCCCACACGGCGATCCACTCCCCTTCACATATCGATTAGGGTTTTCTTGCACGAACAACATTGCTGAATATGAGGCTCTCATTTTAGGCTTTCTTACTGCCTCAAAAGCTTCTCATTCACAACTTATGCATCCATGGAAACTCTCAATTAGTCATCAATCAAGTTAATGATACATATAATACAAAAGAGAACATCTCATTCCATATAATACCCTCGTAAAGGACCTTTTAGCTACCTTTGATTCCTATTCCATTATTGTTATTCCTCACAAAGATAATCGTCATGCAGATGTTATGGAAAGTGTCGCGTCACTCATCCCATAAGATATCACCAACGTACAAGCTACTTTCATCATTACACACTTATGTCATCCCTTTATCTCCATATTATCTATTGTAGCTTGCACCATCATGCACAATCAAGACATCATTAAATGGTTCATGCCTATTTATAATTATTTATATAATAAAACTATCCTTGATACCCTATAGCCTCATGAAGCTCATTGGTTATGTCGTGAGGTTGCTCGTTATGTTATCGTTGGGACTGAACTATTCAAACATGTTGTTGATGGTCATCTTCTTCGTTGTCTTTCACTCACAGATATTGCCACTGTCATCTCGTAAATCTATGATAGCATATGTGGTGGTCACTTCTCGATAAATCCATGTTGCAAAATCTCTTACACCAAGGGTATTATTGGCCAATAATAGAACAAGATTGTCTTGACTATGCCACTAATTTTAAAAATGCCAAAAACATGGAAATCTCCATCATGCACCTATTTACGACCTTCAACCCACTATGCCAACCTAGCCCTTCTCCCTTTGGGAGCTTGATTTAATTGGTATGATCAATCCTAAATCACCTGACGACATAAATTCATCATTATGGCTACCGAATACTTTACCAAGTGGGTCAAAGCGGCTCCCCTCTAGATGACCACTGGTATAGACATTTATAACTTTCTCACCACACATATTATCACACATTTTGGTGTACCTTCTGCTATCATTGTTGATAATGGAACTTCATTCAAAAATAAAGATGTTAAGAAATTTTGTGCTAAATTCAAAATCAAACAATCCTTCTCTACACCTTATTATCCACAAGGTAATGGCTGATCCGAGGCCACCAACAAAACTATTGTTAAAATATTATACAAGACCATTGACTCTAGTGGTATAAATTGGCATAGCCAAATCTTCTACGCATTATGGGCTTATCATACTAGTGTTCGTACACCTAGTAATGCTACTCTTTTTAATTAGTTTATGGTGTCAGGTTGTTATCCCACTTGAACTCAAGATACCATCCTTGTGAATCTCTCTCAAAGGCATCCTTAAAGATAATGAATATCATGAAAATTGATTACATGAACTAGAAATGTTGGACTCACGTCATTTCAAAGCACTTGAACATCTCTATGTGTATCAAACTCGCATTGTTCATGCTTACAATCAAAATAATAGCTCTTGAGAATTCAATGTCAGTGACCTCATCTTGAAAGAAAACCAAAAATACAAAATGTTGAGTTATCTCTAAAAGGTAAATTTAATCCGAATTGGCTTGATCCCTACATTTTCATGAACAAACATGGTGGTGGCATATATCGCCCCACCACCCTTTGAGGGAAACTACTCAAAATCCACTAAACATAATACATCTTAAGAAATACTACACTTAGATTATCACAATACGATCATTACCCGATGATGCACTCTTGTGTTTTAGTTCACACTTGACTATTGAGGGATTATTATTACACTGAACCCCACACACTACACTATAGGCATTACACATTGCATTTCATCCCACATTACATGTCAAACACCATACATTCTACATTTGGTCTACACCATTTTGGCATTTGTACATTTATCCATCACATATCATACTAGTCTTCACCTTACATATATTATCTTCATATCATCCATGTGTTCACTATCATACACTATTCATCATGTGTATTACATACCCTATTCGGATATCTATGCATATCCATACATAGTCACATACCTCATGTCATACATTGCACATCTTCATATCATACATTTTCTACATACTATACTAGTATTCATCACATATGATTCTATCATTACATTCATCCCTACATACTACATTACTTACATTGTGCATTATACATTACCTTTTATGCATGCTACATACCTACCATCGCATTTCATACACCACGTATTTACATATTCTACTCATCACATGGTCGTTTATTTTCACCATTGCATTGTCTTCTACGTGCTACGCTCACCACCCTATGACGCACTTTAGTTCCTCGGTCCATACTCGACTACCAAGGGTTTACAAATCAAATGGACCTTACATTCACCATGCGACATTTCATCCTATGACATTCCTAGGCTAGTGACATACGCTTTAGGCTAAATCTCCACTCACTTGTTCTATCCAGTAGTGGTATACGCTTTAGGCTAGATGACCACCCCCATTCTATCAACTTGTAGTGGTATACACCTTACGTTACATCTCTACTCTTCACCATTCATATTATGGTGATATACAATTAGGGATAAATCATCGAGTTTCCATTCATCATATAGTGATATACGATTAGGGATAAATCATCACTTGTCATTTCACCTTATAGTGATATACGCTTAGGGCTAAATCATCACTTGTCAATTCATCATATACTTATATATTCTTAGGATAAATAATCAATCCTTCATTCATCCAATTGTGATATACACTTCAGCTATAGGGTTCATGGACATCCTTTTTATATGTCATACTTCATCACTACATATACACACTCACCTGCAGCACATTAGACACAAACACTATGACCATTTCCTAATGACGCACTCTTTTTATGGTTCATTCTTGACTTCGAGGGGACAAAAAAATGAACCTCATTGCATACATGTTCATTCACTTGGGGTCACATGGCTCCTATCATTCCATCTTGCATTCTATTCCATCCACCCACAACATACTACATTGTCTTGGAGCATTTACTCTTGTTTACTAGTGTTTTACATGATCATTTTACCGAATATGTTAGATGGATTTCTTATATGTCATTATCTATATCATTCACACATGCACGTTCATGCCTTTTTCTTAGTTTGATCATAGCTACAATACTCCTAAACATGGCAAGGATTCTTTCCTTCTACCCTTCTTATATTAGTCGATGGGGGATCCACATTTGTCTCTTCTAGACACTATTGTTTCATTTTGTACTTAGCACTTTACATTACGTGGTTATTCACGCTTTGACATATTGGTTATAGTTCTAACATGTTAATGGGTGTTCCATGTACAACAATTATTTTATAGGATATTATGTTTCCATGACTATTGTTTTGTTTGCTTATAGTTGTCTCGCCATTTATTTGTCATTGTATGTGGGCTTTTCCCTATGTTTGTGTGCACACTTGCTTATTGTTTGCAACCATGATGGTTTTGCATGTCTTGCGACATCATGAGTGGCATTTGATGTTTACATCCCGTATTTTGTGGCTTACTTTATTTTTACGTATTTACATTTACTACATTGTCTATGTAGCTTACACACATTGTTTGTTTACACTTGTCTTTGCCTAGCCTTCTTGTTTGTGCGTGCCTTGGTTTCTACTAAGCACTTTTCAGGTACACAGTTTAGAATGCATTTGGTCCTCTTTTGGGGCCACATTCTAGGGCTGCATTATCCTATAAGTGATATTGCATGCACCCCAAAGAGGGGGCATCATTTGGGGTTTTTACATACTAACATAGAGATTCTACACTCGACACGGTTTAATTTTCTACAGTGAATGGGTTCAGACCAGTCTATAAACCCCATACATAGTGGATTTTATAGGACATGGTGTCCTTATCATTTCTGGGAAGTAGTTACATGCTTGGGGTTATAGTGGGTGTGCCTCTCTACACTACTTTGTCTAGTGGCGTCAGATCACCCAAAAAACTAGGACAGTACAAATATCTCTTCACACACATTTTAGCAGAAGTAGTTAGAGCTTGGAGGACACAGAGCATTTCCTCCCTACACTTCTTCAGCCAAGGTGGCATGAGATTGCCCAAAAACTCACAATAGATGATATCCTTCTACACCCTTTATTTCACATGGATCAAGTGCACATGTTTCATTTACACTTTTATTTTCATGTACTTTACATTTGTGTATTTTACACCTTCATATACATGTGTATTTTACATAGCATTTTTACACTTACATACATACATATTTGATTACTTGATCATTTTCTCCTTGCAAGTTTTGTCTGTATGAGAAACAATCATTCAAATTGGGGGAAACAACAACAATAACACTTCACGATAGCACATACTTTACTAACCATACATGTACACTATACACCACAACAACTACACACACATTCCGCCCTAGGTTCACTCTCATCATGTTTTATTTGCACATTTTTCATCTTTAGTTTCCATGCTCCTCCATCTTTATTTCTTTTTCATTCCACGCTTTTGTCTAGTCCTTCGACACGTTTCTACTACAATCTTCATGGACATCATGTACACACTTCTATCTACTTTATGTTACTAGCTTTCATATCACTAATGTAAAGTGGGGGAAAATTTAGTCACAAAATTATGCACTTTAGAAATTTATTCATCCCAGATTATCATACTACTATTTAGAAGGTTCTTGAGTGAAGAAAGTACTAATTAACCCTCTTCTTTTGGCCATCTTATTTTACTTTTATTTCATCATTTCTACACATTTTTATCTACATGCCCAATTTGTTTTGGCATTCTCCTTTCATTTTAACCTTGGCTAGGGCACCGTTAGCACCTGGTTCTTTTTCTAATTTCTGTTGGGATGATAAACTACAACCTATGTATAGAAGGTGCATAAGGATTGGGCCCATGAGACATAGAGCATGTAGGTGCGCGCATAGAAGTATAGTGGAACAGGGCACACTCGGGGAAGCACAAATTAAGGACTCAATCATTTTTAGTATGAGGATAAATATAGATGTTGAGTGTTGAGCATGTTTTGTTAGAAGACTTGGAAAGCATGCAAAATCTAATTCAGATGAGTAGAAGATCAAGTGACATGCATAGTTTTGGGGATATTAATAGGATTAGAATTACATTTATTATTAGATAATCTATTATTAGAAAGCTTGCATGCTTTTGTATTTATCTTGTAAGGGTGCATGGATATTCTTAGCATGTAGCCTATTTTTGGAGAGTGCATGAGTAGTGAAGGGAAAGTCCCCACTACCTATAAATATGTATTGATTTGCATGATTTAGAGAGTCAGTTCTGTAATAGAGTTATGTTGTTGGTTTATGAGTGCACATGACTTATGGTGACATTACTATGTATGTATTTAGCTTCTATGTTTTACAATAATTAATATAATGGATCTTTATGGATGGATATTGGTTTTGACATAAATGTGACTAGTTCTTGTATGGTAAACATAATCTAGATTCTTGTATAACTTATTCTTGCACATGGTTAAGAACTAGATATGCTTATGGTTTTTACTAAATTGTTATTAGGATCTAGAATATATCTATGTGCTCATCATATGTTGATTCTTTGACAAAGCTTCCATAAAAGAGGGACTTAGTACCCTTACACGCTTCGAGTAAGCACTTAGTTCTGGCTGAGTGATGTGCTAGCGTTCCTTAGGCTGTTTGATGAAATAAAAGACTACATTTTGGTTCCATTGTCGGGACCTCTTTTCAGGTTGTTTTCCAAGATGTTGCATGATGAATACGTACCAGTTGATTTTGGCCAGCATTGAGGATTGGTTAGACAATTTAGAGGAAGAGTATGCTCACATATTTAACACTCTGGTTGAATTGATATGTACCATTAACTTTATGAGATGTTATTTTCCTGTTTTCCTATAGATTTGTATGAGTAGCTTATAACATATGCATCAAAGATAAATTGGAATTATAGATCACTTGATTGGATACAAGAAGAATTACGGGATTTGTATGATTTTAATCTAACTTGGACAGGCGATGTAGATCATTAGTGGAGTGGTTTTTTGAATAACTACAATTTGGAGTACGGAGTTTCTACTTATTCTTGTCTTGAGGTTGCTGATTTTTAGTTCCTACGTGAACCCATAGGATCTTATTTTTTGTTATTCCTATAGCAATTAAGATCTTGATCGTGACCCTAAATTTGGAATAGCATCCTATGGCTCGTTAAACCCCACCATGTGCGGGGTCGGGAGCAAGTCCGGTGAAAAATGGCGGACCTAGCGGAAGAAAGGTGGAGAGAAGAAGTGTGACTTAAGTTTAATGAGGCACATGAGAGAGATATGGAGAAGCAGCGTGAAGTTACGGAATGAATGGAATTGTGGAGAGAGATGGCTCATGAAGGATTTGGAGCTCACAGAGGACATGGAGCCATAGCATATGGAACTCCCCCATTTGGGTAAGCATGGCAGAGAACCCTTTTCAACCTCATATGAGAGCACTCCGGTGGAAACTATAAGGACCACAAGCACACATTTGATCCCTCTTAGCGATCTAACCCTTGTGCTTAGTTTTCCAATTCTACATGACATTTAGTAAGTAAGCTAGTGTGGGCAGTAGAGTAGCAATAGATAGAGTTAATTTTCCATCAAGTTCAGGAGTTAATTAAATAGCTTATTCATCTATAGCAAGTGGAATCAATGTCTCATGTTATTTATATGTCCCATTGGAGGTATATTTTCGTGCATCATCACCATAGAACATGGGCATGTAGAACATTGGTATAACGTCTAGAAGTAGTACAAATTCATAGACTATGGGAGTTTAGTTTAGTAAAACTATTGGAACATAAGGTAGTGCATCCTCTAGTCTGTTTCCCACTACAGGGGGGAGGATTAAGTGGTTTGGGATCTAGTGGATCTAGTGGTTCTAGAGGAGGAGGGAACACATGAGGTAATACAGGTTCTGATCTGGTGGGCATGGTCTGCACCAACCCCAAAATTGTATTTTGATATGTCTCTTTACCTCCCAGAATATAGAGGAATTAAAGATGTAGTTGAGCACATGTACATGTGTGAGATACTATGGTGCGCTAAGGGGATTACAACTCCAGAGTGTAAGGAAAGTTAGTTTACTACTACTTTGTAAGGGCACCCTCATAGCTTGTATAGGAAATATGATCTAAACCAGACTTGTGTGGACTATACCATGTTGCGTGATGCTTTCTTAGCATAGTTTCATATACCCAAGTTTGAGTAGAAGAGCATCAACACGTTGAAGGACATTAAGCAAGGCATGGCTGAGAGCGTAAGGGAGTATAATGCCCACTTAAAAACTTTATTATCAAAGTTGTTTTATGACATTCACCCGAGTCGATAAGCTCAATGGTTCGTTAGATTTTTAATCACCCCTTTTAGAAGGGTTCTCTCACACAAGACTTATATAGATTTATACGAGGCACTTGAGGAAGCTCTGCGACTTGAGGCGATCAAGAGAGCATAGACACTAGTGTTAGCCCATTTTTAGAGGCTCATATTTTAGCTATGGTGAAACAGTTGGAAAAATTGTCAGCTAATTCAGCCCATGAGACGAGCAATGGTATTTGGTGCACAGATTGTGAAGTAGAGGGACACACTAAAGATAGTTGCCCTCGTAAATTCACTCCATGTTGTTGGATTATGTGAGATTTGTCACTTGGATCATAATTCAAGTATGTTCCCACTGTTGTAACACATGATAAGGAAGAACATGTCTTATTACTATAAGATTTGTAGGTCTACCACTCATGATACAGAGAATTGTAGGTTGATTGATTAGATTCATGATACCATTGATATTGGTGTACATCAGACCAATGTTACAAACAATTCCAAGGAGCAAGGTGAGAATCATGATCATAGTTATAATGAAGGGAGCTCTGATGGAGGTGGTAGAGGTAGAGGTAGAGGCTACCATGGAGGATTTAGAGGCCGAGGTCACGGAGGTGGATGAAGTGAGTTCCCTCATGGAACATGTTACACATGCGGATCCCCTAATCATTATAAGTGTGAATTCCCTTAGAATGTTATTTTCTCCTTTTGTGGAAAAAACCAAAATTATGAATAATTTATGGATTTGTATGAGCACATGAGCAAGAAGCACAAGCAAGATAAGGGTGTGGGGATGGTTAGAGTACAACACACTATGGAAGATTAGTGGCTGCCAAAGGTAACACATGATCCTAAGATTTTTTTGATGTTGGTCACTACATGCACTGAGGTTGTGCATGCCAGGGAAGTTCCAAAACAAAATCCTATTATTAAAAAAGAGGAGGTATTACATGCAAAGTATCTAGGCCCTACTCATCATAAAGAAGTTTTCCAAGAAACCATGGAAGATATTAGAAACTTGCAGGGTGAGATATAATGCTTAAAAGAGTAGTCATGGAAGCTGGAGTAGGAAAAATCAGTTGAGCTTCCTCAGAAGGATGTTGATGATTTGAAGGAGGTTTGTAAGATGTTGCGACAAGAAAACATCATTCCATTATTGGGGAATGGTTAAGGGGAAAGATGTCCCATGCTAAAGTTGAACACGAGCAACAAATTTTACATGTTAACTTACCTCCTCATAGTCTAGATTATGACAAAGAGATCACTCTGAATGATATTGTTGGTGAATGGTTGTTGAGTAACATTTTCATTGATACAGGTGCAAAAGTGAATGTGCTCACTTTGGACACATGGAATCAGATGGGGAGGCCACCATTACATCCATCTTCAAATGTGTTGTTTATGGAAAATAGGACTAAATCCATGCCCATTGGACTCTTGAAGGATGATTTTATTACTACGCAAGGGGCCACGTTCTACTAGGGACTTCAACATCTTGGCACTTGCAGAGGTAGACAATTTTCCAACATTGCTTAGATGCCCTTGGTGGTATGTGAATAATGTTGATCTGCTCTTTAATAAAGGATATATCAATTTTGAGAACAAGGAAGAGCACGTCATCATTCCCTTGATAGATGGAAAATCTACACCGTATGTAGAACCTTTGAGTGAAGAAGATTTGAAAAAAATTTATGTGCACACCATTAGAGATCTTGAAGTACTTGAGCCATCAAAGGAAGGAGTCATTTAGTGGGATGATGCACAGTTTATGAGTGATACTACAAGTGTTACATGTGACAACTTGGCACATGGGACTTATGAAATGATTGGGTGTGAAATGAAAAGTGCAATTATGTTCATAAGTAGGTCGCGTTGTGTTAGGCATTTGGGTAGTAACCAGGTACCAAGGTACACTGACGAAGGAAGCCCTAAAGTATTCCTACGTCTTTATGGAAGCCCAGTGGACAAATTAAGTGGAGAGAAGGAATATGCTAGTGTATACCTTGTGTAGGAAAATAGTGCATTGGATGGTACACAAAGATGGTATTTTGGAGTGGCGAGAAGTAAGAATCACCTTCTCTACTATATTTTTTAGAGAAATGTGCCTACTGGACATGTGAATTCCATATAAAGGATTATGCTTCACATCACGTTCGGTAGTGTGAGACTCTTGACAAAGGGCAGAGGCCTTACCACCTTCACTATGGGTACACAAGTTCTACTTCACCTTGTGAGATTGCGCGTGTGCATGGTATGTTTATGCATAATTGAATAGAGAAACATGGAATTTGTAAGAACCGAACGCATGTATGATTCATACCTTTAACTATTTTTCCACTAATCCTTCAGTGAATAAGGCATTACAAGTTATGAAGTGCTTAACTATGGGAGATAATGCAAAGGTTGAGGAACTTATTCAGGAATTACTAGGTGAGTCAGATCTGGAGGTACATTTTGAAGAAGAGACAGATGAAGAACAACTTGGTCATGCCTTCTTAGAGAAAGAAAAAGGAAAGATGGTTTACATGATTTATGATGAAGAAGTAGAGAATCTAGATGTTGATCATACCGAGGATAGGAGCGAGGTCCTTAGATAGTGCGAGATGAGAAGGTGTGCGTGTACCATGAGCCCATGAAAATAAAAAAAAAAATCAACATTGAAATAGATGTTGAACCTAAAGATGCCATCATTGGTGATTATTGGTCCGACTCGAGGTTGTAAAAATAATTGAGCTATTGTGTGACTTCCAGACTTATTTCCTAGAGGTTATCATGAGTTAAAAGGATTACATCACTCTTTGTGGAAAATGAGGATCAAGTTAAAGGAAGGTGTGTGCCTGGTTAGGAAGAGGCCTTACAGGATGAATCGAATCTACACGTCAAGGTAAAGGAAGAAATTGATAAAATGTTAAAAGTAGGAATCATTGAGCCCATTGAGGAGTCAGAGTGGGTTAGCCCTATGGTGATAATTATAAAGAAATATGGAATTATAATAATTTTTGTGGATTATAGGGAGTTGAATGTTTCATGTGTAATAGATCCCTTTCCCACACCTTTTACTAAAGAGATTCTGGAAGGCGTTGGACAGCGTGAGATCTACTCCTTTTCGATGGATTTTTTGGATATCATTAGGTAAGGATTGCTAAAGAGATAGAAGAAAACTTTCACCACTAAATGGGAAGTTTTATATACACATTATGCCTTTTGGATTGAATAATGTGCATGCAGTCTTTTCACGCATTATTGTTCAAGCTTTCCAAGACTTCATTCATAATTTTTTATAGGTTTACTTAGATGATTGGACAGTTTATGGGCTAGTAAAAGATCATTGCGACAATTTAAGACTTATGTTTGAGAGGTGCTAGCGAGTTGAGAATCTCCTTAAACCTTAAGAAGTACATTTTTGCTACACCTTTTGGGACTCGTTGGGGCATATTATCTCGTAAATAAGGCTTGTTGGTAAATCCTACTAAGGTTGTTGTTATTTAGGCTTAGAGGAAACTACTAACCAAAGTGATGTACATGGATTCTTGGGGCACACAAGTTATTACAGGAAATTTATCAAAGGATATGTTAGGATTTATGCACCCTTGGAGGAATTATTGAAGAGTAAAGACAAGTTCCATTGGGGTGAAACACAACAATGCGCATTTGAGACATTGAAGGAAAGGATTACTTCAACACCTATTCCGTGATTTCCTTCATGGATTTTCTTCATCTCTCGACACCTCTTGGCATGGCCATTGGCCTAGTATTATCCCATTTTGGAGAAGTATTATTGATCATCCTTATTTTTTTGCAAGTAGGAAGTTGACACCAACTAAACATAATTATACAACTACAGAGCATGAGGCCTTGTCTATGATTTATGCGTTGCATAATTTTTGACAATACTTGTTGGCTACCCCATTTATATTCTATACAGATCACATGGCTTTAAATTACTTAGTAAACAGCCTATTTTGTAGGGGCGCATATGCCTTTGGATTCTGTTGTTTTAGGAATTTGACTTTAGAGTACTAGTAAAGCCGAAAGAGAAATTATGGACCAGATCATCTATCAAGATTAATTTAGTTGAGGATGTGCACAACATTGAGGATACAATTTTGATGCACAACTTTTCAAATTGACCCACGCACCTTTTGAATTAGAAGATATTGTTTTCTTTATACGTATACTAGTGTGGTGCCCAAAGGGATGAAAAGTTTAGAGAATAAACAACTTTCCATACTCATCGTGCCTTACATGTTGTTCAGTGGAGACTTATATAAACTAGGATGGGATGAAGTTTTGTGTCGGTGTGTACTCGAGCATGAGCATGAAGCAATTATGGAGGAATCTCATGGCAGTATTGTAGGAGGACATTATGTTAGGTATGTCACTGCATACAAGATTTTTTTAGCTGGTTTGTGGTGGGAGACACTATATAAGGATTGTAAAGAATATGTCAAGGCTTGTGATCATTATCAGTGCCTTAGGAAGCCTAGTCGTAGAGATGAAATGCCTTTGAGGCCTCTGCGAGTGCAAAACCTTTTGAAAAGTTGGTAATTGACTTTTTGTGTCCTATTTCCCCACCTTCATGGAGGACTAGATTGCGCTACATTATAACTTGTATAGATTATCTTATAATGTGGGAAGAAGTGGCACCTACAAAGGATTACATGATAGCTATAGTAGCAAGGTTTCTGTGGGAGAATATAATCAGCAGATGTGGATGCCCATTGAATTTAACAAGTGATAGGGGTACTCATTTCCTTAATGAGACCATTAGAATATTATTAGAAAAATTTATGGTGACACACCATAAAACAACACCCTATCACCCATGGGAAAATGGAACCACTGAGGCTTTCAACAAGATATTGGGACATACATTGATGAATATTTATGATGCTCAAAGGAAAGACTAGAATGATAAAGTCTCATTGTAATTTGGGTATATAGGATAACATACAAATGGTTGAACAAAGCCATATGCTTTCGGTTGGTTTTTAAGCAGAGGTTGTTTTACCAAGAGAATTCATATTACCTTATCTATGTATTATGAGCATAGGAGGTTTGGGTGATGAACAAGTACTTGAATAAAATATTGATAAACTGATGCAGTTAGATGAAAGTTACATCATTGATCGATGGATTCGAAAGATAGAAAAGGCTAGGTAGAAGGTGTGGCATGATAGGCATATTAAGGATAAAAAGATTAAAGTTGGATAGATGGTTCTTCTTTATGACTCCAAGTTTTTGCACCACCCTAGAAAGCTCAAAGTGCATTGGTTGGGACCGTATGTTGTGACTTATATACTTGATTTAGGCACTTGTCGATTCTGAGTCTAGATGGGACACAGTTTCTGGTTATTTCAACGGGAGTAGGCTAAAGCCCTACTATAAATAAGTCTTCTTGGTGTTTATAATAAGGAAATATTTCCATTAGATTAGATTTCACTTTAATGCATTTCCTTTATATGTATTTCCCTCCATCATTGTTATGCATTTTCAATTTAGTTCAATGTTTTTTGTAATAAGCATGTTTGTGCACTAGAAGATGATTATTATGTATTGAATTCATGTGCGAGAGAGGAACGTGTATACTTTTAGTATGGGGTGGATCAAGAAGGATTGACTAGTGCCTTGTTTCAAATTGCATTACATGGTAAAAATAAAATTACAAGTGCTCAGAGAAGAGATAACTTTGAGAAGAAATTACTCGAGTTAAAGACCACGTGTAGGGGGTGGATGTTCAGTGTAACATGAGGTAGGTTGCAGTCTTGGAAACTACTTGGGATGAGGAACATTGGATAGGTATGTCAAAGCATAGGGAAGCACGGTAAGGAAATCTATAGCCAAGAAGTAGTGGGCACACCAGAAGGTTATGACTAAGGCACTAAAAGATAGGGCACAACATGTGGAAAAGTGTGGAGGAAGAATTAATGTCGCATATGGTGGTGGTTGGGGAGAAATTAATGTGAATTTTTTTAAATGAGTTATAAATTCAGCGTGAGTGCAGTGTTATTATTACCTTACATCCTTTGAGTTATTGAGTTGTGAAGTGTGATGAAGAGTGATGAAGTTCTTAGTGTGAAGAATGAGCTATTGAATAACGAACCAGTGAACTTGCATGACGTCGTCGATGTGAGGACTCCATGGGTACGTTTGAGTTGTTAGGAGTGTGAGGAAGAAGGGTTAGCCTAGTTAGGGTTTCATGAAGGCAAAGTTATAGTTAGGGTTTCATGAAATCGAAGGGGTTTGGTCTGAATTTGAGGCATGTAGGTAAAAGGAGTGACAGTGTTAAAATTATAGAGTGTACCCGTAAGTTGAAAAGATCAATAGAACCTAGGAGAGCCCCAGATTGTTGAAAAGGAGGCCAAAAAAAAGGTAGAAGAATGATTAGCGAGATGTAGTACCTGAGGGGGTCATTGAAGGAGAACATGGGAATCAAAGAGAACAAAATGCAAAATTAGTGATTTCAATCACAAAACCAAGAAAACCCGTAAGGATATCATCGTAGAAACTATCTAGAAGATGAATAGGAGGACAACAGATGGAAACAGGGTTTTGGATGATTTAGTGAAGAAATTGTTGGAGAGTGTTGGGGTCATGTAACTCTATGAGTTTCCATATTTTGGAAATCCCAACTAGTTGTACCAATGGTTGATGTCGTGTGTACATGAGGATTTCTTTATTTCACCATTAGGTAGGAGGATGAGGATTACTTGCTAAACTAATTGCAAGGTCACGGGTTACACGACTCTAGTTTAAAGATTACAAGTGATCTATCGATGATGATGAAGTTGATGTGATGGCCACTGTATTAAAGTACAAAAAGGGAGGATGAGCATTCAAGGTTACCAACATAGAGGATCCGGCTACAAGGGTTGCGATGAGGCTCGTAGGTTAAAAATTAGGTGCATTAGAGAGATGGACAGAATTCAATCGGCATTGGCTCCATATAGCACATAAAATGGCAAGAAATGCCTACTTTAACATTACATGTTATATTATGGAGATCCTAGTAGTAGAGGCACACGTCCAAGCTGAAAAGGTAATAAAATTACTTGGGGTGTTATTTTACTTTTGATTGTGTTTAGTGAAATAGGTTTTCCTTACGGGCCAAGAGAGAAAGTTTGGGAGTATCCCATGGAGAATAAATCACCTACGTAGAAGTTTTAAAGTATACATGCCATGGTTGCATTTTGAACAATTACAAGGAGTGTTAAGAGAGATGGTTTAGGAGAATTCACCGAGTGTTTGAGCGAGTGGTGCATACCATGCAAGCTACCTAGAGTATTAGATGGATGAGAAGAGTTTAGGGTGTACTAGCACTTTAGCTTGGGAGGTTTTTCATGAAGACGGGTGAAAATATCCCTTGGTGTAAGTTACCCTTCACTTTCACAACATGTTATTTTAAAGATTTAGTAAACAAATTACACAATGCATGGAAGCTCCAGTTTGATGTTGAAAAAGTAGACACAGATATACATATCTTGTGTAAGACATATGTATGGCCAAACAAGGAAGCGTATGTAGAGATGATGGAGACAGATAACATTGACATAACTTTGGAGACTCTAGCCATGTGGAAAATTGAGCATGCATGTGTAAATGTGTATCTGCAGACCGCATTTCAAATATGGGAAGGTGCTTACAGGAGAGGACTTATCTTTTCCAGTCTTCTAAAATGGAAGTAAGTGGTAGGCACAAGGAAGCCGTTGGAACATGTGACCCCGGAAGGAAGAGTCGGTACTTGAAGGCTTATAGACTATCTTGGAAAGAGAAAAATAGGAATAAGAAGACAACGTTGGACTGGACCATACTAGAAGAGTGTTGCACAAAATACATATGGGCACAAATATTGGCACTGAACCATCACATCTAGTAAGAAGATCACCGCATGTAACACCGGTGAAGAAGGTTGAGGAAGGAAGGAAGAAAATGCAAAAATATATTCTAGTCAAGGATAGTGAAGAAAATTCTTCACATAGAAGTGCACGTGAGGATGTTTCCACACCTAGTCTAGGAAGTGTGGAGGGATAGAGCACCTAGGTATCCTTTTATTCTTTATGTACAGTTATTATTTCATTCCTTATTCTTTATTCATGAAAGATCAATCATGGTTAACCATTTCGGGGGTGGAAATGAAGCAAGTGTGGGGTAATGTTGGGCTGATAAATTGTAGCCTAAGTATTGAAGGTGCATAAGGATTAGGCGCGTGGACATAGGGCGTGTAGAAGCGCACGAAGTATAGTGGAACAGGCACTCACAGGGAAGCATGAACTCAAGACTTAGCCATTTTCAGTATGAGGTTAAATATATATGTTGAGTGCGGAGCATGTTTTGTTAGAATACTTAGAAAGCATGTAAAGGCTTATTATTAGATAAGAAAGTAAGATCAAGTGACATGCATATTTTTGGGGCTATTAATAGAATGATAACTGCATTTATTATTATATAATCTATTATTAGCAAGCTTGCATGATTTTGTATTTATCATGTAAGGGTGCGCATGGCTATTCTTAGCATGTAGCCTATTTTTGGAGAGTGCATGAGTAGTGAAGGGAAATTCCCACTACCTATAATTATGTATTGATTTGCATGGTTTAGAGATTCAATTTTGTAATAGATTTATGTTGTTGGTTTATGAGCGTACATGACTTATGGTGACATTACTATGTATGTATTCAGCTTCTATGTTTTACAATAATTAATATAATGGATCTTTATGGATGGATATTGGTTGTTGACATAACGTGACTAGTTCTTGTATGGTAAACTAATATTGATTCTTGTATAAGTTATTCTTGCATATGGTTAAGAACTAGATTTGTTTATGGTTTGTTACTGCATTGTTATTATGGATCTGGAATATATATATGTATGTGCTCATCATGCTAAACCTTTGAAAAAGCTTTCATAAAAGAAGGACTTGATACTTTCGACACTAAAATTTTCCTCCGTAATTTCTATTTCATTAATGTATGTATTAGGAATAGGATGTTGTTAAGTATAATTAGTAGTAGTGTCCGATAGAAGATAACGGTCTTTTCAGATGCCGCTTAATAATGTATAGTATGGTAACATTCAAAATTACAATAGGAATGTTGTGGTAAAAAGTAAATATTTATCAAGTGGTTCGGTAATGTTAAAATGTCAAATTTAGGGTAAGTAGATAATTAGGGTCTACATGATTAGGAATTAGAAATATTATATTGGTAATAAGGACAAGGAGTGATGTCATAAATATTTTGTGTTTTATTTGTAAAAAGTCTAAAAAGGTGGAACCCATGTGAAATGTTAAGGTTTATCTTATCTTAAAATATAAGCTTACATGTAAATATAAGAGTTAAGGTATGGAATATGATTCATCAAGTAGATTTCTTATCTATCTTAGAGATAAGGTGGATAAGCCTGAAAGTTCTATAAATAGAGAGACCACCCTCATTTAGCATAGAAGGAAGTAGTGAGAAATATTGTATGAGTAAGTGTGTGAAGGAAGCCATCATTTAGAAGGTGTGTTAAAGAAGCCATTAAGAGGTGTAATTGTGAAGTTTCTCCCATAGTTATTGTTGGAAGGCAAGTGGAGTTGGTAACACTTGAAGTACCTCATGGGTGAGATTGTAACAATTTCATGTTGATAATATAATTTACACTTATATTTCAGATTTGTCATCATTCCTTTGTATCATAGTCTATGGTATTCTTGTGTTATGTCTATTATTGTGTTTCCAATATTACTTCCACCAAACTAAAAGTTGTGCATTAGTAAATAATCATAACGAGGAGTTCTGGTGGAGAATTATCATAGTGTTGGATTAGTGTTGATAGAGCCTTACACACTTACGTGCTTGAGTGAGTGCTCGTTATGGCTAAGTGATGTGCCAGACATGCCTTGGGTTATTTGGTGAAATAAAAGACTACATTTCTTGCCACTTTTGGGCTCTTTCTATCTATTTCTTCTTCTTATCTTTTTCCCAAATCATTGCCATTTTAGGATTAATTACGAAATTAGACCTAGAGAACCCTATAAACTTAAATTTATGAGACCATAATGAGGGACATAGAATCATCTACTACTATCACTCATCTAGAGTTGTATCCATCTATTGCATTTTCATCCACATAGCTCCATCATTAAGGCACAAGCTAGGAATTTTGCATCACACTTCATAGGGGGAGGTAATCTATTCTATTCCATGCACACATGTTATTACATTTTCTACATTTAGTTATTGCTCACTACTTCACAAAGTGTGACTGGCATAAGATCACCTAGAACACAACACACACACACACACACACACACACACACACACACCAACTACATTTGGAGTCTGAAATGTTGTGTAATGCTCAGAATAATAAACCCACTATTGTGGTGAGATGATGTCAATCTGACCCATTCATTCTACATATTTTTATTTTTAGGGTTTTGATACTTCCTTTTAGTATTTTGTAGGTTTTCACATCAAATTGAATTATTCGTGACATAGGCACGAGACAAAAAACCCGATGAGACACACAACGAGGGTTTCGTACCACCCTCCCACCCTATAAGAGCCCGATTCTAGAGATTTTTGCAAAACCAAGACACCCAGATTGTAGAGACCAAAGCACTTGTGGTGCCACATCCCTCCTCCTAGCACCCCATTCCACTGAGATCCTCCAGGTCCAGTCTTTTGTGGCCCCTACACGATTGTTCCTCCTCTGTTTTTTGCTAGTCACTTTGTGAAACTCTCACAACCCTAGTTATCAACCGAGTTCTTTCCTTACCTCCTTCTTGCATATTAGGGTTTTTATTACATTACTTCAGCTATTTAATTAATTTACATATTGTCTTAACATAGTTATTTACTATGTTTATTTCCTCCCATTCGATTAACTAACTTCTCATATTCCCAATTTTATTTAATCACTTATGCATTCATCATGTGTGTTATTTCCATGCCTGTTAATAGATTTACAAATGCACGAAAGCTGAGATTTTATGTAAACAAAGTTGATTGTGAGTACCATACTCTCTAGAAGACCTATGTTTATCTAGGTAAGTCTACATACATAGAGAATGATATATGATGACATTATTATCAATTCTATGACTTTGGAAGTTGGAAAAGTGGGTGCAGCTAAGGTGTACCTCAACCTTAAGCCCAAATTCGTGAATGGAAAATATATTGAGAATGAGTTCAAACTCCCTGAGGCACCCAAGGGAAAACACACAGTTGGAACTATGCAAGAGAATGAGCCCACTCCTCCTAAAATAGATGAAGAAGAACAAGTTAATGATGATGAGGAGGAGGAAATGGAAGATAATGGTGCACTAGTTCATGGCCTGCTAGAGATACAACCAACTACAGAGTCAAAAGGTCGTGCGAGAGAACTCACTCTCCTAGGAAAGAAGTGAGAAAAGAAACAAAGGCGAAGAGAGAAAAGAGAGATGAAGGTGGTTCGGATGAGTAGGGTTGTAGGAGGAAGTTGAAAAGGAAAAGACCTTAGGGTAGTGGTGTGGAACCACGTAGGAGGTCACCCAAGTTATCTACCTTTAAGCCAAGCCCATAAAAGAAGACAAAGAGAAGTCACAAGTATGCGCCTAGGGAGATAGCAAGGAAGAAGTATCTCGAGGAGCCCATGCGCAACATGGAGTCACAAAAATTATTGATGTGGAAGTAGAAGAGGAGCTCACGAAGAAGAAACCCATCATGCTACAAAGTCATAAAGTGGGCGTTGTTAGAGTAGGTATTTACCTTAGCTCATGTTCACCTAGGTACTTTATTTACCTTTATTGTATTTATCCTCACCCACTTATGTGTGTGGATATTTCTATTATATATTTAGATATTATGGGGTATTATCTAGTTGTTAGGTATAGTTCTTTCCTTAATCTATGGTATTAACTAGTTCTTTCCTTGATCTATGGTATTGACTAGATCCTTGATGTCTAGTTCTCTCATAAATCTATGGACTTAACTATTTTTTTGATGACTAGTTCTTTTCATGATTTATGGCTTGATCTACGACCTTGACTGGTTCTTAGATTGTTATTCCTTGCCTATATAAGCAAGGCCCATTCTCATTGTATTTCATTGAGTTCCATAATAATATATGATATTGCTTTACTCATTTGTTTGCAAAGGTTTTATGTAAAGTTATTCTAGTGAATTGCTTTCATCTTATTGATCATGGTGTTTGATTAGCATCTGTGTTCTTGGCTTGGTATGATCTGGTTATCATTCCTTTTATGGTATTAGAGTAGAGATTGCTATTGACATCCATCTATAAGTTTTATTTTGTAAATAAATTCTTTATATATTCATATATTCGGGATTTTCTCGTATTTTTTTTTTTGTGCATTTTTATGAAAAAGAGGCTTCCATTGGATCCAGAAAGGTAGAAAACCCTAAAATTGGATCGACCATTCGGGGGAGACAGTCATTTTTGGTTTTTTTGTTGTGTAGAGAAATGTGGTGGTTTGTCTTGGGATTCATGTCGATTAGGAAGGAAACCACCCATTGAAATCCTTAGCCCTTGGTCATATGGTATGGTCTTGAGGGCATAAAGCTTATGATTCCTACTAGCAGCCTACTTAACTCCAGCCCCCTTTCATTTTATTTGTGTGGTGAAGGTAAGAGCATTTTATTCTATTTTAGTGGCAACTAAAATAAATAGTAGAGCATAATATTGAAAAACTTGTATCTTTTGATCGGTAACTCAATTTTGAGTGCCATTTTTACAAAAGTGCGTATTTTTTTATGCTCTTTCCATTGGAAATATTTATTTTAAGAATCACACTATAATTATAAAGTGTCATATTGTAACACACACTCATTATAAAGTGCCAAAATCTGGGGAGCTCTTGTTGCATTGTTTGGGGTCTTTTTGCATTGCTTGGTTCTTGCATTTCTTTTGGTGATTTTTTTAGGATGACATCTTTATCTACTTCTGCATTAGATCATGTTGAGCCATTAACAACACATAATTACCACACATGGAAAACAATAATGGAAATAATAATTAAGCGGAAAGGATTATGGGCTTTAACTTCTTTAGAACAACCAATGTTCACTAGAGAATATGAGAAATTTCAGTACTAATGCAAATTTGATGAGTGTATGGGTTTGATAGGAACTTATGTAAGTGACAGTCTTTTGTTTCATTTGGAAAAGTGTGACTCTCCTTTCAAAATATGGGAGAAATTGAGGATTTATTTGGTAAGGTAGATCATATGAGAGCCATGCAACTTGAAATTGAGATCACCTCTCTTAATCCTAAAGATTTTCCAACAATTATAGACTATCTTACCAAGTTCAAGCATTTGTTGACATAGTTGAAGGAGTGGAAGAGATAAGAAAGATGAAGAGTGTGTTTACTTGATTCTATCCAAGTTGAGAGGACCATTCCAAATTTTTGCTTCTACCTTTTCTCTAGCATGGATGCCTTAGGTGACACATTCAAAATGCCTAACTTAGAAACATTTTGTGAAATACTTACTAGGGAAGAATCCAAATTGTCTCACCTTGAGTCTTCCACCTCTCAAAAGGCATTAGTTGCATCTAATCCTAAGGGCAAGGGAAAACCAAATAGTAAAACTAAATCCACACCTTCTCCATCTCAAAATGCTCCTAAACCCAAAGAAAACAACTCAAAACCCAAGGAGTCTTCTAAATCCAAGAATAAGTCTAGCCGTTCATGCTCTTTTTATGGGGGTAGTAATCATGAAGAACATAGGTGTTATAAGCGAATGCAAGCCTTAGAGGATGCAGTCAAGAAACACAAAATTTCTATCTCCACGCCACCTCCTTCTAATCAGCATGGAAAAGCACTTAATGTTGTTGGATATCTCAAGTCACCACTTACATACAAAGTTGGATTATTAGATTCTGGTGCTTCTCATCACATGACTTCTTCCAAGGAGTCTTTTGTTTCTCTAGGTTTGAGTTCTACTTCCAAATTTGAGGTTGGAGATTCTTCCTTCCTTTCTATTGAGGAAAATGTGATATACAACTTGATGGTGTCAATATCCAAGATGCACTATATGTTCCTAACATCACTACAAATTTGATTTATGTATATCAAATTTATCATTCTAGTAAAGGAAAAATAGTGACTTTTACACCACATGGAGTAGAAGTATGAACTTTTTGGAGCCTCATTCACTTGTTGCTCAAGGTATTGTTGATCATAGTTCTAGACTATATCACTTTGAGGGTTTTGATGACACTTCTTCTATAGGGTTAGGATTGGTTTCTCATGCAGATTCAGAGAGTAAGCTTTGGCATGAAATATTTGGACATCTCAATTATAGATATTTGAAGGAGTTGAGCACTCATGGTATGGTAGATGGTCTTCCTAGAGTTTCTTGTCTTGAGGGAGTTTTTCATGGTTGTGCATTAGGAAAAACATCAAGATCCTTTTCCTAAGAATTTTTCTAAGAGAGCTTCTTCACCACTTGAGCTTGTGCATAGTGACTTAATGGTTTTTCCTACCCCATCTTTCAATGGAGCTAAGTATGCACTTACGTTTATTGATAATTTCTCGAGGCGTACTTGGGTTTATTTTCTCAAGTAAAAAAGTGATGTTTTTTCACACTTCAAAGTCTTCAAGGCTTTGGTCAGAAACAATCTTCTAGTAACATAAAGAACCTTCATATTGATAATGGGGGAGTACTTCAACAATGAGTTTTCTAAATTTTTGGTAACTCAAGGCATTATTCACCAACATTTTGTTCCTCATACTCCACAACAGAATGGCTTAGCAGAAAGGAAGAATAGAAATTTGAAGGAAATGGCTAACTATATGATGCATTCTAGAGATATACCTCCTATCTATTGGGAAAAAGCAATTAATTGTGCTAACTACATTCATAAATCACACACCACACAGAGCACTTGAGCATTTGACTCCAAAGGAAGCTTGGTCCAACACTAAGCTAGATGTCTCATTTTTTTGAGTCTTTGGGAGCCATGTTTGGGCCTTTGTTCCAAAGAAGAAAAGGAAAGATTTGGATAAGAAGAGTAAACCCTTGATCTTTATAGGGTATTGTGAGGACATGAGAGCTTATCATCTTTTAGATCCTAATACACATGATGTTCTTTTTCAACACATGTTCAGTTTGATGAGCACTTTACTCCTCATGATTCTTCATCTTCTTCCATGCCTCATTCTTCTTCATCATCTCATCTTGAGGATCCTTTCTTTGAGGAGATTGATGAGGAGGTTATAGATGTCATTGAGGATCCTATTCCCACTAATGTTGTCACTATGCCTAAGTGGGCTCGTACTATAGTTTCTGAGGCAACACCTTTCATAGAGGATCTTCCACCCACTAGGCATCATCACACACATTCTATAGGTTTTGGACTTTTGTGTCAGGTAGTTTCTGAGGATCCATAGTCTTTTTCAAAGGCTCATGGGATACAAGAGTGGGATGATGTAATGGCAGCTGAGTATTCTTCTTTGATGAAGAATCATACTTGGGATTTGGTATCTCTTCCTAAAGGAAGAAAGATGGTTAGGTGTAAGTGGGTATACTAAACCAAATACGTAGTTGATGGGTCCATTGACAATTATAAGGCTCATCTTATTGCAAAGGGTTTTCCAAGTTGAAGGTATTGATTACTCTGAGACTTTTACACCGTTGCCAAGATGGATTTGCCTTGTACTTGCTCTTGTTTCATCACAGGGGTGGACCGTATACCAGATGGACTTGAAGAGTCCCTTCTTACATGGAGATCTACTAAGAGGAAATATACATAGAGCAACAAATTTGGATTTGTTCAGATTCTTCTCTTGTTTGTAGGCTTTAAAGGTCTCTCTACGGTCTCAAACAAGCCCCTCGGGCTTGGTATGAGAAGATGGATTCTTTTCTTCTATCAACTAGTTTTTGTTCATTTCCACTCCGATCATACAATGTATCTCCAGCATGTTGGTGAGGATATTGTGATACTTGTCTTATACGTTAATGATATATTACTTATTAATAGCTCTTCTTCCCACATTCAAAGTATTCAAAGGGCCTTTTCTACATAGTTTGACATGACAGATCTTGGGCTATTGCATTATTTCCTTGGTTTGCATATTTCTCATACATATTCAGGGATTCATTTGAGTCAGCAAAAGTACACCCATGATCTTCTTAGGCACTTTGATATGGCTGATTACAAGCCAAGTCCATCTCCTTTTCAGTCTAGAGTTACTCTTACTTCCACATGTGCCACACCACTTTGTGATCCTACGTTGTATAGGCAATTAGTTGGGAGTCTCATGTACTTGACCCATACTCACCTTGATATTTCATTTGCAGTAGGGCTTGTATCTCGGTTTGCACATTCTCCTCATAGTAGTCACTTATTGTGAGTGATAAAAGGATTTTGTGTATTTACAGGGACACTTCCCACTTTGGCCTACACTACACTAGGGGTTATACTTAGTTGGTTGGGTATATAGATTCATATTGGGTAGGTTCTATTGATGACAAAGCATTCTACTTCTAGCTATCTTTTATGTCTTGGTTCTTCTCCAATTGTTTGGGCATGTAAAAAGCAACATGCTATTACACTTTCATCTTCAGAGGCAGAGTACATGGCAATAGTTACAACAAGTCAGATTCTTTGGCTTTGCCATTATTGATAGAGTTTGGATTCCCATAGGATTCATCGATTATACTTTGGTGTGACAACCAAAGTGTAATTCACATTTCTCATAACCCAGTTGAGCACTAGCGGACCAAGCATATTGAGATACACATCCACTTCATTCATCAGCACATTCAGGATGGAGTTCTTTGCTTGGAGTACCTTCTGACTCAGCAGCAGGTTATGTACATCTTTACGAAGCCTTTTGCATCACCTCACTACCTTGAGTTGTGTGGAATGCTTGGGGTTTTGGAATTTGTTCTAGGGGGTGTTCATGAGAACATATTCCTTCTTCTTCTTCTTTCTCTTTCCTTTTAGCAGATTCTTTCCTTCTTTTGGTTCGAGATTTCTTCATGGATATATTTTACATGAGTACCTCATCAGCCTAGTTTCCGAGACTCATACTGTGGACATGACACTTCTATTTTGGCCCCTAGCTTCACTTGAGAGGGGTGTTAGAGTAGGTATTTACCTTAGCTCATGTTCACCTAGGTAATTTATTTACCTTTATTGTATTTATCCTCACCCACTTATGTGTGCGGATATTTCCTTTTATTTATTTAGATATTAGGGGGATATTATCTAGTTATTAGGTATAGTTCTTTCCTTGATATATGGTATTGACTAGATCCTTGATGTCTAGTTCTCTCATAAATCTATGGACTTAACTAGTTCTTTAATGACTAGTTCTTTCCATGATTTATGGCTTGATCTACGACCTTGACTAGTTCTTATATTGTTATTCCTTGCCTATATAAGCAAGGCCCATTCTCATTGTATTTCATTGAGTTCCATAATAATATATGATATTGCTGCTCATTTTTTTGCAAAGTTTTATGTAAAGTTATTCTAGTGAATTGCTTTCATCTTATTGATCATGGTGTTTGATTAACATTTGTGTTCTTGGCTTGGTACAATCTGGTTATCGTCCCCGTTAGGCGTGAAAATGAGAGAGATACCATAGGAGAAGAGGAGGAAAAAGATAAGAGTGTAGGTGAACCAACTGGAGAGCATGGGGGTGCAACAAGTGAGGGCCTAATTTTAGGAGAAGAAACACATATCCCCAAGGGTAGGTAATTTGGCAAGAATAAGGGAGAAGAAATTTTCAAGATGCCTAACTTGGGATATGTTAATGATCCTCAAAGATAATCCATGCAAAGGTTTTAGAGCACCCTTGCAAATGAAGAATTATATGGATGGGAGTTGATAGATCCAAAGGGTGAAAATATGCACACAAGGAAGAAAATTTCATGGAGTATGCAAATGCATATAGACATGCTTGATTTTGACGTGAAAGAGGAAGATTGCATCGGGAGCAAGATGAATAAAGCACCATAAAGCAATGCACATGAAAATAAAGCTGAATTTTTTTACATATGAACAGGAAATGCCTTTAAGATGATGATGGAAGAGGTGGCATAAAGGAACTTGGATGAAGTGGTTGTGCTCAGGATGTTGCTTAAGGATAATCAGAACAAGACAAAGCAAATTGAGCAACTAAATGAGGTTCACGAATAGGTGAGAAGAAAAAAATAGGATATTCTTTGGACTTTTTACGGAGATTGGAAGTGAAATTTTATAGGCACGTCCGAGTTTGATGAGTAGATGAATAAGACTTATCCTTTAGCCTTCCACTTTCTACAAGAGTGTTTCCATCTTCTGCTCAAGGAGAAGCTAAGCGTATAAGAGAAGATTGAGGAATAAGTAAAGGATGAGAAAGAAAATACTAATAAGACCATAACACGTCGGATTACAGAGTATGATTCCATACTCCAAAAACTGAAATATGAATTGAAGAAAGAAAATTAGGTGTTGGACAACTACAAGGATCTAGATAATATCCTTAAGGAATACACAGTGCAGGAAGATAATGAGATTGTAGTATCCAAAAGGATGAGTCCTTAAGTAGAGAAGAGAAGTTGGCCATTATTGCAAAGAAGCGTGATGTGTTTAAGGCTATCAGGGACCCTCATGAGATGTGGATAAAGGAACTAGGGGCATTGATCATGCGTATAATGGATGTCATGGATGATATGATATCGAGGTTGGTTGGAGTGACAATGGAATTAAACCACAAGGGCGGGATATGACTCTAGAAGAAATGGAGAAGATCCTTCGAGATGTTCTTGATAAGGCAAAGAAAGGGCTAGGAGAGTGGAATGAGTTGGAGGCCGACATAAATAAGGAGAATCTGAACTCCTTCTCAAGTGAGGATTGAGGAAAAATTGTTATACTTTTATTTAATTCATTTTTTCATTCGGAATAACTTATTCTTTATTATTTTATAATTCTTTCAAGAAATAAGTTATGTAACCTCATTATGGAGGACTAAAATGTGATTAGTGTGGGGTAATGTTGGGTTGGCCGAATTGCCTAAGTAGCGAGAGGGCAAGGAACATTAAGGTGCAAAATTGCGTGTGTAGGCACGTGCAAGTGTCAATTGAAGTGGTGTGTGCTGTAGTCACTAAATCATGCACTTTGAGTCAATATTTAGTCCCGGTCTCATACTACTATTCATATGGTTCTTGAGTAAAAAGAGTAATAATTAACCCATGTCTTTGGCCATTTTTACATTACTTGCTATCATATTTTTTTATATCTTATACATACACTCACCCGATTGTCTATTTTGTCATTCTATTTTTTTACTTCATCAGGGGTGCCCGGCTAGGATAGGGCACCACAAGCACCCTAGTCCCATTATAGGCATTCGGTCCTCTTTACACTTTACTTGCATCTTTTGGGCACTTTCTAGCCATTTGATATTTCTATCTTTTTAGTGGTCATCCTTTTCGGGTTAATTACAAAATTATAACAAGAGAAACATATAAATATAAAGTTATGTGACCATAATGAGGGACCAAACACTAAGCACTTACTATCACACATCTAGGTTGCATCCATCAAAGGCATCTAAAGCTACATTTGCATCCATCTAGCTCCATCACAAGGCACACAAGGCTAGTTCATCTACATCACACTTCATAGGAGGGGATTCTATTATTTCCATGCACACATTTATTACATTATACATCTAGTTATTGCTCATTACTTCACAAAGTACAACTGGCACAAGAGAAACCTAGGGCACGATTTGCACACACACTCTAGAACTACATTGGGTCTGAGATGTAGTGCAATGCTCAGTTAGTAAGTCCACCATTGTGCCACTGAGGATAGTTTGGCCCCTTCATATACATCTTTCTTTTTAGGGTTTGATGCTTATCTTGGAGTTTTGCGGGTTTCTTCTACATCTCTAATTTATGGTGACATCTAAAGTAGTTCAACAAAGCTAGTGCGACAAGAAGATCATACAAGCAACATCCAACGACACCTCAAAGGAGGGTTTTGGGTCATTTCTACAAACCACGGTGTTAATTCTCGAGACCACGATGCCCACAAGCACCCCTGCCTCTTTCTAGGAACCCCAATCCATTTAAAGAGCTCAGATCTATGTTTTTTGATACTTCTGTGTTGTTGTTCCATCCTCCTATTCACATGGTTGCACCTGCGACACGATCCACCTTTCATTGAATCAACTAAGGATTTCCAAACCCCTATTACACATTAGGGTTTTGCATTTCTATTTACTTAGTTGTTTGGGTCATTTCCTTTATTCATTTATATGTTATTTACTTCTTTGCATAATATCTAATTACACTAGAATAAAAGTATATTTTCTTATTTTAGTTAATCATTTTAGTGAACCCGTACTTGATCTTCATGCTTAGGGTTCTCATTTTTCCTCTCTCACGGCTCTTAAACTTGCTCAAGTTTCTTTGTCTGATTTACTCAAGATGCATCCCAATTGTTAGGTTTTTCTACAAAAACCTTATACACCACATATGTTCTAAAGATACACCATCACATGAAATAAGTCTTATCTTTGATCGTTTATCTAATGACCCTATTTCGTGTGATCCTTCATCTAATCAATCCATATTGGACTCAATTTAAGCTTTACATGCTTTATTTCAAGACAAATTTAAGGCTATGGAATCCATGATTACATCCCTCAAATCTAAAATCCAACATCTTAAGGATGCTTCTAAAGCACATGTTTTTCTCCTTCTACATCTCACCTTCATTCTAAGTCTTTTACATGTGCTCATGTTAGTGAATCTAAAATCTTTCCACTCCACGTACATCTCAAGTTTACAATCAATGCTCAACAAAAATATATTCTTTCGAAACTCATAGCTCATCAATTAATCAGCTTTCCATCTACTCATTATTATCCTCCTTATCGGCTTAAAATATCAAGGTCTTCCATATTGCAATTATCATCAAATCAATGGACATCTTGAAATGATTGTTATGCTTTGCAATGAAGAATCAAGCATCTTGAGTGTCAAGGTTTCATCTCATTCACCACACAATGTTTTTGTTACATGGTCCTCTCCACTTGTTACATCTCAATGGGTTCTTAAATCTGATTCATCTAATAAGGAAAGTCAAGAGCCGCCTAAGCAACCACCTATGACATCACCAAGTCAACATAAACAACCTCCTTTAACAATCAATTCAATACCTCTTTCTCTCAAGTCATCCAAAACATTACCAAGTCAAATTATGCAAACTCATCTTAAGGTTGAGCTCACTCCTCCTCCATTAAAGGTATACTGTGACATCACCAGGTCATGCTCAACAACCACCTCCTATAGTTAAACTTGTAATTTTACCATCTGCTATAGACCATACCTATGTCGATGACTAGGACCCAATGAAGCTTACTATGATGATGAACTATTTGATGGTCATACACCTTTACCACCTCAACGGACCTATCACTTTTGTTAAGGAAACTACTCCTTACATTGATCCACTTAGCATATTTTGACTAGACATTCATCACTTACATGTTTGGGGGAATACATCTATATTTCCCCCTAAGCATCGACATTATTACACACCTACCTTCTTGTTATGTTGTGGATCCTATTTTCATGTGTGGAAGTGTTGAAGACTGTACACTAAAATTATTGTACACTCTCCATAGTTTTCTCACCGAGGTTCGAAACGTGCTCTTCTCATATGGTGGGATTGTTAACTCATAGGTTTATGGGGTGATTTTGGCCCATAATTTTGGTACCCATGGTATTGTAAAATTGATTAAGAATTTTCCTATTGATGTGCTTTTAGGCTTTTGATAGGGGAGACATATTATTGTAGATGTGTGTGAGTTCAAGTGTGAATTTAGGAGAGTTTGTTGAGCATAGCTCTAAACATATATGGGTATTGTATTGAGAGAAAGAGGTGGCTTGTAATAAAATTTGAGCAAGTTATTCTTAGTGGACGTAGCCCAAATTAGGTGAACCGCATTAAATCTTGTCTTTGTGTGTTGTGTTCTTTTATTTCGATATGTGATATTGTTTTACATATTAGTCTCTCTTATTATGATTATGAGTGGGATTGTTCCACATATTTTATCCCTTATTTCCTAACACTTCTAGCACATACATCTTATCATATGCATCTACATCATCATTACCCTATGAAGCACTCTTGTGCTTTGGTTCTACACTGAATTGATGAGGGCATACTACACATGAACCTCACACACTACACAATAATTACTACACATTAGGCACCACATATCATCACATCGTCCTACATCATCTACATATTACACATTACATCACATGTTATAAACATTGTACATCTTCATACATCCCACATTTTGCATATTACACCTTTTCCTACACACATCACCCTATAGTTGTCGTATATTGAATGTTTTACATCTCATACATGTCCTCTCATATTGTGTCTTACATCTACTATGTTATGCATCTTAGGTTCTCTACACATACTACATTACATACTATTCATCCTACTACACAAAGTATGCATTTTACATATTCACCTCTACGCCTTGCACTCACTACCCGATGATGCACTCTAGTCTCACAGTCCATACTAGACTGTTGAGGGTATACATCACAAATGGACCACACCATGCTCACATGTTCATCATTTGATCCCTCTAGTACGAAATTCCTAGGATTAGTGATATACACCTTAGGCTATAGGGTCACTTCTCCTAGCATCATCTCATGATAAGCTACATCATCACTTTCACTTACATTGTTTAGTGGTATACGCTTTAGGATAAATCACCACCTCCTTTCTATTCATCTAGTCGTGATATACACTTACGCTATAGGGTCATGCATAGTTCATCACTATGTCGCATCTCATCACCACACACTCATCACAACGCATTACACACCACACATAGTTTGACCATTTCCTAATGACACACTCTCATTTATGGTTCATTCTTGATTCTTTGAGGGGCATACTAAGTGAACCTCACTACATACAACTCCATTCACTTGGGGGGCATGTGTCTCTATCATCCATCTTTGCATTCCATTACATCCATCCATAACATACTGCATTTTATGGTTGCATTTACTCTTACTTGCACTTGCTTTTACATGTTCACTTTACTACACATGTTAGATAAATCTCTTGTATGTCATTATCTTTACCATACACACATGTGTGTTCACATCCTTTTCTAGTTGTGACTATAAACAAAAACTTCTACACATAGTGTGATGCTTCATACACTACCTACTGAGGGCATCCACATTCACACACTACAAGTGTTATTGTTTCATGTTACACTTAGCACTTTCTATTATCATGTTCTACACGATTTATTCATGTGTGACATTATTTATGCGAGGATATTTACTTCCATACTTGTTTGTTTGTTTGTTATTGCTTCTTATTGTTTGGGGGCCTTTCCCTTTGTTATATATACACACTTATTTGTTTGCGGCCATGACAGCCTTGAGTGTCTTGTGACACCATGAGTGGTGTCCCATGTTTCTGACCTTCTTTGCATGACCTATATCTTTCTCTTTGAGTGTTTACATTATCTACTTATGTTCTAGCTTACACATTGTTTGTTTCTACATACATGTGTGATCATGGTAACACTTGTTTTCTAGCTACATTGTTTGTTTGTGCCTTGGTTTCTACCAAAGACATCTCCTCCCCCTGCATGGAACAATTTCACTATCCATGGTGTTTCTCTTTTGGGGCCGCATTCTCCTATCCACGATGTCACATGTGCCCCCAAAGAGGGGATATCATTTGGGATTTACACATAGTACCGATACAAAGATAGCAGTTCGATCTATAGTCTACATTCAATCTATAGTCAACATCTGACACAGTTTAGTTTACAGTGAGTGGGTTTAGACTAGTCTACGAACCCCATACACAATAGCTTTTACAGGGAATATTTTCCTTAGCATTCTGAGGGAGTAGTTACAGGTTGGAGGATACAACAAACTTTCCTCCCTACACTACTTTGGTTATGAACGTCGAATCACCTAAAAAACCAAAAAGTATAGGGATCTCTTCACCAAGTCTCGGGGAAGCAATTACAGGTTGGAGGATAACACAACTTTCTCCCTACACTACTTCAGCCATAGTGGTGTGAGATCACCCAAAAACTCACACTTCACCGACAGTTATAGGATATCCTTTCTATACCCTTTTTGTCTCATCATAGATCAGTGCACATGTTCCTTTTTCATTTTCATTTTCATACTATTTCTACATGTTTCTTTATATACATTTTTACACATATACATGTGTATTTGACTACTTAATCATCTTCTCTTTTACGGTCCATCTGTATGAGAAGAAAGCAATCAACAAAAACACACACATGGAAAGTACACACATAATACTAACCATATAGGACACTACACATATTGGCATTTGAACACACATTTCCACCGTAGGTTCACTCTCATCACTTTTTACACTTTTTTAATTCTTTAGTCTCCACACTCCATCTTTTTGTCACTCCACACTTTGTCTAGTCCTTGACGTGTTTCTACATCACTCTACATGGATTATCAGTGTGCATCTCTATCTACTTTATGTTACTAATATTTTCACTCACCAACATAAAGTGGGGAAAATGTAGTCACTAAATCACACACTTTGAGTCAATATTTAGTCTCGATCTCATACTACTATTCATATGGTTCTTGAGTGAAAAGAGTAATAATTAACCCATGTCTTTGGTCATTTTTACATTGCTTTGCTATCATATTTTTCTATCTTATACATACACTCACTCTATCTATTTTGTCATTATGTGTTTTTCTACTTATGATCAGGGTGACCCGGAACCATGGTCCCATTTACCATGGTCCTCTTTACACTTTACATCTTTTGGGAACTTTCTAGTTGTTTGATCTTTCTATCTTTTTAGTGGTTGGCCTTTTCGGGGTTAATTATGAAATTAGAACAAGAGAACCATATAAATATAAAGTTATGTGACCATAATGAGGGACCAAACACTAAGCACTTACTTTCACACATCTAGGTTACATCCATCAAAGGCACCTAAAGTTACATTTGCATCCATCTAGCTTCATCACAAGGCACACAAGGCTAGTTCATCTGCATCACACTTCATAGGAGGGGATTTTATTATTTCCATGCACACATTTATTACATTCTACATCTAGTTATTGCTCATTACTTCACAAAGTGCAACTGGCACAAGAGCAACCTAGGGCACGATTTACACACACACCCTAGAACTACATTGGGTTTGAGATGTAGTGCAACACTCAGTTAGTAAGTCCACCATTATGACAGCTGAGGACCGTCTGGCCCCTTCATATACATCTTTATTTTTTAGGGTTTGATGATTGTCTTGGGTTTTACATGTTTCTTCTACATCTCTATTTACAACAACATCTAGCATAGTTCAACAAAGCTAGTGTGATAAAGAAACATACAGTGAACATCTAGTGACACCTCATAGGAGGGTTTTAGGCCATTTTTGCATACTAGGGTGCCCTTAGGTGCCCTGTCCCTTTCCAAATTCCCTATTTTAACTCGGATCATGTGTTTTCTCAAACTTCTATGTGGTTGTTCCCTCCTCCTGTTCACCTAGTTGAGTACTACGACATAGTCCTACACCTTTGTCAAATCAACTAAGGATTTCCTAACCCCTCTTGCACATTAGGGTTTTACATTTCTATTTACTTAGTTGTTTGGGTCATTTCCTTTATTCATTTAGTTGTTATTTACTGCTTTGCATAGCATCTTATTAAACTAGAATAGAAGCATTAATTTCTTATTTTATTTAATCAAGACCCAGAAGATCGGTTTGAGGACTTATCGATTTTACATGTTACGAGATAAAAATAGGAAAAGCGGTTGGAGTGTGGCCCAAGTAAATATAAAATCAAGAAGACTTCACGGCCAAGAAAGAGCTATTTTGGGACCAAAGTGAAGATCAAAGGTCATGCATAGACCACACTAATAATAGGATTAAAGTAGATTTTATTTATAGATTAATCTATTATTAGCCTCTTTGTAAAAGCATGTGAGTTCTTTAGTGCATGGCTATTTTGAGCATGCAATCTATTTTGAGAATGCATGGGCGGTGAAGGGAAAGTCCCCACCCCTATATATATTAGTTGATTTGCATAGTTTTAGACACCATGTATTAGACACGGTGTGAAGTAAGACGGTTATGTCATTACGCACACGTGACTTTCTAGTGATTATTATTATGTATTAAGCTTATGTGATGTAATATTTATGTTATGAATGGATAATTGTGGTGGTTAGGTTACGATAATTAAAATATTTGAGCATGGTGACCACATAATGTAATTAATCTTAGTATTTTTTTATCTATTATGTTTGCTTATTATTTTTGTTTCCAATTAAATGCATACGATGAGTTATTATGGTTGAACATGGATCTGTTTAGTTATCTTCCAGTTAGGCATGTTAGCATCTTGTCAAGCTAGTAATAAAGAGGGACTGGTAGCTTTGCATTACTTTGGGTGATCATTCTAAACTATCTAGATGAAGTGTCGAAACACCTAGGCAATTGAGTACAAATAAGTGACTACAAATAACAACACGATCGAGATGATAATAGGTGATAGTGGATTGGTGCATTCACTAAGTATAATATGTACAATGATGTATACATAATTATGTGTAAGTATGATGAAGAGGGTGGAAGAAGAGAAATTCCCCCAACATGTGTGTAAGAAAATGAGGTTCATTTATATAAGACCCCTCGACAATCAAGAATGAACCATATAACAAGAGTGTGTTATCGGAAATGGTTTAAAATGTGTATTACTAGAAAGATAGAACATGAAGTGTAGAGCGTAAATGATGAGTGAGGTTGTTGTTGTAATATATCCCTTAACATCATGTAAGAACCTTAGAAAAACAATGCATCATCGGGAAATGGTTTGAAAGAGTAGACACAAAATCATGCACATATTACTATTTTACTATACCGCCAAGTATTTTGTTATATACATGGATCTCAAGTAAGAAAATTATTCACTAGTGACACATTCCCTAGTCCATCTGCTTGCTTTGGTTTCTTCTATTGTCTTTCTGCTTTCACATATGTCACTCGTGTACCTAGTTATGGTTAGGTCACAGGGATACTTGTCTATCATTCTTTACAATTTTTGTCGGTTATCCCTGGACACTAGCACCCATATACTCATGTCCACCAAGGTGCTCTTGTCCCCTTTATTCTTGTTCACATTTTTGATATTTGTGGTTGGCCTTTTCAATTTTCTTACTCATATCTCAAGGTCCTAGTCGGCATGTTGTGTCACTAGTGTCGAAATTCAAGCAAGAGATCCCTATATATACACAACATACATATCATTATATGGGATGGGGAATTATCAAGGGCTATATTATCTACGTACTATCAAAGGAACTAAATTTTTGGGTTGTTTATTCTGCATACACTACATAAGAATGGGAAGTTCTGAATTTCATCCACACATTTACATTTTCTATAACTACAACCCGTTATCTTGGTGTCATTGGCATGAGGGAAACCTAATGAAACTATTACACACACAAGCACATAGAACTACATGGAGTCTGAGATGTAGTGCAGTGCTCGGTCGTAAGTTCACTCTATTGGGTGACCATCGGGGTTATTCTGACTCCCCATTTACATGTTTCTTTTTTAGGATTTGATGTTGTTTGGGGGTTTTGTAGTATATCATCTATTTTACTGGGTTGAGGGTGAATCGGTGATTATCTAGTGACATGATGGCAACCAATAGTGAAGGATATGAAACCCTAGTGACACAAGAAAAATCAAGTTCCAACCCTCTTTGTAGTCACAGGAGCTTATAAAAAGTTCTCTCATGCGTTCTCTTACTAGCCCAAGCACCCGTGTCCAGGCTAGTTAGCAAGTTCCAAATTTTGAAAACTTGCTCGAACGTAAATAACTCCTTTAATTATTCTATGTTTAGTTCTACGTGGAACAAATCTTCTTGTAGTTCTACGTGACACAAATCTTTTTGTATTTTTTGAAACAAATCTTTTTATAGTTTTTGGCATATTTATTATATTAAAATAGTGGAAAAAAATATATATATAGAAGTATACTTCTATATATATATATATAAATATATATATATATATATATATATATATATATAATTTATTATACATGGATTTCTTAGATATAAAAATATTGAGCATTTTGACACTCTTCTAGCATGTTCACGATTTCTCCAATTCGGATCTTCTTCGAGATAAGAAAAAATCAAATAAGTACCCTATCTCTCTCATTTTTTACATGATTGCATCTTAAGAGTGCTTAACATTTGTATTTTGTTGTATTTTATCATAGTAGTCACTTTGCAATTTAGATTTAATAATAATATTTCAGATTTTATTAAATCAAAAAGTGTATTGCTAGAAAGATAGAACATGAAGTGCAAAGCGTAAAGGATGAGTGAGGTTATTGTTGTAACAAATCCCTCAACAGTCATGTAAAAACCTTAGAAAACACAAGTGCATCATCGAGAAATGGTTTGAAAGTGTTTTTTAAAAGATAAAACTTGAAGCACAAAGTGTAAAGGATGAGTGAGGTTCTTGTTGTAAGAATGATTCCTCAAAAGTCATGTAAGAACCTTAAGAACATGAGTGCATCATCGAAATGAGGTGATCATATGGAAATAACCTACCAAATTGAGAGGCCTACGAGGGATGGTGGAAGCATGTGAGGCGGTAGCAGCATGAGTGTAAGAGCCAAACTAAATGTCGGATGAAATGGTGCCAATGATAGGAGATGCAATAGTAAGAGGTGAAGATGCCGACAACTTAAGAAGCCAATGAGATGTGGTAGCACTATGAGGAGGATGAGATGATATAGCAACAGATGTGGTAGGTGGAGGACGTGGATGAATGATAACTTGAGGTGGATGAATGACAACCTTAGAAGTGGGTGGAGGAGACAAATGAACAACAATACAAGTACACTTATGTGGAATATGAGAAAAATATTACTCACTAGAGTGAGAGCCAAAGGTAATGACACCTCAATCTTCTAATTATTGCAATTTGTCATGTAAGGCACAACAATCATTGTCTGATGGCCATTGATGTGGTGGAAGATTCTGATAAGGGTGATCGCATTGGTGATGCAAGCGATGAGGAGGGTGATGTTGATTAGAAGGTAAACAAATCAATCACTTGTCCATCAAAGCACACAAACCATCATGAGGCTTAGCAGCATGTGAGAAATGTAATGGCTCATGAGTAGGAGATGAAGAAGACTTAGGTGGAGGAGGAGATGGAGGATGCTTACGTGGTGGAGGAGATGGAACATTCTTACAAGGTGGAGGAGATGGAGACCATGGAGGACACTTAATAGATGGAAGAGGACAAGTAGTAGCTGATAAAGAGATTTAAATGATATTGAGAAGTAGTTAATATCAATATAAACATAGTAGGTTTTGCTTTCAAGTGTGAGAGAATGAACTTACAATCTTAAATGGCCAAAACCATGCATGAGTGATAATATGTCATGTGAAGGAATTGTGGAAGAAAGGAGAGATGTGCATTGAGAATTTGAAGCTTTCCATTATGAGTAATCATGGGGATTTGAGGAGGAGTGGATGTAGAATGAGGTGAAGGAGGTGAATAACATGGAGGCTCTATAGGAATGTTTCACACAAAATTTTGTTCCGAATAGAGTTATTTCTATCTTTTCATTCTCTTGAGAAATAGATAAGGGTTAGGGCTAGGAGGAATACATGTTGAGTGTTGGGAAGGTGTGCGCATACCATAGAGATAAGACCGATTGTGAAGAGCTCCTTTTTGTAGGAAGGACTACCTGTAAATAAGAATGCAAGACCACCAGTTTTCATTAAACAATAAGTGAGGCTGCCTTGGGCCTAGAAATATTAGACTTCCTTTCGAAGGTGGTTAGTTCCTTTTAATACAAATTAATGCAAATGATAATAAAGAAGCTATTGTGAAATCACGATTTAGGTACCTCATTACTAAAAGCAATAGAGACTAAACTACCAATAATAAAACGATATCGGTTGGGGTGACCGATATCGGTTATAAAACCAAGATCTTGGTAGGGGATAACCGATATTGGTAGGGGCGATGATTTAGGGGCTTTTAAATGGAGGTTGGTTGTAAGGTGGTTATGGGGTTTAGAAGGTTGGTAGATGGTTGAGGGGAGTAGTAGGGTGATAAAGAAGACTCGAGAGAGTGAAAAGTTGTCTTTGGGGCAATATAGAGATGGATGAATGAAGGTTAGGTGCGGGGTGTTGCAGGTGGTAGATCCAGTGAGCTTATAATCACTATGAATCAAAAGTTCACAAAATAGTGTCTAGAAGCATACAAGGTAATAAAAGAGACTACTTACTAGTTTCGATGCGGATGCAGTCCAGGAATACGGTGGTGAAGGCAAGGCTTAGTTGGGATGATTCGTGCATCGGAAGTGAGTTGATGAAGCTATCCTCAGACTCTCCCAATGTTTGGATGAGTGTGACAGGTGATCTAGTTTCTCGATTCTGATCTTGGGCTCAATACTCCTCTCTGCTGAACCTCTTCTCTCTCTCTCTCACTTGTCTCCCTCTTTGCAAATGAATCCGGATCCTTTCGTTTTGGTTGGGAGGTCATTTACAGAGGCAGACCGTGGCGGTTACCTAACAGCGACGCCCGGTTGCGTAGGGATCAATGTCGGTTAGGTCAAAGTTGGCTATTTTTAGTAAAATAGCCAACTTTCCCTCCTTTCTCTGAGGAGTCGGTTGTGGGCTTGGTCAAGTCATTATTAGGTTCATTTTGGTGTGGGTGAGGGTGATGAGTCATGGGTGTGGGTCTTGGACCAAGTTATAGGTCTTAATTAGGTTATTTTAGGGTTAGGGCTAGGTCATGGTGAGGTGGCGAGGTGAGGTGGCGGGGTTGGAGATGTGGATTTATTAATTATAAGGTAATTAATAAATAATTAAGTGTGTAAGGTTTAGGTGGTGAGGTAGGGTTAGGTTGCGAGGCGAGATGCGGGGCACGGGGTGTCGTAAGACCCAAATTTGGTTGCCATGTTGTCATGTAGTTGTCTTGTAAAGTTACACTAACAATAATAAGAAGTGGTTGCCCGATTAAGGGGTATAGGTAATCCCCCTTAAATCTATCACGATTGAGGCGACGTGAAATCGAGGGATAGGGTTGATAAATGGTGAATGATAATGAGATGATGGTAAGATGGTGGGGTAAGTTCAAGGAAGCGAGACGCATGTTGAAATGCAGATAGTGCGACTAGGGTACACCACGATTTGAAGAGAAAACAAGCAATACATAGGCAAAGGTCGATAGTTTATCCAAACAAGGTTGATATAATCCTAGTATCCAAGGCATAGGAAGTAGTTCCAGGGGATATAATGGGTAAGGTACCAAACGCGTTTAGCATGTTCGGCGATGCCAAATGGTTGGTTTGGGTGAGATAAGCGTCACGATCTTGGTCAGGCAAAGTAGTGGTGATCAATTCAAGTATCCTAGTCATGCTAAAACATGAACAGGTGAGCTCGATTGAACAAACAACTATATGATGGGTGGATAGAATCATAATTTGCGGGCCTCGGTCGAGGTACTTAATTGGTGCGGCCTTGGGTTGGGCCATTGGTTGGAATGCGGTGTGGTCGGGCCGATTGGTTGAATTCACGACCTTGGGTCGGGCGATTGGTTGGTTCGCGCCTTGGGTTAGGCTAATTGATTGGTTGCGGCCTTGGGTCGGTCGATTGGTTAGTTATGGCCTTGGTCGGGCCGATTGATTGATTCTGACCTTGGGGCGGGTGATGGGTTGGTTGCGGCCTTGGGTCGGGCGATTAGTGAGTTGCGGCCTTGGGTCGGGCGATTGGTTGAGTTCTGACCTTGGGTGGAGCCGATGGGCTGGTTGCGGCCTTGGGTTGGGCGATTGGTGAGTTGCGGCCTTAGAGTCGGAGCTAATTGATTGGTTGTGGCCTTGGGTCGGGGTGATTGGTGAGTTGCGGCCTTGGGTGGGGCCGATTGGTTGGTTGTGGCCTTCGGGTCGGGCCGATTGGTTGGTTACTGACCTTAGGTTGGGTAGATTGATTAGTTACGGCCTTGGGTTGGGCCGATTGATTGGTTGCGACCTTGGTCAGGCCGATTGGTTGGTTGCGGCCTTGGGTCGAGCCAATTGATTGGTTACGACATTGGGTCGGCCAATTGGTTGTTCTGACGCCTTGGGGCGGAGCCGATGGGTTGGTTGCGGCCTTGGTCAAGCCCGATTAGTTGGTTGCGCCTTGGGTCGGTGATTGATTGGTTGCGGCTTTGGGTTGGGCAACGATTGATTGGTTGCGGCCTTGGGTCGGGCCGATTGATTGTTCTGACCTTGGGGCGGAGCAATGGGTTGAGTTCATGACCTTGGGTAGGAGAGATTGGTGAGTTGCGGCCTTGGGTTGAGCGATTGATTGGTTCTGACTTAGTCGTAGATGAATTCAAAATAAGGCTATTTAGCAAAGCCGAGGGTAGCGAATGTGGTGAAAAATGGAGATTGGTGGATAAGGGCGGGAGTTAGGTTAAAATAAGCGGGTAACCAATATCGGGAACTACATGATGATGGTGAACATAGCCAAGATTTGAGGGGTGTAGAGCGATTGAGGTGGATTGTAGGACCAAGCTAGGTGAGTACGAGAGGATTCCTCAGATCATGTGCGGTGACAATTTCGATTTTTCAGGATATACCCATGGATCATAGACCATATAGAAGGATCGATGCCGAGGCACCATTCTCACCTCCACGGCCAACACTTCTAGAAGGACCAGAAGAGATAGCATCCGATCGTAGGGTAATGGATGTAGGAGTGACAGAGTCTTATAGATTATGGTGGGTAGCAGAGCTGCGAGGTACACATGAGAGGGCCGATCATCCTGACATAGCTGTGATTATAATGGAGAGAGACCGCCTTTTGTTCATCGGCTTGAAACACACGGGTGAACGAGACCACGGGTTGTTAGAGGCTTCCACTGATCCAAGTGGAGAGACTAGAGGCAAGACTCCTCCACGCGAGAGGGCATATTCGTATGTTACAGGAGAGATTGGTGGATCAGTGGGAGGAACCAATAGTAGTGGTACCTTTGAGGATGGAGAGGCTAGGTGAGCGGCATCGACGATCACCATCGCTACCTGGTTCGGGACGAGGCGCGGGGGCCTAAGTGAGTTTCATACATAGGGGTAGAAGAATAAATAAGGACTCCGACCTGCGCATCGATGATAGAGAAGATGTATTTGTTTAACATCTAAATAAAATTGAATATGTATGTTGATTTTAGTTATGATAATAATAAGAATGTTTGTGTTTTGAATGTTTGGATTGATAAAGGACAAAGGTGAGTGTTATCAATATAAATACGTGAAAATATTTATATTTTTAAGGAAAACACAACACATGATAGGTTATGGTAGGGGATGGTCGAGCTAACCTTGGGAGACCCCATGTCTCCTAAGTGCTACCTACATAGCCCATTGCACAAAGCAAGGAGGGGCCTCGAACGATGTAGTTCTCCCTTAGGACCAAGGAGAGGTGAATTCAGGCAATTTGGTTGTGGTTAGGCAATTTGTTGGTTGGTAAAAGTTTGATGTTGGTAGGGTAATGTTGTTGGTGTTGGTAAGGTATTGGCGGTGTTGGTGTGGGTATAGGTGAAGTGAGGGTTAGCTTACCCAAGCATAGGAAACCATGTCCTGATTAAGGTCAACACATAATCCTAGATTCGGGTAAAAGAGGCAAAAGTGTCCCATAGTTGGAAAGAGCTAAAAAAACCACGTATTATCATAGGATGAGCTTGAATCCCTAGGTACCTTGCATAGGCGAGAAGTCGATAGGTGAAAAGAGTTGTATAATCACAATATATCGGATATACGTCACGTCCCTTGAGTTTTGTTGTTTTGAAGAATGGTGAGGTGAGGTGGATGGTATAGCTGGGGCGCAGAGAACTTGTTATAAGGTGATTATTCCGCGAAGGAGAACCAAACCTAAATAGACAAGTCCATGACTCAAAAGTGCTTTTGAATACTACTTTTATTTTTACGGATATAGTGATCGATGCGGGAAGTCTATATGGGATATGTATTTTGTTGTTCTTGAGGTCTTCACGAAAGTGATCAATACGAGAAGCTTCGATAGAAAGCCGACTTTGTATAGTCAGCTTTGTCCTTGAGGGAGCAGTCTACTTATAGTAGTAGATGTGGCTTTGCACATAGGCATGTCCTTCGAGGAGCAATCTACTTATAAGCGAGATGCGACTTTGCACATAGTTGTCCTTCGAGGGAGCAGTCTAGTTTATAGCTTAGAGGTCTAGATGTCCATTTGGCATGAAGCATCTAGTTTTGCAGGAAGTTTAACTCAAGAATATCCCAGTGTATAATTGAGAACTTGTTATTTTGATACTTTTAAGTCATGGACTAGACTAAAAAGGGGAAGGAATCTTTAAGAGGAGGCGATGATCAAACCACATGAGTTTGATTCTACTTTGAGATGCACAAAACAAGGTGTATGAGGTGGTAAATGAGCTCGAGGATGAGCGCAAGGTAGATAAGAAGTGATGTAACACTAAATTCAATAGTAGAATGGTCGGAGATGCAAGGCATTAAGGGTTCGAGCTCGGGTTTACCATTAAGCGAAGCTAAGCATAAGTACACCCGATCCGTAAGTGTGAGTGATAATGTAAGGCCCAATCCAATTAGGAGAAAATTTTCCATGTTTGCTCTTTTCTAGTTTGGTTACATGTTGATTCTCTTTGAGGACAAGATCACCAATCTTAAAGGTACGCTCATGAATTCACTTATCATAAGCACGCTTGATGCGCTTTTGATAAATTTGAAGGTGGTCAAGAGCTATAAGAAAATCTCGTTTTAGAAAAGTTAGGAGGGATAGATTCCGGGTCTATCGACTCTGTGGGTGAAGATGGAAAAATGGGCGATGATGGTTTGGAAGGGTGACTTCGTCGTCTTCCTGATATCGATTGACAATTGACACGAGGTTTCTTCGGTGTGCCAATGAGATTGTTTGGAGGAAAATAGGTGAAAGGTTGGTTTTTGGTATAAGTCACGGTGGCCGATATCGGTTTAAGCCTAACTTAGGTATCGGTTAGGTAACCGATATCGATGGGGATAACCGATATCGGTAGGGGATAACCGATATCGGTAGGGGTAGTGATTTAGGGGATTTTAAATGGAGGTTGGTTGTAAGGTGGTTATGGGGTTTAGAAGGTTGGTAGATGGTTGAGGGGAGTAGTAGGGTGATAGAGAAGACTCAAAGAGTGAGAAAGCTATCTTTGGGGCAATATAGAGATGGATGAATGAAGGTTAGGTGCAGGGTGTTGCTAGGGTGGTAGATCCAGGAGTGAGCTTATAATCACTATGAATCAAAATTTCACAAAGTAGTGTCTAAGCATCTGAGGTAATAAAAGAGACTACTTACTAGTTTCGATGCGGATGCGAGTCCAAGGAATGCAAAGGGGCGAAGGCAAGGCTCGATTAGGATGATCCAAAGATCGGAAGTGAGCTGATGAAGCTATCCTCTGACTCTCCCAATGTTTGGATGAGTGTGATAGTGATCTAGTTGCTCAGTTACAGTCTTGGGCTCAATACTCCTCTCTGCAACCTCTTCTCTCTCTCTCACTTGTCTCCCTCTTGCAAATGAATTCGGATCCTTTTGTTTTGGTTGGGGGAGGCCATTTACAGGAGCCGAGGTTTTTCGTAAGACCCAAATTCGGTGTCTACAAGGAATGCTAGATGAAGACTCGGGAGTTACAACAAGATGTCCACTAGTGGAAGGAGAAGAATCATCATGAATGATATTAGAAACAACCTCAAAAGTGGAAGGAGGGGTACAAATTCACATTCAGCCATCTTAAGAGAAGTAACATCCTCACTAACATGTTCATGGTCAAAAGCATAATCTACGTCACTATCAATCAAATTCTCGCAAGCAAGTAGCTCTTCAAGACTATCATCAATATATAGAGAAGTAATAGGATAACTAACATGAGATATATCATTGTAATCATTAGAAGCATTTTTAGAAATAGAGGAAGCATGCGGTATAGCTTTAGATTCATCTTGACTATGAGTGGAAACAACATCATGCACATGTTTATTTGTATCGTGATAAATAGATCTATTTACATCCATGGAAGTAAACATGTCACCAAGTATATGATCTATAATAACATTATCATGTGTGACAATAGGAGGAGAAGAAGCTACAACAACATGAGTAGCTATGGAAGAACAAGGAATACATACAATGAAATTTTGGTTGGGTGAAACTATGTAAACGCCGGAGTCATGTGAAGGGTAGTGGGAATGTTAACTTCATGAGTGAGGAGTTGGAGAATGTCATAATCAAATTGAGCATGATGATAAAGATCACCGAGTTCATCCGCAACACATCATCATCAAGGATAAGATTTACACTAACATGAGGCATAACTTGCTGAGGAAAGGAGGATCTATGATCAGCCATGGGAATCCTAGGGCAATGAGTTCGACTAAGGATGGGTTCACCAAATGATTTAACAAAAATGTAAATATTAAATCTAATTTCAGAGTCATTACTATGATAACATACAACAAAATACAAATATCAAGCACTCTAAAGATGAAACTGTGTAGGCAAATAGGAGAGATAATGTACTTATCTTATTTACGCTTATCTCAAAGCAAATCAATTGGGCAATTAATGAGCACAGGATAGGAAAAGTATCATAAATGCTTGATATCAATTCTAGAGTCTACGGGAAAAACTAGACACGGAACTTGGGTTAGGGTGAGAGCATTTGGGCACTTAGAGACCTTCTTTAGGCACCTATGACTGTCAAAGGGTCAAAATTTTATTTTCTGTATCGCTAGGGTTTCGCTAACATTTGCTATTAGTCGTTGGATGATCATTGTATTCGCATATGACTTGCAAAATAAATGATATCCCGCAAAAAACCCAAAAATAAAAGATACAAATGGGGAGTTGGACTGACCCTGACAATCACCCAACAGAGTGAACTTACAACCGAGTGTTGCACTACATTCCAGAATCCATGTAGTTTTGTGTGCTTATGTGTGAAATAGTGTTATTAGGTTTCCCTCACGCTAATGATGCCAAGATAGTGGGTTATAGCTAGATAAAATACAAATGTATGAGATGGAATTTAGAACTTCCCCTTCTATGCAGGTGTGCAAAGTAATCAACCTAAAGATGCATTCCCTTTGACATTATGTACATAAGATAGCCCTTTAGAATTTCGTGGTGTGTATGTTATGTATATATAAGGATATCTTGTTTGAATTTCGATACTAGTGACATGAAATGTTGACTAGTACCTCAAGATAGGAGTAAGAAAACTGAAAAGGCTGACCAAAAATGTCAAAAATGTGAACAAGAACAAAGAGGACAGGAGTGCCCAGGGTGGACAAGAGCACCTGGGCACTAGTGTCTAAATTGTGTGCTAGTGTCCTAAGATAACAGATGACACATGTGAAAATACTAACAGTAGGGATCCATGTGACCTGACCAAAACCGGGTGCATAAGTGATAGATGTAAGAGAGAGACCATAAAAACAACCAAAAAAACAAATGGACTAGGGAGTGTGTCACTAGTGAATACTTTTCTTACTCAAGATCCATGCATAAAACAACATACTTAGTGGTATAGTATAATAGTAATATGTGTGTGATTTTGTGTCTACTGATAAGGTAGTATGAGTGCCTAAAGGCATGAAGATTTTGTTGGGGATATTCTTTCTTTAGGTATTTTTGGGGCCTAAGGTAGTAACCTCTAAATTAGCCATTTCTACTCAACAATGCTTGCATAGGATCATTTGATGTATGAGGATTGGGAGTTGATTGATGTTGTTGTGGATTGTAGGAAGTATATGGATTAGGTTGTGGGTAAGATTGATAATGTTGGGCGTAATTGGGAGTTTGTGGGGGCGGTTGATAGAATGAACATAATTGAAGCTTTGTGATTGGATGGGTTATGAAGTAGTATGTTGTGAAGGAATTTAGTTATATGGGTAATATTGTGAAGGTTTTGTTAAGTGATAAGGGGATTAGATTGAATTTGTGTTGGATGATTTTGGGTTTGCGCAGAGGTGGTTGGGATGTTTGAAGGGGTTGATTGGGAAACATATGCCGAAAGATGCTTGAGCGGAGGTTGGTTACTTTGAGTCAACTTCGAAAGGGGAGGTTATGAGATAACAACATTTGGGATAGGCATGGGATGTTAAAAGAGGCAGAGCTTTAAAAGCATTGCTCAGGTGGTAGAGGAGGTATGTTGGAATCTTGAAGAGTTTTAGAGGAGCATTTATTATAATGGTAGATGACAATGACATTGATATGTTGTAGATTAGGTGTGATAAATACCACTAAGTGTGTGGACTGATGGGTATGAGGAACCATGATAGAGGATTCATGAGAGATATGTTCGTTTTGGGCTAATGCAAGATCATTCATGGCCCTAGGAGGAACAAAACAAAGAGTTAGGTGATGAGGACTTGATAGATTCAAATTGTAGGGGATAACTATAAAAATGTTGAAGAGGGGGTCTATCATAGAGAGAGGTTGGATTTGCGAACTATATAGTCATGGCGGGTGATGGGGTTAGCATTGAGGAGTTCTTGAAATTCCAATCATCGGTGAGGGTTAATGGGGGTCCAAATGCTCCTAAGGAAGTAGCAGAAGGAGGTGTAGATGGTCTAGAAGGGATGGAGTGATAGTAGACAAAGGGGTTGGTTTTGATATGGGGATTTACTTGAACCACATGGGGCTCATGAAGAGGAACTGTAGGAATAGTGGATTGGGAGGTCAAGGATGAGGTCTTCAAATGTGTAGAAGAAATAAGTGTGAATGTGGATGTTTGTTATGAGGGGTTGGTTGAGATGGGGATGTCATTAGAAGTAGTTGATTGTTCCATTCTCTTAGCTTGGGAGCGAGTAATGTGTGAGCATGAAATAAAATCAAAATCTTATGTAAACTATCAATACAACATGCAAGTCAAGTAACAATTTTTTTATCTTACTTATTTATAGAATGTGAAGAGGGAAGAGGCTCAAAAGGAACTTAGAGAAATGACCGCTCTATGGATGGTTTTAGGTGTGTTTAAGGATGAGGTATTTGATATACTTGAAGGTACGTGAGGCCCAATTTGTGATGAATATTGGTACATGGCTTGATATAGGGGCCTACCCCTGCACTTCATGCACCGCATCGATAAGGGTGTCAGGCACTTAATCGATATACCAATTGTTAAAAATATATTAAACGACTAGAACACCGTGGCATATTCCTTATTGGGTAATGAAATCCCAATAGCTCCACATGGGTAGAAATTGTTTAGATGTGTAGATTGTGCGTGTGGTTTGGTTGTGTGTGAAGAAAATGTGAATGCAAAGTGTTACCGCATAATTAAGTTGTGTGACCAAGAAACTATGAAAGATTTTGTTACAGATCCAAACCTAAATATGACGTTTGATGAAGACAAACAAGCAAAGGAAGGGAAAAATGATGCAAGAAAAGGAAAAACAAGAATCAAAAGAGGAATACCTAGATACGCTTTTCCTTTTTCCAAATTATATACGCATTGTTGAGCAAGCAAGCGAACTACCAAGCACACAAGTGAAGAACTCCGACCTACAGAGTTAGTGAAAAGAGGAAAATAAAATATAGAATAGGAATTGAAATAAATAAGGAAATTCCAAAAGGAGTAAGATCCCACTTTGGGCGTGCGAGGATGTTTGATGATTTTTCCATTCTGTAACAAGTTAATGAAATAACATACTATAAAAACAAGAAACTCCAAATATGGGATGGTTTAAGGATACCTCCAATGTTTGATAGTGATAGTAGACAGGCGCACAAATCCTTTTCATAATGAGCTTGATAACTCTACACAACAAAAAGGAACAACTACACAAGAAAATATTAGTAGATTTGTATGGTGGGCTACTTTGCGACCAAAGCCATTCCCAGAAGTGACAAAATTCCTAGGAAGGATGTTAGCCCACTTGTTTAGAAAATTGAGTGAAAATAGGAAATGAATAACATGCGAGAAGATAACTTTGAACAAAAATGGGAGAGATTTCCTAAAAGAGATTAGATAATGCATTGATGATAAAGTGAGATAAAGGATGCAAACTAGATAGTGGTCGACGATGACCAGGACAATCAACGATGATCAGTGTGAGAGAGACCAAAGGTCAAAAAACAACAGATCTGGAGACAAACATCTGGATTTTGAAGATGCCACAGGTTAGATATAGGAACACGGGAAGAAAGAAAACACATACTACGGAATATGTGATTAGGGAAAACGAGGTTGGCGAGCATTACTGACCAAAAAGTGAGATTCTAGGGTATCATCAAGAAGTGCACAAAGACCGCCTTTGTTTGGATGTTACGAGGATAGAGAAACCGATAGCGAAGGGACAAAATATAGAAAAATAATTGATCTGAAATCGGGCGATGGCGACTTGGACAATCGATGGCAATCGAGGTTGACTTAGGGTTTGATGAGGGTTAATGGATGGCAAATGAAGTATGCGAATGAAATAAAGCCGATGATGTGATTGTAGAGCTCAAAATGATGAATGGACTTGTAAATGGCCGATGAAGAAATGATGAAACAAGATAGGTCTTCCAACAATCTCCAAGCTCTAAAACTTCCAAGATGATAAACAAAGGCTCCAAGATGGCTTCAAGAGGTTGGTGGCATCTCACAAGAAGACAAGAAACCTGCAAAAGTTTGCTAGAGGTCGGATCTAAAGAGTTTCATTATCCTTAGGAAGGGGGTGATGGTGTATATATAAGGTCGACAATGCTCTGATAGGATCACCATCGACTGTGGGGAACAGTTGATTTGATGATGTAAAATTCGAGAGATGAGGCCCTATTAGGTGTTGATTAGGGTTAGAAGTTGATTTGGTGAGTTAGGTTGCATAAGGACGAGAAATAATGGTTAGATTGTTGAAAACATTAAATGAGAGTAGGTGGTGAGTCTAGAAAGGATAAATGGGGATTTAGGGATGTGATTAAGGTGATAAACATGCTTAGGGATAATTAATGTGATTAATATGAGATATAATTAAGATAGGAAAATAAATTAAAGGAAATAAATTTGATTTAGGAGGGAAATGGGACTTTGAATGGGGACATGAGTGTGAGCGTGCCATGATGATTAATTCAAATTTTGGTGCCTCTGATTGTTAAAGGAGCTTAATTCTCCAATTGCCATATCCATTGCTCAAAATATAAGAAAAGATGAGTCCATTGATGTAGATGACGATCAACTTCAACACAAAGTTCTTCTTGCAAAAATCAAAAGCTCATGCTTTTGCTAATTTTGGGTTGATCTGAAGTCTTGTGAATGGCACAACCGAGACTATCGTAGAGATTGTTTATTACAATTACTCAACACCACCTTCTTTACCTTCATTTGATGTTGTCAAATTTGATCGATATACTGGCCCTCCTTGGGATCCCGACAATCCTTCCCATGTTCCAATCCCGCCCATTTCCAGGGAAATCTTAGGCAATTACCGCTAAAAATGGCTAGGGCTTTATCTATACACAAGTCCCAAGGCCTTACTCTGCAAAGAAGCACAATTGACATTGGCACCACCGAAAGACCAGGAATTACTTTCACTGCAATATCTAGAGTCCCTTTCTTGGAGGATATTTGTATTTCCCCACCTTTCTCTTTTGACCATTACTCTACCTGGGACTCACAACTCTTTCATACTATTTCTCCCCTTGTTTGTATATATTACTCTTTGCTTCTCTTGTAATATATTATCCATGTACCTTTCTAGGTTCCCATCTCCTTCTTCTTCTCCTTACTCTATTATCTTTCTCTCACTCCTTGTTTTGCATTGTCTCTCTCGCTCCTCCTTCCGTGTTCACATCGCACACCTCGCATGCCATTGCTAATATTATTCATAAATGTATTTTTGTTAATTGATAGTAGAATCGATATTTGTAAACAATCAAAATACAATTTAAAATTCTTGCTAGTGGTGGGTAAATCAGATTTCCTCAATAAGCCAAGGTACAACTTGTTTTCAAGGGAGACTCGAGAGAATCAAATCTAAGGTAATAAATCCACCCACCTCTGACCCCATTCCTTACACAACCAAGGTTAGATATTATTTTTTAATATATAAAGTAGAATTTGAGTTTTACACACCACAGAAAAGAATAAAAAAGCACGTTACGGTCAGTGTCCCTTTCGTATTGTTTAAGTAACCGGAATCTTTGCATGAAAAAAATAATTAAATAGAAAAAGACCCTAATTTTAAGCCACGCTACATTCTCTGAGCGAAGTTTGACTTACGGCGTCACAAGCCGTTACGCTACCCGTCAGTCCGTCACTCGCCCTTAGAAAGATTCCCAACTTCCGTGACGTCGTCTTCAAATAAAAATATCCAGGGATCACGGAACCAGCCACGTGTACGTTACTGACCGGCAAGGGGCCGAATCGTTACCATATATTCTGAAAAGGGCCTTTACACAATTTGTGCTTATTCACAGTAATAGGAAAGCTTGGAGAAGGGGAATATTGCAGGGATGGCTATGATGGCGAGATTCATCTTCGCTTTTACGGTCATGGCAGCCTTGGCTGCCACTCTCAGGTTTTTTCTCATCAAATTTTGTTGTATTTTATTTTTTTCCATTAGTTAGATTGTTTTTCCTTTTATTCTTTTTACCCTTCCGGCACTTCTATTCTTCTCTGCGTTTGATTTTTTCTGATAGTTGTGCACGGCTTTACTAATTTTTATGTCGATTAGTTTTAATAACGTTATCTATCTTCCTTTTTCCCTTTCTCTTCTTTTTCAATCGAGGATATTAGTTTTTAGAATTACCTGGCTGATTCTTTTCTACGATCTTTGTTTAATTGTGGAAAATTTTCATGAATGTTTACAAGCTCGGTGACGATTTGGAAACTCGGGCATAAAATTTAAACATTGTACTTTTTTATTGGAGGAGATAAATCCTATTTCTGGGGAATCATCTAAAGGTTTTTTGGTCAATATTGAGGTGTACGAGTTTTTGAAAATTGTTCTCTCTTTCTTTACCACGATCTTTGTTTTATTTTAAAAATTTGATGCAATTTCAGTAATTGGACAAGATCCCCCTTTTTCCACTGTTAATTTTGAGTGTTTTGCCCAAATGTTTGACAGAGTTGAGGCGTGTTAGTCCTTGCAGTTTCTCTTTAGATTATTTTCTCCGTGTTTTGTGTTATTTCTGAAAATCAAATCTATATTAGGTGATCTAAAGGATTTTTGTGTTCCCCTTTTTTCTGCTGATCATTTTGAGTATTTTCACTTAAAGTATGCCTGAAGAGTGAGGCATGTTAGCGTTAACATTTATCTTGAGATTCTATCTGCTCTTTTATCCTTCTTTGGTTATTTGACGAGATTTCCCCTCTGCTGCTGATCATTTTCATTATTTCTGCTCATGTTTTCCTTACTGTTGCGGACTATTGCTATAATAGTTTTTATGTTTGTCTAGGTTCTTTACTCTAATTTTGTTTTTAAAAATAAATATTCTGTTAAGCACAGTTTTATTCATAGCCATCACTAGACTTAAGCACAAGGATGGGGACAACCATAGCCCTATTACTTTACTCCTGAACCCTGATTTGAAATGACGCCCCCATAACCATACCTGTGTCCCCATGTGACTATGGGTTTATTTCCTGTATACAACCGTGCTTCTATTTCTGTCCCTTCCCCTTCTCCATGTGACAATGAGTATATTATAAACTCAATTCGGTAAATCTGAAGTATTATATTTTGTTTACAAATTTAGCGTATCTTAGATGAGACAGATATTCCCTTTTTCTGCTGATCGTTTTCAGAATGTTTGTTTGGGTCCAAGATTGAGGCATATAAATTTTTGATATTTTTCTCGTGGATATTTTCTCTGTTTTGTGTTTTAGTTTCAAAATTCAGACATCATAGTTAGTCGCACAAGATTCTCTATATTCCAGTGCGGCCCCACCCCTTGGTCCTTGATCCTACGTTCCTCCTTCCCATCCCCATTCCTGTCCGTCTTCATGTTACTGGTATTTTCCTATTCAGGTATCATTTCTAGGATTTTAAAGGGTTCTTTTAGGCACCCCCATTTTAAGTTCAAGCATTTCCCGAGGAATGCATTGGAATAGCAGAGAATTCCCCTTTTTGCTTTTAACATTTTGATTTTGCTCAATTTTTGTCAAGATTGAGGCATATTATCTTTTATTTCTTCAACTTCTTTTCTCTGTTTTCTATTTTATTTAGGAAGAATTTTTGCATCTAAGGTGACTAGACAGATTCTCCCCTTCTCTTGCTCATCACTTCAAAAAATTGTGCACAATTTGTTATCACCTATGTTCCACCAAGTTTTCGGGACGGGGACGGCAGGGGACCGGGGAACACGTTTCCGGGACAGATTTTTTTTAGGCCTTTTTTTAGGGACGACAGGGGACGACCATTAAAAAATAAGGGAAAATTTAAAATAAGAGTAAATTTCAAATATTCATATGATAACATTGCTAAAGCATTCAACACACATTATAGAACCTTAATAAATAAAATTGGAGTTGAATTGAGATTTCACATAAGATTTAACCTTAAAAATATTGGAAATTTCAAATTTCAAATATTCATATGAATAATGATAAGTATAACTGTAACACATTGATAAACTTAATAAAACATTCATCACACACATCATAAAACTTTAATGCATAAAACTGGAGCTGAATTGAGATTGCACATAAGATTCAAGTTTCAATTACAATGAAATGCCCAAGGGCAACAAAATGTCTAAAACATAGAAAATCAAAATGAAAATATATAGCTGACTCCGCTAAAGTGACGTCAAAATCAGACTCTGAGTTTGAGTCACTGGAACTATGAGGGGTTGCCTCATCCAATGGAACCCCATCCAATCCCACTTGTGCATCCTCCTCATCAATCTGTGAAGCATCTTCGAGATCAACATCCCAACATGTGGTTGGAGTCTGACGATACTCAGGAGTCTGTCGATCTTGAAGTCTCAAGGCACTATGCACGGCTACTAACTTCTCTGCTCGTGGAGAGGTAAGATGGTTCCTCTTAATTGTGTGGATGAGGCCATATGTGGACCAATTCCTCTCTGTAGCAGAGGAACTAGCAACCTTGTGAAAGGAGGCGAGTGGCAAGAATCCTCAAGTCTGGTGCATCCTTGCCATGCCATGTCCACCATCCAATAGGGTCTACTTGAGCTAATGTAGCTCTATCTTGTCCTTGCCTCTGGCTTGCTAAATGTTGGTCCACGGAGATTGACAAAGGATAGCCATTGGGTCCGCAATAAAGTGGACTCCTCATCAGTGTACATCTTTCGAAAGGCCTTCATGAGCCCTTCTTTCACCTCTTCATCATCAGATGGAGGCACTCTCCTAGGTCATGCTTGCATACCATTTGGGATTTAGAGCATAGGCTGCCATATGAAGCGGGGTGTTCATTGTGTTCCACCACCGTGTCACAATGGGCCTAATATGCTCCTCATAAAATCCCAAAGTAGGATCCCTGCTATGAATGGCTTGCTTCATCTGTCCAAGCATGCTATCAAATGTCTCATAAATCTCTCCAAGACTAGGAGAGTCTGTATCAACATATCTTATGACCCCCACTATAGGTGAGATGAAGGAGCAAACATATCTGCAAACAATTTACAAAAAAATTAGAAAACATTAAGATTCAAGAATGAAAAACTAAACTAATTTACAAGTTATAAACATGGATAAAAATTAAAAACTAAACTTACATATATAAAATCAGCAATAGCTTACCTGACTGTGGTCCACCAATCATCGTCGAGGATCTTTTGTTTCACACCTTTTCCTTCAGAAGTGTTTGCCTCTGGCCATCTACCCCACTCTTGATTAACCATCATTAATTGCAAAGCCTCCTGCACCTCAAGCATCCTCTCTAACAAAATGAAATAGCTCGCATATCTAGTGTCCACGGGCTTGAGGAATTCCTTCCTCGAAAAAGACCTGAATAGAGCAAGTGAGGTGTGATGGTTGCAAATGAACATCTGTATGTGTCTAGCCTCTGCCACCACTGCCTTCACCCAATCTATCTTTCCAATGTCTTTCAATGCATTGTTCAACGCATGAACACAACATGGAGTCCAGAAAATGTGCTTGTAAGCACCCTCAACCATCATGCCAGCTAACTTACATACGCGGGCTGAATCAGTCACTACTTGTACAACATTAGAGGGCCCAATCTCCTCTATAGCATCCTTCAAAATTTGAAATTGGAAGGTTGCATCCTTCCTCTTCCTTGTACAATCAATAGCTCTAAGAAAATAAGAGCCAGCAGGACATGTGACAATGATATTGATGAGTGGCTGATGTTTAATATCGGTCCACCCATCCATGATGATAGAGCAACCCACCCGTATCCAAGTTTGCCTCATCTCTTCCATCACCACACTCACCTTAGAATATTCTTTATCAAGGAGGCTAGTTCGTAGTTTGTGTTCTCCAGGAGGGACATATGAGGAACCAACAACAATTACATCTTTGAACATTTGTTTGAAGAAAGGGGGTGACACATGAAATGGTATAGCATTGGCAAAGAAGAATTTGGCAATAGAAGAGTCAACTACTTCCCTTGATTGCACATTAAACATACCCGTAATAGTAGAAGTCTTTCTCTTTCCCTTGGCATAATCCCCTCCTCTTTGACTTTCAACATCCACACATTGGGTAGGCACTTGTGTAGTCTCCAATGGCATCCCTTTTTTCATTGTCTCACCCTCCATGTGCAACCTAGTCTTCTCTACTAATGATATTCTTTCACAACCTTTTACCCCTTGTCCAGTTATGCCCAAAAGATGTGAATAAACCCGCGTGTAGCTGCCCCTAAATTCTTTGTTGCACATATGGCATAACCACACTCTACTCCCCCCTGAATTCTTTTTTTTCTTTGTCAATGGCTGTTACAAATTGTGAAAGAGGCTTTTTAGCATTGAATGGCCCCTTTGCATAGATTTTGAGGAGTTGTGAAGGGCAATCAAACGGATTATTTGAACCCATTGTTGGTGCAACACTCTCACTCCCTGAAGAAACCCTAGTTTTGGCTCTACCTCTATGTTGCATTGCCATTTGAATCTCTTCACCCTCACTACCCTCACTGCTGCTCATTGTTTTGTATTGGAAATGCAACAACCCTGCAACTGCAAGTGAAAACAAAAACAAAAACAAAATAAACTTGCTAAGTTTGTGAAGCTTGAAACTATGATAAAAAAATGAAACAATGAAGAAATAGTTTGTGCAAATTTGTAAAATGAACAAAGGATGATAAACATACCTCTAATGGAGTAGAATATTGCTCTCTTGCCTTCTTCTCACTGCTGCTCTCTATTCTTCTCTATGCTCTTTTCTTTCTTTGTCTTCTCCTTCACAAAATTAGAAATGAGTCAAATGAGTTTCTTTTTTTTGTTTTGATGTTTGTTTTAGGTTTAGGGCACTTAGAAATGCAAGTGGGGGTCCTTGTGGGCCCCCACATTGCTTTACTTTTATTTAAAAGTGTGTTTTTAACATAGTTACGCAGGGGACGCGTCCCCCTGTTTGACATGTTCGGGACGTCCCGGATGTCAACCGGGATGTGGGGGCCCAACTTGATGTTTGTTTTAGGTTTAGGGCACTTAGAAATGCAAGTGGGGGTCCTTGTGGGCCCCCACATTGCTTTACTTTTATTTAAAAGTTTGTTTTTAACATAGTTACGCGGGATGTGTCCCCCCAGATTTGACATGTTCGGGACGTCCCGGATGTCCTGGGGACGTGGGGGAAACGTTTCCCCCACGTTTCGTTTTTTCTTGGGAAACGTCTTGGGGACGTTTGAAAATGTTGGGAAACGTCCTGGGGACGGGGAAACATGGGGGCATGTGGAAGCGTGGGGGCGTCGGGCGTCCCCATTAATTTTTTTCCTTTTTGACATTTCTTTTTTTTTTGGATTTTTGGTGAAAAAAACACGAGGATAGAAAAAAACTTGCCATTTTTGGAAAGGGTTCGGGAAGATGTAGCAGCAAAAACTTGCATGTGCCATAACTTTCATTCTGTGACTCCGTTTCAGGTGTTGTTTTCTCTAAAAGTGCATATTTTCTTGAGCTCTACGCATTCATGGCAATATTTTTCTTATTTTCATAAAATCAATTTTTGCACCTTTTTGGACCAAGCAACTTCTTGCAATCTTCTGAAAGAATCATGAGTATTAAGGAATGTATTTGATGTTTATGAGTTCAAGTTTCACCTTATTTAAATCTCAAATGGTTTTATTTCAGCTTATTTATATAATTTAGTCACTATATCTTTTATTTTAAATATTTATATATTTTTAATCAGCCATCCCCCCACCGTCCCCAAAATTTAGAATTTTTTTGCCATCCCGGAAATCCTGTATCCTTGTCCCGCCGTCCTAGGTGATGTCCCTGGACGTTTTGAATGTTTCGGAGACTTGGAGGGGATGTCCCCTATTTTTTAAATCTTTCAAAAAACTTCTGATGTTTTTACTTTTAAAAAGCTGTTATTTTTACGAAGAACATTAAATTATAATCTTGAAAGTACCTGAATAGAGTTTAAATCCCTAAATTTCATTGAATAAAGTTAAAATATTCAAATATTAATATTTTATATATTATTTTAATAGCCGTCCCCTTGTCGTCCCCAAAATTTGGGAATTTTTTTCCCGTCCCGGAAACCCTGTCCCTCATCTCCCCATCCCCTGTCCCCGAGACTTAGGTAACTATGATGTTCATGACTGGACTTATATTCCCCGTTTCTGCTGATCATTCGAGTATTTTTGTGCATTTTGTTGGTCACGGTTGAGGCATATAGGCTCTAAATTATCTTTCTAATGATTTTGATCTCGATCTGGCTACTATCATGTGACTACTCATGTTTTCCTTCTTTCTCGGTTGTAATTGCACGTGCTTAGGAGTTAACTTTTTTTTAGATATGACAATTTCATTTATTTCTTAAAGTTTCTCTGATTCTTGTTTTTATTTCCCATGATTTGAAGCACGCTTATAACTGGATAGATATTCCCATTTGCGATCAGTACGAGTGCTTTGTACAATTTTTCATCATGGTTGGGGTTTGCTATTAGCTGTAGACTGTAAATTTACTTTTATGAAGATTTTGGTTTTTGATTTGACTTGATATTGCCACGTGCTCCTGATCAGTATTAGTGCTCTGTACAGTTTGTTCATCATGGTTGAAGGTTGATATTAGCTGTAGCTTGTAAGTTTACTTTCTGAAGATTTTGGTCTTTGATTTGACTTGATATTAGCAATTTTGTATGTTTTTAGTGCCTTCTTACTCAATTGGCAAATGGAAGCATCTGCTTTTAAATTTTCTTTTTGTGCCATGAAATTTGTTATTAACCCTGTTCTTTGTGTCAATCTACTTGAATATCAGTGCAGCAATTTTGAGCTGGTATTTATGATTTCTGCTGATCATTTGAGTACTTTTGTGCAAAATTTATTCATGGTTGAGGCTTATTAGTGTTATTTATTTTATAGTTGGGTATGAAGATTTTTATTTTGATTTGGCCTATTATATACCATTTCATTTATTTATTCTTACATGATTGCCTCGACGAATTTGCCTTTTTAAAATTTTTTTCTTATTATGACGATTTACTGTATTTACTTATTGTTCACAGTGTTTGCAATAAAATTATAAAACAGAAGCTAATGCCTTATCCACTTTTCAGGTCAACATTATTTAAAATGATTTTTTTTTGACAATTCCTTAAAGTATTTGCTCATTTATATCATCTACCTGAACCACTGGCAATTTCAATTTTGATGGAAGGATTGCAAAATTGAGCTGGTAATTATATATTCTTCTGCATGCTTTCTGCTCCTATTCTTGAACGTTTGATCTGTGTGCATCTATTGTGTGTGCTCTTTTGGTTCTTCCTCCTAGTGATTGACATAGAACTTGTGATTTTAGCTATTTCCGGAAGCATTGTGTAAATTATTTTTGTATCTTGCCATTCCACCTTTTTCCAGACTTCTTTGAATTGCTTCTGGAAATTGTGATCATTCTTGTGTGTACTTTTTAGAATTTGTGGTCTTTTTTCTAAATTAGAGATACATGTTCTAGGTTTTGGATATCACTCTAAGAGGTTTTACGCAATTTAGGCTCTGATAAGTGACTTGTTTGGGGGTGTCTTTGTTTAAGCTTGCAAATTATGATGTAGAAAGCTTTGAAGTTGATTTTTCACTGGAATTTATTAATCCATAATTCTAGGGGTATTAAAAACATAAAAGACACTTATGCCCTCAATTGGAAGAAAGAAAATGGCATATGCATACTCAAATGCAGTGCTTACATTCCAATTGTGCTTATCATTATAGGAAATTTCTACTTTTATTTAATTTTAGAAAAAGGTAAAATTCTTTTTCATTTTGACTTTCATGTAGATGCTTTTGGTCCCTTTTAAATTAACGCCCTTATGAAGAAAGGGAAGTGGGTACCTTGTTTCCACTTTAGTCATTTGTATGTTGGGATGGGCAGTAATAGGCTGGGGGCAGGGGAAGTCATTTGGCCAGTTTTATCTTTGAGTTTGGACAATAAAAAAAGAAGCAACCAAGCAACTACACTGGGGAGAGGGGGAGGCCACTGATTTCAGGTTAGTATAATAACGAAAAGAATTTTCAATCAAACATAGCTCATGTCAATTGAAAGCTGAAAAATGCCACTGGGAGACCACAGTATACGAAGGGGCAAGAGGGCCCAAAGATAGAAGAGCCAAAAGACTCAATCAAAGCCATCACTATGGAACAAAAGCATTAGAAGTACCCATTGCATTTATCTGGAAAAAAATCAGACGCTGGTTTATTTATAGATCTATGCTAGTTTATTTATTGCTGATGTTATGTTGTATCAACATATGAAAGCCCGTAACAAACACATTTATGGTCAAGCTGCACTTCAAGCTTATGGATCAACTTTTTATAATCCAAACCAATATCGTAACTCAAATTCCTTTATGCTTGTTTTCCTTTCTCTGTTGTTTTCTCTTATAGATCTATTTATTCTTTTCCACTAGAGAAGCTATTCAAGACTCTTTTGCTCTTGATTGCCTTGTGTCTGTGTTTTGAAGGACACAGGAGCTTCTTACATTTCTTGTAGAGTATCCAGTCTTTTGTTTTGCGTTGTAGATTCATTTAGAAATTTAAGTTATGGTAATTATCTTTTAGTTACTTTCATGCTCTGTTTATGGCAATCTAGAGCCAAATACCTAATTAGCAGTGTGAAGTATTATGTCTGAGCTAAGATGTTTTATAAATGCAGGCATCTCGGGTCGAGTCCTTTTATGCAACCAGCCAAAATAAAATTTTACAGGTTGTGTTCTCTGACTCTCATCAATGCCAGTAAGATTTTTTTCTTTGACCACGATTTAAAAAGGTCGCATGTACTTAAATTTTTTTAATATGCAGGAACCCTTAGTGGAACATATCAACAGTAATCCAAATGCTGGATGGAAGGCTGAGATGAACTCTCGTTTTCCAATTACACTGTAAGTACACTTAATTTGGTATCTTGGTGGTCGTTAAAGTTATTCATAACCATACAGAATGTAGGGACTGCTTCTCTCAGATTTTAATGATTCTCAACTCTATTGCTGGAATTAAAAGGTGCAACAATTTAAGCGTCTCCTTGGAGTACTTCCCACTCCCAAGAATGTAATAGAAAATGTTCCTGTGAGAGTTTATCCGAATGGTCTTAACTTACCCAAGCAATTTGATGCTCGGGAGGTGTGGCCACAGTGTCGCTCCGTGCGAGACATTTTAGGTCAGCAAATTTATCTGTCACTCACTTTCATAGCTTATAATTTTTTTTTTTTTGTTACAAATGTCTGTCTTTATGGATTGATCTTCTAGTCAAATAACAGTTATATCTTCTAAGTAACGATATACAGGGTACTTGTCTAGATGAGGATAGTATGGAATTCTAACTCTTTTTGATTGTCTTCATGGGTTTTGCCAATTGACATTTGTGTGATTATTATGCTTGATGAGAGCAGATCAGGTATATTCTGGAAACTTGCTTCTAATTTGATGGATAGTCAATTTTTCATATGCTGATAAGCTTCTTAAGTGTAGAACTTATTTGAGGGTTTTATGTTCCAAATCTTTATCTGTGAGCAGGGACACTGTGGTTCTTGTTGGGCATTTGGGGCAGCAGAAGCACTCTCTGATCGTTTCTGTATTCACTTCAATGTGGTAACTGGTAAGCTTCAATTAACCTCAAATTTGTTTTATCTATGTGTGTGGTTATCTCTAGTTCATCTATAGACTGTAGTTTATGTGATGCCGATTTTTCTTCTTGCAGAACGTCACCCTTTCAGAAAATGATCTGGTTGCATGCTGTGGGTTCATGTGTGGTGATGGTTGTGATGGTGGCTATCCATTAGCTGCATGGCAATACTTTATCAGCAATGGGGTTGTAACTGCTGAGGTATAAGAAGATCCTTTATGATTATCTTCAGTTAAATCAGTAGACCACCAGCAAGTACCCTGTAATATTAAAATGAATTTCTGCTATTAGTTGTAGGTTTTAAGAAGTCTATTATAAGAGCTGGGATTTTGTTTCTAACCAATTGGCTTGTGGTTGTTTTTATTCATAGTGCGATCCCTACTTTGATAATGCTGGATGCGCACACCCAGGCTGTGAGCCTTTATATCCAACTCCTCGGTGTGAGAAGCAATGCAAAGATCAAAACCAAAAGTGGGGTGACTCCAAAGGCTACAGTGCAACTGCATACAATGTTGGTTCCAAGCCATATGATATCATGGCTGAGGTCTTCCACAAACGGTCCAGTAGAGGTTGCATTCTCTGTTTTTGAGGTAAGTAATTGATGTTTAAGTCAGTTACATTGGCTTTTTGGAACTTTCTACTATGCTATATCTAGGAGACAATCAAATTGTCATCAAAATATTGAAAAACAAGACTCAAGTTGCAAATGCACTGATCTAAATAAAGAAACTTATAAAATGTATTGTACGTCTAATTGACTAGGCTGGGCTTGAAAGTCGTTAGGAACACCTTATTGACCTTTGTTTATGTGGATGTGAATGCTGAATTCATGTACATAGTGTATACAAATAGGAACCAATAATATGTGATGATGTCAGCTAAATTCTCAACCCATCTATATATTTTGTCTATGTGGAATGCACTCCTTGAAAATGAGGCGATAAATGTATTTTTCAGTGCTTTTGGTCCTTGGAAACCCTAATTGCTAATTGGCCAAATCTGAAAGGACGGTTTTTGATGGCTGTATGTACTTCAGGATTTTGCTCATTACAAATCTGGTGTTTACAAGTACACCAAGGGTGATTACTTGGGAGGACATGCTGTAAAGCTGATTGGTTGGGGAACCACTGATGATGGAATTGATTATTGGGTAAGAAACTCTATTATCTGGTGGTTCTAATTCAAAATGATCACAGGAGACATTTGTGTTTTTTTAAATGTCTACTTATAAGTTATGACCATGTTTGAACTTTGAATTACACAGATTGTTGCAAATTCATGGAATAGGTCGTGGGGTGAGGTATGTTTCTGAATTTTCATTAAAAGCTACGAGTACCTTCTGTTGAAAAAATATATCCCTTTAGACAAGAAGAATTGGATGACAGTAGTCTAACTATGGATGCCTTTTTTACAAGAATTTGGGAACTAAGAAATAAAATACAATTAAATTCTTATGCCTAGGAAAGGAATGGAAATTTGATGACACTGTAAGTTGAAATTATGTTCTGCTTCTTTTGTCAGAATGGTTACTTCAAAATTGTGAGGGGCACCAATGATTGTGGCATTGAAGAAGATGTGGTAGCTGGGATGCCTTCAACCAAGAATTTAGTGGTAGATTCGGCTTTTGCTGCTGACCGCCATGCATCTTGGTAATCCTCCAGTATAAACTGTAGATGGCTAGCTGCTACATGAATTGGCTTGTCCCAATGCCCTGTCTGTTAATGACAATTAGTTACTGAACATAATGAAGACACGAAGATATAAAGCACTTGAAAGTATTTGTTCCTACTGGAAATCTCATGAGCATATATGAATCCGTGCTCTTGATTTATTTGTAAAATATATATGTGCTGTATTTTGCATTGGAGGTTTACTTCATATTTAGCATGGGATCAGTTATTTAAGATTTAGTGACATTTTGAAGATGCATCTTTTAAATTTTAACAGCATTGTATAATATATTATTGATCAGAATGACATGGTCGTTAGATCTACACAATCTCGTAAATGTTTTTCATTTTTGCATTGAGCCACTATTAATTTAAAAACTGAATATGACAGGTAGATAGTTAAAAGCAATTGAGCTAGTGCCATTTTTTTATATTGATCTAATCTAATTAATATGCACACAAAAAATCATTTATCGGAAAATCCTATTGCCAACAGCAAGGAAATTGCAACAAATTTATCTCATTTAGTTGTTGACAGCAAGGAAAAATTATCTCATGAAAACAATGATGTTGTTTCAGTTGGAACTATTGCTACTATGGAAAATTCTCCTTTTTCTAACCCTCCATTCGTGGAGGCATCATCAGGTTGGGTAACTGTCCGTAAAAAGAAAAATTTTATTTTAAAGAATGCCACTTCTCCGCCTCGATGATTTGTCTCTCTTTTGGTGTTTGGCTGTTCTACATTGTCCCTTGTCTTTGCCGAACAGTGGTTTTTGGATCTGCCATGGTGCTGCGGTGCTGTTGCAGACTGGTTGTTTTTTTATTTTTGCTGAATTGATGCTTTGGGTGTTGGTACTTTTCTGAGCAAATTGTTTTCTGCTGTTGGGCTTCCATGATTCAATCTTGGCTTTTGAGCCTTCCTGTACAAGGGTATAGTCCCTTTCAAAAAACTATTTACCAATAATAATAATAAAAAAATGCACACAAAAAGCAAGTAGACAACCCAAAGCGTCACCAATCCTTTAACCAGAGCTGAACAAAATATAAGCCAAAATCTTGCCTATCTACCATAGACTGATAGATGTCATATAAATAAAGACTAGGTACCCCATATAACAAAAATAAGTTGAGAGACACCGTGTAAATCTTCTCTTAAGATCAAGTCACCAGCTTTGACATATCCTCATGCGAACAAATCAAGAAACGCACATAAAGCTTTTTTAGCATTGAGTCGCCAAAATTTGGGTATATTGGCATGTGGGGTTGAAGCTGAAAATAAACATAAATGTAGACCATACTATGCTACAATAGACTAAAAGATCCATGTAAATAAGACAAGATGACCCACCTAAAGAAGAATCTAAACAAAATTGTGTAGACCTCTTGCATATTTTCTAAAGATAAAGTCTCCAGCTTTGATGGAGCCTAGGTAAAAGAAGTCGAGAAACTGCACACAAAACTTATGTAGCATTGGGTCACCAAATTTTGAGTATGAACTCACGGGGTTGAAGCTGAAAATAAGCATAAATCCTGCATATCTAGCATAGACTGATGACCCCTATAAATTAGGGTGCAAACAAAAATTAGTCGGGACCTTGTGTAAATCTTCTCCAAGGTCGAGTCATTGGATTTGAGTCTCTGGACGTGGGTCCAAGCCGAAATAAATTTTAGCATACCCTACATACAGTCTTGAATGTTATACAACTCCTAGGTTACATGCACCGGTTCTTTGAAGGTATGCTATCACAAAGTGACCACAGGATTACATTTAATTGCAGGAGGAATCATCCCGGCCAGGGGATATGGTAAAAGCCCATTATTCTCAACCCCTATGTACCAAGCAAGAGGATTGGGCTACCTAATTGGAAATTGATTCAAGCGATAACGAGGATACAAAGAAAAAAAGTTTGAATTTCCTTTAGTTGATTGTCAAAGGCAACCCTATGCCATTTGCTTAGGCTTCCCTACTCTGTAAGAAGGTGAATACCGCCGTTGGTCACATTGTGTCATCATTACATTTGCTTGCATCGCATTGGTCAAACCTTGTTTAGCTTTCAACTAGAGTTCCCGGCATTAACCGTTTACTTGATCATGCTCTGCTTCATTCGTCAAGATCTTCTCCATCATCAAAGAAGGTCGTTAAAAAACCATTGGTTTTGTGCTTCTTTCTTTTCAAGACAAACAATTTATCCAACAACCCCGTAATAGGTAGTACTTGTTTAGTGGCTATAATCGAGTATAACTATCTAGGGGTTACTAAACTGCAACAAATCCACCAAATTTCCCCGTCATGAGCTTCTTGTTATGTGAATGGGGGCATCAATAGACCTACATATATGAAGTTGGGCTTACATAAATTATATGCTAGAGTCATGCCCAGACTCTAGAATATTGAGTACTGATTTAGGCAATGGCATTGAGGGCTATATTATTTTCTCAAAGCGTGTGCTTCGAGAAAATTTTGCGATGAGTCGCAGACAAGATGGTCCCATAAACATGGGATTTTTCTACCTAGGCAAGTGTGATTTTAGTATCTGCATCTATAACTATGGCTAAATGTTTTCAGCTGGAAATCATTATATATAGGGTTTACATTTCGCAAAATTTTCCGAAAATGTGTGCGGGTGCTTTGGTAACTTACAGTTCCCCCTCTCCACCGGGCTGTTCAAAGTCTCCGTAAAGATAATTAATGCAAAGACTTGAGGAGTTCCATGGGGCTAACAGAGAAAAACTCTCTTTGGGAATTCCGCCTAGTTCCCGATAGATAGTTATAGGTTATCCCGTGACGGAGATGGATGGGTTCTTCTCGGTTCGATAAAGCCTTTTATTCTTGAAGCAAAGTTTATGTTCATAAATCTTTGGAATCGATAGACAATTAAGATTGAATCGTACATTCATAATGGATTTAATGTTCTTATTTATTTACGATACTAAATTTCGTATTCTCGTTAGTTTTGGGGTAGACTTTACCTTTTTATAACATAAAAGAGAGAATCTATGAGCGCAACTTTGGCAAATCCTTTCCTCACTTGTAGTCACCATTATTAATATAAATGTATGCGCACTTTAATTTCTATTTGTTGATTGGTAGGCGATATGTTGATGAAGTTATTAGGTTGATTAATCCTTGCTTTGGGTGCAAAGACTTAAACACCATAATGAGGGATGATTTTAGGATTGTAATGAATACTCCTCGGGGTTTGACACTAAGATAAAGAAGGTTGGAATTGTTTTTGGATCTTCAACCAAAAAAACTCTTTAATTTTGAAATATTGCCTCATTTTATTAGGTCATTGGTTTAAAGGTGAAGTTGTTTCACTTACATTTTGGTCATCAAAAAATTAATTAATGCAATGTGTAGAGGTAAGATATCATAAAGGATAACTTATATGGAAAAGGTTGTTGGCATATTGGTCAAGTTTTTGGCTCAAATTTAGGCCACCAAAGGACATTTCTACACCATAAGAAATGAGGCTGAGTTTTAGACTTGAGTAAATGTGATGGAATGGATACCCATCAACTTTAGCACTAAGACGATGGCTCACAAGAAGACCACAATGCATTGATTCTTGCCAAGTGCGAAAGTTAGAAACCATAAGGGGTGAGATTAAGTTTGAGACTTAGGGGGCAAAATTGGTAAGATGTATATATCTTAGACCTTGACACTTAGTTGAAGGAATAGGAACATTGTATCGTTAAAGATGTGCATATTTCATAAAAAAGAAAAGGGTTATTTTTATTCTCAAATATTTCTCATTGATGTTTAACTATTGTTAAAAAAGTTAGCTATAGTAGAATGCATGGTTACATTTGAACAATTGGTTAACTCTGTCTTAGGATTTTAATTTATCAAAGTCTTGGTTGAAACAACTCTTTAGAGTTGGAAATAAGACAATTTTCTTTCTCAAATTTGGGTTGAAATTGCTCCTTGGAATTGGAAAGATGACAAGTTTAGGACTTGTCACCATAGGGCTAAAAGTTATAGGGCTTACCCTTCAAATTTGAAAATATCTTTAAGAAACACAATTGGGTTTTTTTACTATTGAGGGTCTATCCTTTCTTTTGTTGTATATTTGGTGCTTAGGTATATTCTAGTATTTCTATTAATAGTAATTGCAAATTCTTGAATTGATATAAATGGGCAATAACATATTTGATACTTGTTTTGATATGAGTATCATTGGGAGCGCACTCTATTATTTTCAAGGTGCAATCATGAATTTTGCGGTAGAAGCTTGGTTAGGTCCAAATTGAGGCATACACTAATAATGGTAGTGTAATTAATTTTGTGATGATGACCCCATGACTTTGGCATCACAAAGATACTCTTCTTTCCAAAAAATCAAATGGGAGAGCACATCCAATCCCAAATCAAAATACATGTTATATTTTCCCTTTGTGGATCAAAGCTTAGAGTCCGTGGATCAAATTCTAGAGTTTAGTGTCTCAAATAAAGACATCCTCACGAGTTTTATACAAAAAGGTTCTCACTTTGTATTCATTGCCTAAGAAAAATACATTGTTTGTACATAACAAATGAAAACAACAAAGAAGAAAGCATTCAAATTAAGTTTTACCGCAAAGTCTGCAATATATTCGCAAGTTGTTTTACCACCTCTAGTTAAACATTTATAAAAATATTGTCTAGTGTGCAAACTAGTGCATGGTTTCAATAGTAATCAACATTTCTACTGAAACTTCTACTTTTCTAAAATCTTATATGATCATAGCTTTACAACCTCTTTCGATTTGGTTCCCACTTGTTCCAGGTTTTTGCACATTTCTCAAGCTTTTAAAAAAACTATCATAAAACTATTCCTTTTAAACCATTCCTTTTATTTTTAATGTTAGTGTATAGGAACACAAACTATTGGCATGAGTGAGTTAGTGTTGTCATTGATGTAAAAGGTGAATGCACATTAATGACAAAGGAGTATGAGTGTTTGCAAGATGGAATATATGATGCTTCGTAGTGTGCTAGGTTGCTTGAGTCTATTTGTATGCTTGAGAGTTAGTCCAAAGGTTGTTCTATTTGCTTTAGAGTATGAATTGGTTGCTTCGGAGTATGAACTGAATGCTTCAAATTTTGATTGAATTTTGTGTTAGTCTTATTGTGATATGCGGTGAAGGTCATGAAGATGCAAAGTGAGGTAAATGAATGCCGTTGATACAGTGTTTGAACGTGATTTACATGTGTTCATCTAGACCTAGTCTAGGTGCTTAAAGGCCAAATGGTGCATGAGAATGAGGTGCGAAGTATATGAGCTCATGGAAGCATGCAGAAGTGTGAGACATGTTGTCTCAAGTGTGTTAGGTCCTTTTGGATATATTGAAAGCAATGTCGGGTGTTAGTCTACTTGGTCTTGGTGCAAACTAAGTCTAATCCTCGGTGTTTGGAGGCATGATAGTTACTTACGTAAGTGTGAGTTCTTAGAAACACTCAGGAAGGTATGTCACATCATTTTCATCATGTAGAAGTAGTTAGCAGAGGTTTCATGCTTGGTTAAAGTGTTGGTTCAGTTAGTTTTGGTCTAGAACATATAAAACCTCAAGGTCTTGTCCTGCAAGTCCTAGTAGCGGTGAAGGTACAAAGCTATTTGAGCTAAGATGACGATTAAAGATGTTATCAGAGGGTGTTGTGATGTTGTGGGAAAAATTTCAGGTTTCCATATTGAAGATTTTGCAAGTTATGATGTCTAAGGCAAAATAGGGTGTTTGAGAACGCAGCTTTCCAACTCAAAGCAAGAGAAATGGTCATGGTTGGCACGTGCAAAGTTTACATGGGAAGCTGATCCTTTCACGGATGTTGTAGCATGAAGTTAACAAGATCTTATAGTTGGAATGAGGTCAAATGAGGGTCAAACATTTATGAATGAATGTTAAGAAGTGAAACTTGCTTGTTATGGCTTTGAAACCCTAGGAGAATAACTTCATGGAAGGTGCCCAAAACTGATTGGTTATGCTAGTATGATGATTGGATGTTGTAGATGATTCCTCTTGCTTCCCACAAAGGTAAGATAAAACATATGGTGATGAGTGGACCCCACTCAAACAGACAAGTTTCTGAAGAAGTTCAGTTTGGGACAAAGTTGTCCAAAGGAGTTATGAAATAAATTGACATTGTTTTTATCCTAAGAGTTGTACTTGATTTCCATGATGGTTTTAGATCATGGTTGATCTTCTAGAGGGCAAAGTGTGCCCTATTTATGAAGATTGGTCCTAAGGCAATTTTGGAGAAGCTCGGATCATTTTTAGAGACGGACCTGGTTAAAGGCCTTCCACTTAGAGTTGGAAAGAAATGTAAGATGTTCTAGAAAGTAGATTCAGAGGGCTTTCCAATGGTATAAGGTTTGTGTCTTGATGATGAGGTTTGATAGGTCATCCAACTCAATTTGTGGAGAAGAAGGTTGTTTATTTCTCAAAACATATTTTCTCTGGCTAGAAGATGGAGGTAGAAGAGGCATGAGATGGATTAGTTGATACTTTCATTAGTTGGAGAGTGAAGAGTCATGGATGTTTTTCCTAGTGAATTCCTTTGGATTCCTTGAAAGTGGCAGCAAGGGTGAAAACTAGTTGAGTTTGCAAAACTACTTTTTGGGCAACTCAATTTGGTGAAGAGGAAAGTTGGTGTGGTTTGCACATATTGATTTTTCATAATCTCTAGAAAACATGAACATGTTACGTAGGTCCTAAGGATTCCATAGAGTGGCTACATGCCATAGTTTAGTTGATCTTGGGTGGTATTGAGGCCCAAAGGTGAAGACAAAGTGCTTAGAAATAATCTGTTTTGAGAAGGATATGAGCCTTCTTGGTTGTGTTATGAAGAATTTGATTGGTGAAAGCTAATTAAAGACCATGGATGGTGTTGTTATATCATATTTAACATGTGTGGTGAATTAGGGAGCTTTACTAATCATGGTTATGAGGTTTATAGTTTTTGCTCATCTAGGTGATGGGGTTTTGAGCTCATTTTGAGCTTGTTTGGTATGTTTGAGCATGACCAACCTACATGGGTCCATTTTATGAATTTATATGAGTTTATTGTTATGTTTTTGAGTTGTTTTGGTCAAAATAATGATGAAGGACCGACCTCCCTTATGTTTATGAGAAGAGAAGGGTATAAAGTGAATGTTTGAGTTCAAATTTGAACTAGTCGAGTGAGAGGAAAAAGTGCAACCCAAGTGTGAGTGTGGAACATGTATGAAGACATAATTTCAATGTTGAGGAACGATATGAAAGGATGAGGAATGTTAGTGAGCATGTGTGCAAGAGTTTGAGGCCAAATCAAGTCCATGAAAGAAGAAGAAAGAGCGAGTTGAAGGAAAGAGCATTTGAAGAAAGTTTGAAAGTGTGCGAATTGAATCTTTCATCACCATCACCAGTGTGTGTTGGAAACATTTTTATAGTGGTCTTATTATTCAAATCTTGTGTGATGAGTCATATTCATGCAAGTCTCTTGTTGTGAGTAATATCAACAAGGGTTTAGGGGTTGGTGCCTCACTAAAGAAATCTCTTGTGATGTGTAATATTCACTTGAGTCTTTGTTGTGTGTAATATCAACAAAGTTTTCAGTGGGTTTTCTTCCCTTGAGGGTTTCCCATTTATCTTGTGTTCTTGTGTCTCTTTCATGGTTGTGTTGATTTGATTGAATGTTAAGCACACATTAATGAATGGTTGAATGGTTTATGGTTTAAGTAAGAAAATCTGAATTGGTTAAAGTTTTTGAAAGGATTGATTCACACCCCCATTCCAGGTTGAGATGTAGAGCTCAATTACTTCAGTTTAGAATGCTATATCAACTTGTTGGAAAATATAGTAACAAGCATCGGTTATGAAGGGACCGACATTGGTCACCTATGATCGACATTGGTCAAGCAAGGAGGAACCGTCATCGGTTAGGGCTAACCGACATCGATTACTTATGCGGAAGTGTTTTATTTAACTCTCGGGAATTAGATCTAATTTTAGTATTAAAACAAGTCTATTGATTGTAATTGCATGGCTAAGTGCCCTAAGTTTGTATAAGGTATTTATAAGCTAAAAAGTTAGGGTTAAAAGAGAAGGTGAATGATTATTGTGAAAATAATTGTGAGAGAGAATTCTTGGAGAAGAAGGAGAAGCTTGAGAGAAAGAAAGCACTTGTACATCGTGAGAGGTGTGGAAGATTGTAAATCTTCATTGTATGTCTTCCGGAAGCTTTGGATAATAGATTGACTTGTTTCTTGGTGGATGTAGCTTACACCGTTTGGGTGAACCACGTTAAATTTGGTATTGATTTATATCTCTTATTTTGTATATTTCTTTTGGTAGAATATTCGCTTTTATTGCATGTATGCTTAGATCGATATATTATATGTACAACTTTGTGCTAACCCCAACATCTTTCATGGGTGTGTTGATTTGATTTAATGTTAAACACACATTAACGAATGATTTATAGTTTAAGTAAGAAAATCAATTGGTTAAAGTTTTTGAAAGGACTGATTCACCCCCATTCCATCATACCTCCAACACATACACACTAGGCTTAGGATATTTAATATTTCCTTAAACTATCATTTTACATTTATACAATAATTTATTGTAAATATGGACAAGTGAATGCATAAATCTTAAATTGACATAAATTCTATCTTGGTTAGTCTTAAATATACTAGAGATTATCTTGATTCATTAAGAAAACATCTTTGCATGTCATATCCACCTAATCTAGTTCACAAAGTTTAGATGGGCGATTTTATCTTTATCGGTAGATGACTAATTGTAATTTAGTTGTATCTTAGTTCTACCTCTTTCTCTTCATCCTATAAATAGAGGTTGGCCATTAAATTGGATGGCGAGTGTTACACAATTCATTTTGGCATAATACAATAAATTGTCATTACCATGTCCAAAATTTTTAACTCTTTGTCATGATTCTATGTGTGAGTGGATGGTTGTTTAGGCAAGGAAGGTTAAGGCGAGTCTCCACGAAATTCAATGTCATAATTTAACATTGAAGTGTTTCCTTATTTGTGAAGTACGTCCTTTTATGAGAAACATTCATATTTTTTGTAAAGTACTTTAGTTCCATTAACCATTCCCATTACAAGTCCTTCATTGTGAATCTCATCTTCATTGCAAAGCTCTATTCCTTTGTAAAACTCATATTTATTGCGAAGCTTCTCTTTTCAAAGCTATGTGATTCACATTCTTGCAAAATAATGTCATGAAAAGAAGTGTCATATCTGTGGGTTCCATGCATGAAATATGGCATAACCTTTCTATACAAGAGTTCACATTAGATGACAATTTAACACTTCAATGTTCCGAGATCAATGAAAATTATGAATGATGCATTAGATAGAAATAGAATTTTTCTTCTAATCAATCGTGTCTTGTACATGTATTGTACTTAACTAGATTAGATGGAGATAGGGTGGATAAATAATCAACAAACATTTATCTAGTCATGTAACATCCAAAACACCAAATACAATCCCCTTACAATTTCAATATATGAGATACATAGTTTAACACTTGTATTGTATATCTCATTTCCTTTTTTGCTAAGTGGTAAAAGAGAAATTTTTCTCATTTTAAGTCTACAAATGTGCAATCCTTTTCTACATCTTTTATTAGATTCCATTACATTTTCTTATAGCCTACAACTCTAATTAAACATAATTGTCTAGTTTAGTAATTTGTGAATTTTCCACTATGACAATTACAACAACATTTGACTTAAATTTTGATGTGGACTCATCAACATCGTGGTTTAGAATCTAAAAAGATAGGAAAATATATGTCAATTTTTGGGGTCAAAATTTCCACATTAAATTTGATGTTAATGACATGAAAATTTTGACTCAATGGATTATTTTGTCGGAGGTTGATTTTCATGTGTGGTCATTCATTTCAAAAACACACACACACACGTGTGCGCTATTAGGTAAAATATATTTTACTATAGTTGTCATGCCTTGTTAAAACAACCCACTTGAGAACCATGAACAACCTAGGTTTAGTTAGAAAATTAAGGAATAATTTTTTTTATTAGGAGTTAACGACCAAAGTCTCAAAGACAGTTAAATTCAACTGATAACTTTTCTCATTATTATAATTACTAATTTCACATTATAGAGCAACAAGTGCAATAAGTCCACCCTAGGTCAAGTCTCTCTAGGATTAATTTAATTACCGATTACATTGACATTTTAGCTAAATATACCCCGATTGAAAAATTTGGGGTTAAGGGACTCAAAACAATTAAATACCCAAGGTATTTAATTCCACAAGATCAAGACAAGAGCAGGGTTTAATTATAGTGAGAAAGGAATACATATTTAAAATCAACAGAGTAAGGTCTCACTTACCCACTCCCAGAACTTGATTAGGAGTGTCTACAACCAGGTTGTCATGCAACAGTTGCCACTGATAGGTTCTGGAACAATTCAATTTCACTGGGACATACTTTCAAGTTATTAACAATTATCAAGGTCACATGGTTCAAATTTTAGGGTTAGAAGTTTCAGTTAGGTTCAGGGAGTAATTTGCCCCATACCCAACTCTCTAACAGGCTCAGAGTTTCAACTTGATTTTTCTCATAATTAATGCTTCCAAAATTTCCCTAAACCATTCCCAATGGATAGGAAATTTTCTCACCTTTCCAGTGATATAAAGAAGTCCTCCTAACTCCTTACAAAACTCAAGATATGAGCGGGCAAAGTTTTTAGGTCAAATTTTCCCCTAGGGGGACACGTGTCAAGAGGTGGGGAAAACACCTTCAACGGGTTGGCAGGTCATGAGGTGGCTTGGGAATTTTTCCCATTGCATTGTGCAATTTCAATTTTCTCCCGTGCCTCCGTGGGTCCCCTGGTGGACACGTGTCGAGCCCTGGTTCAAGCGGGAAAGGGGTGAGGAATTGGCGGAGCGGTGGGGAATTTAGAGGCATTTTCCCTACTTGAGCGCAAAGCGCAATTTGCATTCACATGCTGCGCGAGCCTGGTGGGGAGACACGTGTCATGCCCAAGTTGAACATGGGAGGCGGGCGATGGAGGAACTTAAGGCTTTTAGCCGAAGGGAAAAAAGGATCAAAAGCCATGCGTGGGCCCACACGTCCGTGAAAGGATAAATTCCAAGGCATAGCGGGCTGAAGGCGGCAGCGCGGACAAAGGGGAAATTTCACCAAAAAGGGAACAAAGGCGTTAAGTCTAAAAATCTCCCATGCTTCCACCTAGCCATGTGTCGAAGACGTGGTTGGCCGTGGTTAGCGGGGATCTTTGGGAAAGTGGGAAAATTTTCCCAAGGAAAAATTTTCAAAAAGATAAGTTTAAATTTGGTTTGCCTCCGAGGTGCCACGTGGCAGGTCCCGATTGGTTGCGGATGGTGGGGGCCGCGGAATTTTTGTGGAAATTTTTCCAAAGTTAAAAATTAAATTTTTAATAGTTAGATTTATTTATTATTTTTTTGAATGCCAATTTGAAGTAAAACTTCAAATGGCCATAACTTTTGATAGGAAGCTCAGATTTGGGAAAACTTGGACTTTCTGGAAAGCTCTCAAAGCCCTCTTTACACAGGAGTCATAAATTTTGAAATTTGATGAATTTTGAGAGGTAAATTTTGAGAAACAAATCTGCAGGGTTTTGTAAAGCAAACTGAAATTTCTAACTTATAATTTTTTTGTTCAATTTTGAATTCCTACTTTCTCAACATGTCAAACAGACATGGAGACTTGTTTTTAGATGAATTTAGGAAGGTTCCAAGATTCAATTTGTTTAGGAGAGTTGCAATTGAAATTTTGCATCACTTGACAGCAGGATGACTGCACAAGCTTTGATTTTGATTTTACAAAGTACTGAAAGGTCTTTCTTAAGTTTTATTGTCAAATTGAGTTCCTTAGGACTTGTTAAGTCTCAAATTCAATGTCTCATATCTTATTTCTTGGTGCAAGTTTGAGCTGCTCATTTCTTTGATAAATTTGATTTCCAGATTTAGAAAATAAAACAGAGATCAAACATTAAAGGTTCTTAAACATTTTTCCATTCTCCAAGTGTGGGAGTTCATTCCATGCAAGTATATTACATTCCATCAAATTCACACAACATTTAATAGTCAATAAGCAAATTCTGATTTCCAAATTTCAACTCATTTCAAAGAGAACAAAGCACTGCCTTTTTCCTTCATACTCATTCTTCTTTCAAACAGAGATTTTAATTCACAATAGCAATTCAATTCCAAGCAACAATGCAAGTTTGAGAAAAGTAGTGCATTCCTTTATTGATTTCCAACAACTTTACAACTTATCTCTTTCTTTTAACTTCAAATACAATATACAATACATATAACAATTCTTCACATTCCTTTTCAAATAGAGGATGGAATATAACTCTTTACATTTCACATTTCAATTTCAATCTTTCTTCATCAACACAAGTATTTTCTTATTACAAATAATTATACAATTCATCCACTTTAGAGTGGGAAGGGTTTCAATAAACTTTCTCACAAGAAGGGACTGTTAAACTATATAATCCTCTTACTAAAAACAACAAAGCATGCTAGTTTCTTCATCTTTTCATCTTGATCACAATAAGGAAGGGGGAAAGGCAACACTCTCCACCCAACCAAGACATCCAATGAAAGGAGAAGCCTTCCTTCATCATTGGCCCCCGAGCCCCAACCAAAGTACAATAATAGATGCAATTCAACCCATGGCAATAACTGGCTTCCACAACACAACATTCTTTCACATACACATTTAAAAAAAAAAACACAATGCAACACAACACAATAGTTCACAACTGCATTTAAAAACATTTCAAAACAGAACTCAGGCTTGATCATGCAAGCGAAAGGAGCAAGGACTATTGGGGAAGCTACTTATGCCTCCCAATTGGGAATTGGGAATCCACCTATAATCATACCGCCAATATAACATATCATATCCCATAAACCTTATGCCTTCCAACCCCTCCTTATGCCCCCACAAATTTCCTTATGCGCCCCCACAAAGTAAGAAATGCAAGCTATTTATTTTCATGGTGGATCCCAAACCCAAACTCCCTCCACAAAATTTGATGCCCATGGCATTCCCTTATCCCCCCACATGGATTCCCCATAGCCTTCTCCTACACCTTTCCTAAGGCAAAGCAGCTACTCAACCAGCCAACAAAAGTAATAAAACATTCTCCATACACACAACTCAACAAGAAAATAACAACAATAAAAGAAGGAATAAACTCCTACCTCTCCATGGAAGGATTTGCTCCACACAAGTAAGCTTTGAATGCCAAAAATACAGTCCCAAAACAACGGTGCAAAGTATCAAATGCTCTCCAATTTCCTCCAAATCAACAAGAGCTCTAATCACGAAAAATGTGCCCAAAGATGCATGCAAATGTTTCAACAGCCAAACAACAATCTTGAACAAATCTTCTCCAAAGTAAGAGCTCCAATCACAAGAAAAATGCGCCCAAGGATGCATGCAAAATGTTTCAACAACCCCCAAACAAGAAGAGAGTTTGAATTAAGTAGAAGAGGGAGAGAAGAAGATGATGTGGGATGCCAAATCAAACATCCACCAATTCAAACACAAAAGACAAAAATCCATTCTCCTAAGCACAATAAAGAGGTGGGTGAAAATGACAAGTTACTTGCACACTCCAAAAGGAGCCCACACCTCAAGGGACAACAATTTAAAACAAGCAACATGAGGAATAAAATGCATTTAAAAGTCACAAATCACATCTCCATCCATAAGTATGGTTGGTATATTAAATTTAGAAGTACGGGACAAGTTTTTCTTATACCACAAGCCTCTAAAAACAGCTCCCAAGGAAAATTTCGAATTTGTCATGGAGGTGGAGTGTTTCATACTCCAAAACAGACTTAAACATACTCTTACACAAACCAACAACTTCCATTATTATTTTCCCATATCCCCATTTGATTTATTTAAATTTTAATCATATGATTTCCACATTAATCTACCACAACTTTAATTAATTAAAGGAAGGAATACATTACTAATAAAATACATACAACAATAAATAAACATTTTACCACATTAATAAAATACACAAACCCATGGTCACATGTAAAGATGATCCCCCCCATGGGAATCTCTAACAAAAATACAACACACACACAAAACAAGTTGCCATGGTGACCTTGTCGAATTCACCTAGAATTCTACTTTGGTTAGTCTCCAATCCCTCGATGTTTGTTGTGATATTTTAAACCTCAGTAAAACACAAATACCCCCTTCGGCCTTGTGGCCATATCGAAATGTCCAAAATGAATATATAATAAAATCACAAAATCATCTATATATATGAATCACAACAATCACCAAGGCAATCAACGAAATCATTTACAATTTATATTGATAACTATATCATCATCAAATAATTTCCATTTTCTAGGTTTACTCCAAATATCAAATATCACATGTCCGAAAAACACCTACAATATAACCATGTCCGACAACATGTCAACAACTATATAAAATGTCTCCAACAATCATCATGCATCATATATGAATCAGATCCAACAATAATCCAGGATCTGACATCTAACACCATACTAAATCCAAACTATAAGGATGTCCATCATATAGTCTACAATATCATGATCAGTAATAAAAGGTGCCAAAGGGAAGTGGGCACTACAATGATAGTTAATTTTGCATTTACTATAGTAATTGGGTAATTAATTATAATTATAATATGGTTATGTTTATATAACCATCTAATTATTTTTATTCAACAATACGTAAGGTTGTTTAATCATTGTTATATTGTTTTAACAATATTCTTGTCTGTATTGTTTCATGGATATACTTGTGAAACTTATTTCTTTGTTTGTATTTGGTTGTGTAATATCTATAAATATTGCAACCCATTCTTTGTAATTCTAATTTTGATTGAACATCAATAAATTAACCAGGCTTCCGTCCTTGTTTATAATTTACATTTGGTACTAGAGCAAGAATATGGACCTGTGAAGCAGAGAAGGTTGGAGAGAGGAAGCAAAAGTTTTGGAGACACCGCACTCCGGAGAGCCTCGTGTTGCCCTAAAAACTTACTGAGAATACCTTACATCCCCACAACCTTCTATCATTCTCTAGGTGTTTGTAAGGCAATTTTTTTGCCTTGGTGCCCCCTGCACCATGTAAAATTTACTCCCTGGAAGTTAAATGCTTTTCAATTTTTTTCCCCAACCAGGGGTTTTACCTCTAAATTTAGAGGTGCATATTGTCTTTGCTACATTTAGCATACCACCGAATTTTGAGGCTTGGGTGTTTATGTGGAGCTCCCGATTGAGCTACTTTGCTTGTGCACAAAAGGATTGCATTAAGCCAAGAGAGCCAATTGTATTGCTAAGTCACCCCAGGTGTGGCCGACTTGAGGGGTTTCTATGTGAACAAGTTAAGTCATTCCTTACAAAGGAGTTAGTCGAGTATTTTCTCGGACCAAACCTTTCATGGGCATTGAAATCTGATCCATCGGGCTACACTTGAAGTGTTTGAAGTTTTTAATATTGCTTTGTCTTCGTGCATTGTAGATTGGATTGGGCGAGTCGAGCCCGACCCTACTATGTGAATTGAAGGAAGAACTAGGATTCATTGAAGTTGGTCTCCACCAATCGCGCTAGCTCCGTATCTCCACAGAGATCGAGGCCCTTGGTCAATCTCCACACATCCATCAACCCTTACTGCAACCTGAAATCTCAAACAATGAATGCAAACAAATTAATGACATTAAAAAAATGGTGGAGATAATACAAAAACATTGAACAATATCTTAAGCGGCGATGAATAATAACAATAAGGTGGTGGATTTTCTTAAATAGAAATAGAAACCCTAAATCCACCCCCTAATTGAAGCTCAACCACGTGGACCTCCATCATGGCACCACGATTACATTTCAAAGGTTAGTCGATTTTGATATGATTTAAATAGAAATTGCTTAATTTAATATATAAACCGTGGTCGGCGGATAGTTGGCTAACGAAAGTGCTTTAGGGGCGAGTCGAGTGGTCAAGGTTCAACCCCAACCCCAACGCATTTTAAAAAAACTATTCGGTTTAGCGGGATTTTTGGCGAAACTTGAAAACCTTAGCGGCCCTCTAAATGCTTAGTCATAACTAAACAAGCCACCAAAATTAACGAAAAACCCTAATTAGGGCTGAATGTTTTTCTCCTAATTGGCCTAATTTTTCTATTATGAGCAACATTTGCTAAAGGGGGGACACCTAAAATTTTTAGCTATATTTTTGCAATTTTTGGCATCGTGGGTCATTTTGAGCTCTAGATGCCACCAGGGCCCCAAGTAAAATAATTTGTTTTCTTGCCATTCAATTTTTCAAATTTTTGAATGTAATTGTATACTTTAGTGTATTGTACTAATTTACTGGGTGGCATAGTCAACCGAAAACCATTGTAACTCTTTTGTAAAAATGGTAGAGTTGTGTACTCAAAAATATTAAAAATTTGGTTCTGAATCACTCACGAGATCTTTGATCTCATTCACAATGCTCAAGATATAAACAGCCTCCTGGGAAGCACTTATGGGTAAATCCGTCACGAATACTACTGCACTTAACACCTAATATAGCTACAACAACGTCGTCTAGACATCGAACCTTTAAATTGACGGGGAGTAATAAGGACACAATGCACACACTTTGAACCCTCCCATTCGTTTGTGAACGATTTCTTGATTTAAATCCAGAATGAGAAATTATCCGAGTATATAGCAAAGTTACACGTGCATATGAGGATATTTCTTTGAGTCAGTGTCAATAATCGCAAAGACCCCTTTCAATATTGTCTTGGTACCATGTATCAAATTCTTTCACGTACATTAATGCCTCTTTCACCTACCATTAGGTATATAGAAAGGGTGAGCTTCTTCCACGTACTGATGGGTATATCAGAAGGGTGTGTATATAGAAAGGTTCAAGTATATTGGGTGACAAGATATAGATTAGGAGATGCATACAGTGATAAGAGCCTTATCCTTTGTTAGTTGATTCTACAAAATGGGCACCAACGCCCCCAAGTTCTTTCTTCCAGATTCACAACTACTTAGAGGAAATAACTATGCAACATGGAAGAAAAAAATCAAGACACAACTTGAGTTTGAAGAGATCTGGACTGTTGTGAATGGTACTATGACCATATCAACAACTGATACAACACAACAAAGATAGTTTGATAGATCTGATCAGAAGGCCAAGCTAATCATCTTGTTTGGAGTTTTCGATGATGTACAACCCCACATTCGAGATGCCAAAACAACCAAAGAAGCATGGGATAAGTTGAGCATGGTATACGAGGCTAAAAACAAGAATGTCATATTGAATTTGTAGATTCAGTTACATACATTGAAGTTTAAACAAAATGAAAAAATAGAATCTTTCTTGAGAAGAGTTGCAAAGTTGAGGGCTTCACTTCTAGCCCTAGGAGAGGAGGTCACTGATGATGCTCTCGTTCCCATTGTTCTAAGAGCCCTCCCTCCTTCATACCACATTTTTGTGACAACACTAAACTTGTCAGATATGATAGTGAGTTTTGACAAGCTGGTAAACCTACTGCAACAAGAGGAAGAAATGTACAATAAAGATGATGAAGAGGAGCAAACACTTTCTTCTCATCAGAAATGGAAAGGAAAAGGAAAAGGAAAGCCTAATTCCTATCAAAAGTCCCAATATTAGAATCAACATCAGCAAGGGGACAAACAACAAAAGAAAAAATGTCCTATTTACAAAAGAGGACATGAGTTGAAAGATTGTTGGTATAATACATGTTTCACTTGATTCTTAGACGTTTCTTTGTAGTATTGACGAAATAGATAGGGTAACGAGCGTAGGAGGAATACCTGTTCAAATGTTGGTTGATGGGTTGTTGTGCGCGTATGACTTCTGAATCCACAACTGATTGTGAGAGCTTCCTTTTGGCTAGGAGGAACTACCTGTAATGAAAAACAAGACCACCAGAAAGAATTAAACAATATGTGCAGTGAACTGCCTAGCGTGTGCTAGATCCGGGAAGTGTGATACTTCCTAGATGGTTATCAGTCCACTGTTTAAGACAATTTAATGCGGGAAATAAAGTAAATCCTATCGTAGTTTGAAATGATTTAGGTATCTCACTTAAAACACAATAAGAAAGATCTAATCTAACAGGCTAGGTTAAAATAAGATCCAAAGGTCAAGTAACTAGTTTGGGTCTCTGTAGGTCTGACAAAAGTCTCAGGCAGATCACAGGCGCATGAGGGTGATGTAGAATTAGGTGGATAGGTCACTATTCTGGGTTGTATGGGAAAATACAGAAACCGATGCTAATTAATGGCGACCGATGGTGGTTGGGTGTAAGCGCCGGTTATTGTGGAAAACTAGGAATGCCATATAATGAGTTTTGGGTCTCCTTTGTGATTGCACAAAGGAATTTGGTTGGTCGAATGAGGTATTTAGTAGCTTGGGTGGGATTTAGTGAGGTTTTAATGGGTATATGGAGGGGGAGTGTTGAAGGAGGTCAATGGGTGGCTAGGTAAACAATAGGTGATAATATAATAATGAAATGAAATGAACTAGAGAAGTATAACATTTTACTTACTTGGATTCTGGTCCTGGATGCCTATGAATGAGGGATGGAGGTGCTGGTAAGAGGTTGAAGGCTATAGGTGATCACCAATCATAGGAGAGCTTCTGCATGGGCTGCATGGGCATTCCTTTTGCTTGGTAAGATCAGATCATTACTGGGGTGAGTGTTGGATGGCTGTGCAGAAGAAAATGCTTGATCTCCTTCCTTGCATGTGTGTTCTCACTGAAATTTGCTCTCAGAAGATGTGATATCTCTCTGGAATGTGCTAATGTTTGCCAACTTTTTCCAATCTTTGCCAACCTTGAAAATAAGGTTGTTTTGGGGGTTAAAAGGGTAACCGATGGCGGTTCCGACCTAACCGTAAACCTGTCAAGGTGGGATTTCCTAGGTTTACTAAACTAAGGAGATCCTCTTGATTTTCTTGGATCTCATGTCATTAACCCGCAGATTAAACTAGAAGCTTCTTGTAAGCATGCGAGAATGTGGTTAGAGAGAATGTAGGCATTGATTTTTAGGGTTTTGGTAAGTCTTAGTTAGTTATGGCAACTTACTAAGAATAGGTCTTAGGGTGAGTTGGCCTGATGAGGTGTCTAGGTGAGGTGTATATGTGAATATTATTTAAATTAAGATATTTAAATGATAACTATGGTGAGGATAATGAATTAATTTAATTAAATTAATTAAATTAATATTAGTGAGGTGAAGGGGGCTATGATTAGGTTAATGTGATGAAGGGTGTTTATTTGTCGAGGGACCAAAGGGGAGTGTGACCTAATTTTAGTGTCTACATTTTACCCCTTTTTGTTGCATAGCTTATATTGGTAAGCGATGCTAACAAAAACAAGATGTGGTTGCCCAGGATGTGGGTGAAGGTGAAGGAACCGACGAGGCGAAGGCGAGCGGTGAGTGGTTTGATAAAAGGTAAACATGAGAAAGGGTAAGGTGGGGAACGGGAAAAAGGGTTAAAGGTCTACTCGGGTGTAGAAACTCTGTAGTTTGGCTAATGCACTATTACGACCAATATTGCACTAGTTGCGCTTCTCCCTATAAATCGACGATACAAAGACCGGTTCGACCTATCCAAATTTCTTCCTACGACATCCCTTTTGTCGTTTTCCTCTTGTAAACCATTTAAACAAGCTCTAATAGCTTCGTTCTAACTATATTAGATTCTTACTTTCTTCTAGTCCATACGCCACCTTCCTAGCCTATCAATCCATTCCATTGGATTGATCTGACCCTTCAAAACTCTCTCCAAACCCTAATCACCTCCTAAACATGTTTAATTAAGCTTAAACATGGTTTGTCACTCCCTAAACCTAGTCAAAGTAAGTTTTGACTTGCTAAAAGTGCTTTTTGGAATTTAGTGTTTGTCCCACATGCACTCAAGTTTCCCTTTTTCCCAAATGGAAAACTATATATAAGGCTAGACCCCCTCTCTCATTTTCAAGAATTCCTCCCTTCTTCCTAAGCATAGATTATAGTATTTTGCATCTAGGTTCTAGATTTCATTTCTAGTTTAGATATTGAGCTATTTACGTCATTTTTTGTATTGCTAATCCAATTTAGAGGGTAAAAGAGAAGAACCATTGGCTCAAAAGCCTATAATGGGGAGATCTCTTTCTCTTAATCTCTAAAACTGATCACTTAGGACTTACTAGGTTCATTATTTTAAGCTTTCAAAGAATAGAGATAGTTTTAATTAGCTTAAATTTGAGTGTTTACCTCATAATGTATGTTAGTTATAAAATCTTGCTCATTTCTTATTGGATGGTCCACTGATTTGTTGCTTGAAGCCTTTGGGGATTCTTTGGAAATTATTACCCCAAATCCATGGTTTTCACAACTTTTCTTTGAACACATTTAGCACACTCGGTGGGACACTTATGTCCATCCTCCATTAATGGAGGTCATTTAGGTTGTTCAAAGTCATTTTTTCAAGTTTTTTAGTTTAAATCACTTGTTATTTTCCTCATTTCTATTTTAAACTTTGGATTAATGAACTCTATTTACATGCATTTGTGGGTTTAACATAGAAATAGGAAGCTTTGACTAACCAATAACTTGTTTTCTCTTAAAATTTTGAAAATCTATGTTTTTGCATGTTTTTTACAGGGCACGCGTAGGTGTTTTAAGGTGGCACGTACATGTTGATATAGGCGCATCTCCGTCAGAAAGGTTGCGTACCCATCAGGGTGTCCTCTGTGTTTATAATATTTTCTTTGTAGGGATGCGTCCACGTCTCCGTTGGTCTTTCCACGTCTCTATCTCTCTTGACACGTCTATGTAATTAATACCACTATGTAAAATCTTACAGACTTCTTTTTGCTTGGGCCGTGTATCCATCGGTAGGAGTGCACACACGTTGAAACCCTAACATACATGTTGGATCAGGGTGTGTAGGTGTTGGTAACTGTTTTGATCTTAATAGACCCACGTAGGTGTTGGTATAGACGCATACTCGTTGGTTGGGGTGCGTACATGTCAGTTTAGGTGCGTAGGTGTTACTGTCAAAATTAAAAATTTTAACAGTTTGTTTTAGTTGTTTCTCTGACATTTTCTGATGCAGGTTTCTAAAGGTTGACAAATTTTAAAACAGGGGCTAACTCTTTAAAAATTTCAGTTTGCATGATTAAGTGTTTTTCATTCCTTAGCTTAAATTAGGATTTGTGAAACGTGCGTATGCTCTCTCCTTGTGCTTTCCAAAGTGATCTTGGAGATCAAAAGCACTTACACAAAATCTATTTTATATGTTAAAAACACTTTCTCTTTAAAGGATAAAGTAACATTTATGTGCTTTTTAGGATTTCCACTTTGCGTATGCTCTTCCTTCGCGCTTTCGGGCGATCTTAGGAATCAAAAGCAAGTGTGAGTTCTCTTTTACCTCAATCAAAAGAGAAAACTACTAACCAACTTGTTGTCTACAGGACCTAATATTGGTCAAAGAAAGGTGTTAAAATGAAATGAAAACTTCTAATACACGTGTGTTTGCAGATTGCCAAATGGTGTGCCACTTTTGAAACCACATTAAGATTAAAAAAAAAAAAACACACCATATTCAACACACTGTATTGCAGGTTTTGGAAAAGGGTAAGTCCCTCTCTGCTTAACTGGAACGTAACCCCTTTGGCATAACACCTTAAGCTATAACAATGGGGGTGGTTCCAGGAACCCCAAAGTAGTCCACCACTGAGTAACCTCGTGGACGAAACGGAAGTGCCTTGCTTACCCACTTGACTAGTACACCTTGTGAGATAGCATTACCAGGTTGTCTATGTGGTACACCTTGTGGTTGATAGTACATGTAGATGCACTAGTTGCCTACTATTCTTGAAGGGGGTAAAGTAAAGCCGAGATACTCCCAAACTAGTCAGTGTGAATTTTTGGGTAAATCGCACTCGCTTAAGACAACCTTGTAACACCTAGTTGAGAGAACTTATTAAGGAAACCATTTTGTCTGGAGGCCAACTTTACTAGTCCATTTGCGTCGTTTTACCATCATGAAGTGATAACTTGTTTGGATTCAACACCTTGTTTGTCGAACACGGTAACGAACCCATTCTAAGTTAGATCTAAGTGTTTTTCATCACAAATTTAGACAAACGTATTACTTAGCTTAGCTTCCTTCTCATTTTTTAAACAAGGCAAAGCTCTACCCAAGTGAAACTAAGTCTATTTTCACACATTCTTGATCTACACCCATGTGTTCATACTTTCCACGTTGGAAGTCGAACAGAGGCATACTTTACATATCATGTCAAAGATAGTGCTAGCTACTTTTTTGTACGTTTACACTCATCCATGTTTGCGGCTGGGGTGTTAAACGACTAAAGTGGGTAGGTACATTTTCACATCTTTGGCAGTCCTACGATCTTGATTTTAGGATCTTCGTCATTGTTACGGGTCAGTTTTGTCATTCTATCTCTCCCTAGTTTGTCAACTTTTGCTTGCATTTTAGTCGTTTAGTATTGGAATTTACATTGCGTCTCCCATTCTTTGGGCACATAGTATGAATCCCTCTATTACGTGGTTACGTTGCTTGCATTGTCGCAGAAATTCTTGTTATACTTTCTACTTGGTTTTAGTTCGACGTCATATAGGTTTTTGATTTGCGAGTATTGATAACGCATTATATATCGTCATGATGTTATCTTGATATCGACACCTTGCTTGCTTGGTTGAGATAACTTGATAGCGTTGTTACCTGCTTGTATCTAATTGTGACTTCCAGCTTTCAAAACACTTGGCTTGTTATCGATGCTTAGTCGAGTTCTAGGTATACCTTGTTAGAGGACTTTGTTAGTATTGTGTTGATATTCAAGCCTTGTATATTTCTAACTTTGGCGCACATATCCGATACAAATTTTCATTCATCTTGGTCTTTTATGTATAGATTTGACATAACACAACTTAGATAAGTGATACATTTTCATTTGTCAATATCGGTATCCTTTGAAAACTAGTAAACATAGTGTTGCATCGAGTATCATTAGTAATGCCTAGACTTTTCAAAATGGCAACAAAATCCAGTGAGCTTAATGTAGGAGCTAATCCTTGATTTCCCCTTTAGCGGGAACAATTTAGGACCACTCTTCTCTCAAGTCAAAGATACAGAGACGTTAATCAATCATAGTGGAGAAGAGTTGGACTCTTCAGGAGAACAACAAAGGTTAGACCTAAACAGATTTGACGAGCTCTTATATTATAACAAAGATCAAGTACTCGTGAGAGTCTTGGCGTTAGGAGCTAAAATTCCACACGAGTGTGAAGAAGAAACAAAGGTCATTGACCCTAACTTAGGAGAGTGAAGATTCATCTTAGACACAGATAATCCTTTTGATGTGGGATATGCATCCACTTCTGGGCAACATAAGGCCGCTGTTGAAGGAGAAACATCACGTAAACCTCACTTTAGGGCTTCACATAAAGTAAAAACTAAGCAAAAGGCCTCCCCTCCTTTAAAATTTGATGAAGAAGAGGATCCCCTGGTTGAGGAGGAGACCCTCCAAAAATAGATCTTGAAGTTGAGTCAGAAATTAGCGAACCTAGGTGCTTCAAAAGAAACATAGGTAAAGACAAAGACAAAAATAAACTTAACAAGTTTCAATTTGATCCGCATACAGACTATACCTTTAAAGAAACTCAGGCTCAAAGGTTAATATCACCTACTAAGGAGCAACTCATTCAGGATGAATTGAAATCTATGAAAGATACGATCACAACATTACAACAGGGAAATATAGGCCAAAACAGAAAGTATCTCTATGAAGAACTATGTCCTTATCCCTTTGATAAAGACATGCTACTACAGCCCTTTCCTAAACATTTCACTATTCCAAAGCTTGACAAGTACAAAGGAAAAGGTGATCCCCACGATCATGTCAAATACTTTTACATGGCTTGTCAAGAGGTCGCCTATAATGATAATTTTCTAATATGAATCTTTTCCTGCAGTTTGGGAGCTTTGGCGATTGAATGGTTTTTTAGCATACCTAAAGGATCTATAATAACGTGGTCGGCACTAGCAGAAAAATTTGTGTGGCACTATTCTTTCAATATTGAAAATGATGTCATGATGAATGACCTTTGCAATGCAAAGCAAAAACCTAATGAGACCTTCGCGGGTTTCTTACAACGATGGAGAGCGCTGGCTAGTCGCTTCCCTTGTGCTTTACTTGAAAAACAATTAGTGAGCATTTTTGTTCCTAATTTAAACTTGGAGATAGCCTTCCATCTTCAGATGCATTGTGGATCTAACTTCGAGGAAGTTATAGAGAAAGGTAGCCAAATTGAAAAGGCTCTTATTACCAAAGGAACACTTAAACCCTTTGTCAAAGACAAACATGAGGCCAAATCTGTAGACAAACCTAAGTTCTTTAATAAGAACAAACACGTCGTCGGTGATGGAATTATTGACTCCAAAAGAGTCCAAGCTATGCAGACAGGTCCACTTTTGAAGCTTTCGTAAGGACCTTGTCCCAAGGCACCTACAAAATGTACGTTCACAACATTGAGTGAACCCCCAGGCTGCTATATTGAAACAATTAGATGATGCTAAAATGGTAGAGTATCCAAGTACCACGCATACCATTCCCGAAAATGCTCCAAAACCTAGTTGGTATAAAGACCGTGAATACTGTGACTTCCATCATGTCAAAGGACACAAAATGATAGATGTCTCATGCTGAAACACTTCATACAAGACCTCATGGAAGAGGGCAAGATTGCCATAGAATCACCTCCCCGATTTAGGATAGGGTCCTAATGAAAAAATGGGAATATACAAAGAAGCTTTTCTCGATCACACGGATAAAAAGAAAAGGAAACCAGATCATAATCGGGCCTCTAATGACTATCGTCTCGGGCCGCATATGTTTACCCTAGTGATAATGACCATTCAACTCCCTTATAGGTTTCATCCGTTTACACGATGAATGAGTAAACACAATCAAAATTCTTGAAAAGATATATGTAGTTGGAACGTGATGCGCTCACTTAATCATACCTGATCCAATACCAACTACCCAAAGCCAATATAATTTACTAGACCAGCTAGAGAAAACACTAGCTAAAATATCCATTTTAGACCTTAAAATCTCTATTGCTCACAAGGATATATTGTACAAAACATTACAGAATTCTAGAGTCTCTACTGAGGTAGACCCCACGCACTTACAAGATATGGTCGCCCACCTTGAACCCACTGATCATATCACTTTTGATTACAACGCTATCCCGCATAACAACCCCGGGCATAATTTTCCTCTCTATTTAGAAGTGGTCGTTACTCCGTCATAAGATTAAAAGAGTGCTTGTGGAAGGGGGATCTGGTCTAAACATATTCACATTAAAGCCGGGCAAGTAGCTAGGCCTTTCAGAAATGGATTTGGGAGCTAAGACCATCACCATCACAGCGTATGATAATGAGGAGAGAGAATCCATAGGTACTATCATAGTGCCCATGGAAGTAGGTCCAACTTGTCATGATACGACCTTCCATGTCCTGGATTTAGATCTCCCATATAACATGCTCTTGGGGCATCCGTGGATTCATGCCATGTAGGCTATCCCTTCGACATTTCATTAGTGTATCAAGTTGTGCCATGAAGGGTGTATAATCACTATCTCGGGTGATCCTGAGCCGTTCACTCACTGTCGGGTGTTGCATAGTTTCTCTCGTGCAACCTATGAGTGCCCTTCTGCCACGGATGTTGTCATCCCTCTTAAAAATGCGAAGCTATGAAGAATCGGGTGGACTTAGAGTCGCTCACACCTTATAATCAGGACTTCCCTTCTTTGGTCAATCCTTTTACATCTTGGGAGGCTACATCAGCAAAATATGGCCCAGGAGAGCCATTTACTCTTGAACAAGCATTGTTAATTTTAGACTTATCAGTGTCACCTAGGACACGGGGTAAGCCCTATTTTCAGTTCAAAAGTACATGAGAACCATGTTCAAAACCATTGGATAAATTTGTTCATAGTGGCCTCCTATCCAAAGAAAAGATGTTGGAGGATCCCATTAGTAAGGTGCTAGAAGGAACCATGGCCTCATGCCATCAAGCGCCTTAGTATACTAAAGGACACCGCATGATGTTTGTCATGGGTTATAAAGGGTATGGATGTGGAGCCAACACACAAGACCATCTAGATCCTATTCCTACTTGCCGTTTCAAATCTGACAAGCATTGTCTTGGGTTAAAATCCCAGGATGCTCAACCCATTGAGGTTGATGCTACCTTTTCTGATTGTGAGGATGTTTTGTATAATGCGAGATAGCAATGCAAGTTCCTAATGTAGCCTCTACAAAGATTTGGCCTCCACGAACCTATTCCCAGATTCAACCATCCTTACCCTATTTGAATCCATCCCTTCAACCGATTATCAAGTCACCCTAGTTTATCTTGAACTTGTAGATTGGGACCAACAACTTGACGTACCACTTGATATTTTCGAGAATGATGAAGCATTCATGGAATTCATGGGACTCGGAGATTTTCTTCCCTACTTAGGGACCACATCAGCAATCCGGCACTATGATAATTCTTCACCGGGAACTCCTCGTGCTATGATTATTTACTAATGCACAGCCTTTAGTTTGGTGGACGTAATCTGGAAACAAAACAACAACATAACACAAGAATACCATTGACTATGATAAGACAGAATGACGACAAATCTGAAATATCAAAATAAATTATAATATTAACATGAAACTGTTACAATCTCACCCATGAGATTCTTCAACAAGACTATGGGAGAAACTTTACAATTACACCTCTCGATGGCTTCTTCAACACACCTTTAACTGATGGCTTCCTTCGCACACTTCCTACAATATTTCTCACTACTTCTTTCTATGCTAAATGAGGGGGGTGGCCTCTCTATTTATAGAACTTCCAGGCTTATCCATCCTATCTCTAAGATAGGATAAGAAATCCACTCTGACGAATCATATTCCATACCTTAACTCTTATCTTGTACATGTAAGCTTATCTCATTTAAGATAAGATAAACCTTATCATTTTACATGGGTTCCACATTTTTAGAATTTTTACAAACAAAATATTTATGACCTCACTCCTTGTCCTTATTACCAATATAATATTTCTAATTCCTAATCATGTAGACCCTACTTCTCTAATTACCCAAACTTTGACATTTTAACATTACTGCAGGACCACTTACGACAAATATTTACTTTTACAACATTCCTATTGTACTTTGGTATTGCACCGTACTCCACATTATTGGCGGCACCGTACTGACGGCGCCGTTATCTTCTATCGGACGCTACTACTAATTACACTTAACAACATCCTATTCCTAATACATATATTAATGAAATGGAAATTTTGGAGGAAAATTTTAGTGTCGACATCTTCCCCCTTCCTAGCTTCTACTCCGTCCTCGGAGTAGACTATTCTGGTGCTTGGAAAATCTTCAACTTGTCGTGGTTGACCCATTTCGTAATGGGAGTGCCATCCAATTCCTCCAGTCGGTACGTACCATTTTCATGCACAGCTGCTATTTTGTAGGGCCCCATCCATTTTGGAAGAAATTTTCTCTGTCTTCTTTTTTTGTATCTGGAATCATATACTAGAACCAAGTCATTTACTTGAAATGGAGACCACCGGATCTTTTGATCAAAGTACTCCTTCTGCTTCATTTTCTTCTTATGGCTTGTATCCTTTGCTATTTCCCTCATTTCCTCTAGCAAATGAAGATGTACCAACCTTTCTTTTACTGAATCACTTTCATCCATCCTTTCATTTTTCATAACTCTCACAGTGGGAATATCAAACTCAATAGGAAGAACTGGATCAATGCCATAGGCCAACTGAAATGGGGAGTATCCTGTTGCTGACTTTGATGTTGCCCTATATGCCCACAATGCTGCATGAATCCTTTTATCCCATTTATGTACTGCAAGAAGGCCGCATCTTTTGCTAGAATTTGACACAAGAACAAAATTTGTTCGCTCCACTGTCCATTTGTGCTTGGCTTGTATGTTGTTGCCTTCCCGTGCTTGATAGAAAAATTATTGACTAGGGCTTCTACCACCTCATTAATGAAGTGGCTTCCTTGATCTTTACAATTTCTAATGGACAACCAAATCGGTGACAATGCGTTCATATATGAACCTTGCCACTTCATCCATGGAAGTCGCTTTCAATGGCCTAGCTTCAACCCACTTGGTTAAATAATGCATGGCAACTACAATATACTTATTTTGACGTGATGTAGTTGGAAGTGGACCTACAATGTCTATTCCCCATTTTTCAAAGGGACCAAGGGGAAGAATAGGACATAATGGAGTGATGAAGTCTTACGGTTACCATGTGTTTGACAAATATCACATGTCTTACAATAATTATAACAATCTTTAAAAAGAGTGGGCGGTGATAACTCGCATCCAAGATCCTTCTTGTTGTAAGTTGTCCAGAGAAGTGCCCTCCACATGTACCATTGTGGAATTCTTCTAGAAGCTCTTTTCCTTGATCACGTCCAACTGCCCTCTTGTACTGTCCATCAGGTCCTATTCGAAATAATGCTCCATGCAGAATAGAGTATGGACGACTGGCTTGAGTAATCTTTCTCTTAGTCTTTGCATTGGCACCATCAGGAAACTTGAATTCATTCAGATAATTCCAAATATCTATGTATTCACTAGGGATTGTGTCAAGGGAGAACAATGTTGCATCGGGAAAATCATCATCATCACAAGATGATCCTAAACCATCATAGGCTCAAGAGAGTGCATCTGCATTGACATGCTTCTTTCCTGGCCTATCTATAATATCAAATTCAAATTCTTGTAGCAAAATTATCCATCTTGCTATCCTCCCTGATGGGTTAGGCTTATTGACAATATATTTGAGCCTTTGATGATGCATTCAACTATAAATTTCTGCCCTAGCAAGTAATTTCTAAACTTCTTTACAAGAAAAATGATAGCTGAGCCTCTTTTTTGATTCTTGTATAGTTTACCTCAAAGATTGCTCATTTGTGCGCTCCCAAAGTAAATTGGATGTTCATTCCCATTTTCATCCTTTTGGCTCAAAGTACTACCTAGTGCTTTGCATCCGAGGCATCGAGTGTACACAATGAATGGCTTGCTCCAACTGGATTCTTCAAAAACAGTGAAGACACCAGGGCTTCCTTCAGTTGTCCAAAAGCTTCATGCGCCTTGTTTCCTGGTTCATAAGCAACATCCTTCTTCAAGAACTGGGTTAGTGGCTGTGCAATCTTTGAGAAATTCTTGATGAACCTTCTATAGTAACCCACATGGCCTAAAAATGATCTCAACTTACTTCTATTTATAGGAAATGGTAAATCTTTGATTTTTGAAACTTTATCAGGATCAGTACCAATACCATCTCTGGATACAACATGCCCTAACAAAACGCCTTTAGAACATCCAAAGACACACTTTGTAGGGTTTAGTGAGGCTTGTGCTTCATCTAACCTTTGAAATGCTTTGTCTCCATCAGTGCAGGTGGTCCAACTTGCTCCCATAGATGCAAAATCATCCGAAATACTCACGATGAAGGTCCCAATGTAGGGTTCGAACACCCTATTCATTCAACGCTTTGGAATGTTGCTTTGAGCATTACACAACCCAAAAGGCATAACTCTATAAGCAAACGTTCCCCAAGGAGTGGTGAACGTGGTCTTCAGCTGATCTTTCTCTGCTATACGAACTTGGTTGTATCCGCTATATCCATCGTGAAAACTATAGCACTCTGGCAGCCTACTTCGTCCAAGATCTGATCTGAAAATGGAAGAGGGTAATGATCCTTCTTTGTTGCCTTATTGAGCTTCCTATAATCAACACAAATGCGTAGCTTCCCATTCTTTTTTATTGAGATCACAATGGGAGAAACCCATTCTGAATTCTCCACAGCAAATATGAATCCTGCATCAAGCAACTTATCTATTTCTTCTTTTACTGATCTGGGAAAATTAGGATTCATTCTATATGGCATTTGCTTTATGGGCTTAGCACCATCTACCAGCTCAATACAATGTTCTACCCAACTTACTTGGCGGAGTTCCTTGTAATCAAAAGTGAATAGGTGTATGTACCTTCGAAAGAGCTGGAGGTAGGATTCCTTCTCACTCTCCATCACAGCATCACCAATCTTTATTTGTTGGAGACGATCATCAAATTCTTCTTCGAGATAATTTTATGGGGTCATGAGTTGGTGTGGTACCGCGGGATATCCATGATCAAAACATCCACCTCGCTTTCTTCATCTTCAGTGTCCACTTCACTGGTACTAGAGTAATCAGAGGATGTCCAATCATCAGTTTCATCACTTGAATCCACAGGTTCTACTTTATGATGTCGAGGGATCACGTTTATCTTCACCCTCTCTCTACCACGTCCAAGTGTCATGAAACCTTCATTCCAGTAGTTTCTTGCATGAACTCTCCTTAGCCATGGTCTTCCCAAAGCTGACATTGGGTACGCACAGCATGCCATTTTCATCACCTGAAAGTCTACCACACATACCACACCCATAACAGATATTGCCACATTTGAAATTACACCTTCTGGTTTAGTTTTTCCCTTATTTAATGACCTTAACATAAGTGTTGAAGGGCGATCAATTTTTAACCCCAACATATTCATTACAGACTCGGTCATTACATTAACTGCAGCACCTCCATCAACTAAGACATCATGAATTGAAATACCATTACATAATACCTCAGCTTGTGGAGCATAGGGATCTGCCTCTGCCTCCAAAACAGGGACCTCAACCTCCTTCCTTCTTCGAGCATTGAGTCCACCTCGCAACTCCCACCTCTTCTTCTCGACAAGACATAGCCAAGAGTTGACCATATGTAATATTTGCAGCCTTTTGGACAGATCTTCCAAGATGGAGTATGGTCCTTGCCCTCGGTGAAATCAGAAAATCCTGCACACCCAACTTTCTTCTCCTATGTTTCTTACTAGTTTCTTCTTTCATCTTCTTAGGATCATTTCCATCTTGATTATCTTTTTCTTTCTTTCTTTTTGTTACAAACACATCTACTTCATTATTTCTGCTCTTATCTACTACATCAAAAGAATTCACAGGTGCTTTTCCTTTATCATTATCTCCCTTACTAGATGTAGAAGCTCTATCTGGACAATTATACTTATAATGACCCTTTTTATAACAACCATAACAAACAACTTCAGAAATATTTCTCTTTGGACCTCTATCTCCTCCCTGAGAACTAAATTCCTTTCCTTGAAGAAGATTAATAGTTAACTGACCCATCTTTTTGAGCAGATCTTCATACTCAGTAGATGTATTAGGAGAAATATTTGTGCTCACCGGGAGTGGTTGTGGATTCAGGACCAAAGGTGCTGGTGTAGGCTCTACTTTAGCAACAATTTCTTTGGGCTCCTCTTCCATGCTTTCTTCTTGCCTTCTTGCAATCTCCTTTGCTTGTTCAATGGTGGTTGGGCGGTCATACTTCACTCGTTGTCTGATCTCTGGCTTCATCCCAAGAATGAAGTGCTTACAGAGGAGATTATCCACACCATTCATCAACCCATCCGCTAGTCCTTCCTTCCGGATCTGGGCATCGAGCTTCCTCCTTAGCTCTAGAACACGAGCATGATAATCCATTATCTTCTCCTTCTCTCCTTGGGATAGCTTTGTGATCTCGATCATGAGATCTGCATATTTTTTTTGTTCACCAAATTCTTCAAGAAAACTTTCAGTTAATAAATCCCATGAATTTTTCACATTATCACCTAGTGTTTCAAACCACCTAAGTGCTGAACCATCCAAAAAGGTAGGAAAAAATTCAGTCCATTGTTCCCTTCTTATAAGGCCATTACAAATACAAGATCGTTTAAACTCTTGAATGAAAGAAGAAACATCTTCATTAGATTGAGCTGAAAAACAGAATCTTTCCCATTTTCAAAAGTAACCACCGTGAAATACCAACCCACAAGTACAATTAACAGACTTATGTGCACAAATAATTGGAATCACTATACTAGAAAGTGACTTTACACCTTTCTACAGTAAAATAGAAATGACCACGGTAAACTATGGTAAAACTTGACTTACTACGGTAAAAAATGACTTTACTGTGGTAAACACTATTCACAGTAAAAAGTGAAGTTATGCGGTAAATACTATTCATGGTAAAAAGTGACCTTACTGCAAGGTAATTACTATTCCCGAAGAAAAGGACTTTACCAGTGGTAACTACTATTCATGGCAAAATGCCTTTAACATGGTAACTACTATTCACGGTAAAAATGACTTTACCATGGTAACTACTATGCACAATAAAAACAAGGTTACCCTCCAATTGATTTTTGACTTAGTGAGAATATCTCTCCGTAAAAATCCACCAACGAGGAATGGTCCCAAGAACGGAACCAAAATGTCATCAAGCAATCCGGCACTATGATAATTCTTCACCGAACTCCTCGTGTTATGATTATTTACTAATGCCACGACCTTTAGTTTAGTGGACGTAACTGAAACAAAACAACAACATAACACAAGAATACCATTGACTATGATAAGACAGAATGACGACAAATCTGAAATATCAAAATAAATTATAATATTAACATGAAACTGTTACAATCTCACCCATGAGATTCTTCAACAAGACTATGGGAGAAACTTTACAATTACACCTCTCGATGGCTTCTTCAACACACCTTTAACTGATGGCTTCCTTCGCACACTTCCTACAATATTTCTCACTACTTCTTTCTATGCTAAATGAGGGGGGTGGCCTCTCTATTTATAGAACTTCCAGCTTATCCATCCTATCTCTAAGATAGGATAAGAAATCCTCTCCGACGAATCATATTCCATACCTTAACTCTTATCTCGTACATGTAAGCTTATCTCGTTAAGATAAGATAAACCTTATCATTTTACATGGGTTCCACATTTTTAGAATTTTTACAAACAAAATATTTATGACCTCACTCCTTGTCCTTATTACCAATATAATATTTCTAATTCCTAATCATGTAGACCCTACTTCTCTAATTACCCAAACTTTGACATTTTAACATTACCGGAACCACTTACGACAAATATTTACTTTTTACAACATTCCTATTGTACTTTGACTGTTACCGTACTCCACATTATTGGCGGCACCGTACTGACGGCGCCGTTATCTTCTATCGGACGCTACTACTAATTACACTTAACAACATCCTATTCCTAATACATATATTAATGAAATGGAAATTTTGGAGGAAAATTTTAGTGTCGATAGGACCATAAGAAAGGATTCCAAATTCAGTTAAACACATGTGCATACTTCGGAGAAGAGGCAGAGATGTGTGGCCGCTTGGGTAAGAATGTTGTGAATAAAAGTAAAAATACTTCAGAGCAGCCTAGTACAAAGAATAATTAGAAATCTCACAAAAAAAACTCTTTGAAACACTTATAGAAGAGCAAAATAAAAAGAACATGGATAAAATAACTTATCCATTTGAAGATGATAAAGAGCTACCTCGGGAAGTTGATCTCACCTCCCTTATGATCATGCTAGAATGGAGGACACATCTAAGATGCTCATTGAGGAAACCATCAGTGTTAACATTGGTTCAGAAGATTTACCTAGGATGATCAAGTTAGGGGCTTCGCTCTCAGCTCAGGAACAGAAAACCTTTATGGAACTCTTAAGAGAATACGCTGATATTTTTGCATGGACATATTCAGATATGCCCGGCTTGGATCCAACACTAGTTGTGCACAACCTTGTTGTGCACCCAGATGCCAAGCCCATTAAACAAAACTAAGGAAGATGCATCCTACAGTTGCACTTCTTGTCAAAGAAGAATTGGAGAAACTCTTGGCTGCAGATTTTATCAAGCCTATTGATTACTTAGATTGGATCTCCAATATAGTTCTGGTACAAAAGAAACCCGTTGGAATTAGGATCTGTATTGACTTCCATGACATCAATAAAGCATGTCCTAAAGATGATTTTCCTTTTTCGAAACATAGATATGATCGTAGACTCTATCACTTGGCTATGAGATGCTATCCTTAATGGATATCTTCTCGGGGTATAATCGAGATAAGGATCACGTAAGAGGATCGGCACAAAATCGCCTTCATCACCCCATGGGGAACATTTTTTTACAAAGTCATGCCGTTCGACTCAAAAATGTCACACTTATCGCATGTGCTATGACTGTCATTTTTCATGATATGATGAACAATATTATGGAGGACTATGTGGATGACATATTAGCTAAATCAAAGAGCAGAGAAGAGCAGATGAAGTGCTTAGATGTATCTTTCAGGCGCCTCAGGGACTACAAGGTTCCTTAATCCTAAGAAGTGCGTCTTCGATGTATTATCGAAAACTCTTGGGATTCATAGCATCACATAGAGGGATAAAAGTGGATCCCGCCAAGGTCACTGCTATTACAAACATACCTCCACCCACCACTCTTAAACAACTCAAGTCTGCAAGGAAAGATCCAGGCTATTCACCGTTTTATTTCTCACCATGGATAAATGTCATCTGTTCACACATCTTTTGAAGAAGGATGTTACTTTCAAGTGGGGGCCTGAATGTCAAAAATAATTTGCTCTGCTCAAGTAGTACCTTGTAAATCCACCGTGCCGATGACCCTACTCCTAGAGAGCCTCTCCTTTTATATATTTCGCTACCCACCCGCTATTGGGTGCACCGCTTTCCCAATACGACCTTGCCATAAGGAGAGAGCTGTTTATTACCTTAGCCGTACATTGATTGCCTATGAATTGAACTATTCATAGATTGAAAAGGATTGCTTGGTAGTCATCTTTACATTTCTAAACTCCGCCATTACCTCCTTAACAATAAAACTAAACTTCTTTCCAAGGTTGACCCTCTTAAGTACCTCTTATCCAAACCCGCCTTAACAGCCGAATGGCTAATTGATCATTCTTTTGAGTGAATTTGAGATAGAGTTTGTAAACCAGAAGTCCTTAAAAGGAAATTTATTGGCAGATCACTTTGCGAGTAAGAACCTTTACCTGGAATAGAGCCTTTGTGTCTGGATCTCCTGGATGCATCTATGATGTATATCGAAGAATCCGTGGAATGGCAAGTCCATTTTGATGGATCATTTACTTTTCATGGATCAGGAGTAGGAGTAGTGCTTATTACTCCCACAGGAGATATTATACCTAGGGCATTCTAGTTGGGGTTTCCTTGTACCAATAACATTGCAGAGTATGAGGCACTAATTGCTTGGCCTTAAGCTAGCTATCACTTAGAACATCAAACATCTCATGAGTTATTGGAGATTCTCACTCATCATTAAGCGAATGAGTCGATGATGAATACAAGGTCAAAGATGAAAAACTTATTCCCTATAAGAAGTTGGTTGAAACCCTAAAGGAATATTTTTCACATGTCATATTTGAACAAAAACCCAAATCTCATAATAGATCTACGGATGCCATGGCTACCATCGGCTCTCTCTTGTGCATCCCACCTGAAGAGAGTAAGATGCCTTTCTTTGTAGAACACTTACAGATGCCAACATATGATATTCCTAAATCTTGTTTAGCATGTGAAGTTGTTGGTCCCCTATCCCCATGGTATGACCCTATTTACCAATACCTACAAGATGGAACCTTCCCACCTGACATTACCCATTCAGAGAAAAAAGCCCTTATCCACCGCATTTCCTGTTATACCCTCCTAGGAGGCACTCTTTATTGTCGTGGCTACGACGGGAACTTTCTTCGCTATCTAAATGTTACTAATTCAGTTCACGTGATTAAAGAGGTACATAGTGGTATCTATGGGGCACACACTAGTGGCATGGTGCTAGTTAAGAAACTGTTGAGAGTAGGCTACTATTGGCCTACCATGGAATCCAATTGCTGTAACTTCATGAAGAAATGTGAACTTTGTCAAAAGTATGGTAATCTCATACATGCACTAGCACATGCTTTGCAGCCTATTGCAATGCCTTGGCCTTTTTCAAAGTGGGGTTTAGATCTCATAGGGAAGCTCCACCCTTCTTCATCAAATGGTCATACACACATCATAACTGCCACCGAGTATTTTACTAAATGGGTGGAGGCTGTTCCTCTTACCTATGTCACTAGTGCACAAATATCCAAATTTATCATGAACCATCTTATATGCCATTATGGTATCCCTTCGGCCATTGTCACTTCGCATATCACACCGACAATGGTAAATCTTTACAAAACAAGATGGTAAAAGACTTGTGTCAATGCTTTCATATCCAACTCAAATGGTCCACCCCTATTACCCTCAAGGTAATGGGTAAGCAAAGGCTACAAACAAAACCCTTGTGTGCATTATGGAGAAAATGGTCAGTAAAACTGGTCGTAATTGGCACTTGCAAATCCATCCCACCCTCTGGGCTTATCAAACCTCCATCCGCACCCCTATTGGTGTGACCCCATATTCACTTGTCTATGGCATTGAAGCCATCATACCTTTGGAAGTGGAGCTTCCCTCCCTAAGAATACCTATCCGGAATACCTCGACAAAGATGAAGACTACTGAGTTGCTCGCTTGCGTAGTTGGAACTATTAGATGAACGACATATATCGAGCGCTTAATCACCTTAAATTATATCAAAATAGAGTATCCAGAGGATAAAAAAATGCATCATTCAGTAGGGAATTTGATGTAGGTGATCTCGTACTAAAAGAAAATAAGAAGAATACCACCAAAGACAGGGAAAAGAAAGGTAAATTTGAGGCCAATTGGCTCGGTCCCTATGTGGTGACCGCTAAATATGGATCAGGGGCATATAGACTTACCTATTCAGATGGTGAAGAGCTTCCAGAGCCCATGAATGCCATTCACCTCAAGTGATTCTATGCTTAGGAATGGATGGAATATTGAGATAAGAAACTAAAAAGTAGAAAACAAAGAAAAAAACAAGCAAAAAAATTAAAAAATTGATTCATGTGAAAACCACACAATTGTGGCATAAAGGGCATGTCCTTTTGTGAAAACAAGTTTCCGATGCTTAAGGAAAGTTTCTCATACACAAGTCACTCTTGTGATAGGATGGGTAACTCTTGCCACTTCCTAAATTCCACAAGCACTTGGCTAGGTCTAGGAATCCGACCTCGAGCTCCTCAGACTTGTGATCTCGGTTTACTTACGCTATATCTCTGTAAAGGATATGGCCTATTTCTATATTTCCACATTGCACTTGGGGCACATTCACATTCCACTTCATTGTACATTTATGCATGGAATTCTTCCCTTTGTATATTCCCACATCACGTTAGGGGCATTCCACATTTCTTTAAAGCTTGTACATTGCTTTCAGAACATGACCTTGGAAAATACAAAAACATTTAGAAAACGATACACAAAAATCTAAACATCTAGAAAATTTCCCTTTTCAGGGATAAAGCTACATTCATCTCACAATGTCATCTTAGGGAAACCTAGACAACAATGATGAACGCAGCTATGAAAACTTATCTTTTAGATAAACCCAAAAACATTAGAAAATATGTCAATGCTGTCCTACAAAAACAAAGTGGTAGTTAGATTGCTTTTAGTTGTTGTTTTGTATAGTTTTGGTGTACTTAGCTTGTTGTGTTCTTTTTTATTTGAATGATTCTTTTCTTGCCTTATATTAGATCTTGTTAGGTTGAGTTGTGTGTTGCACTCGCGTTCATTGTTAGGAATTTCATGCTTGTAATTAATTGTCATGTTTCTTTGATTACTATACGCATTTGTTATAACTCATTTTTTTAACTTGCTTAGATTAAAGTGTTAGATTAATCATTTTAGTTGCATTGCATTGTGTTGCATGTGTATATTTGCTTAGTTTTGTTAACTTTTGCTTGTGTGTTTGTTTAGCATAGTTGCTTTTTATCACATCTATCATCTATCATTTCATCACGTTTATCACATCATTTACTACATCATATATACAAAAATGCTAAGTAGTACACCATACATGTATGCTAAGCTAATCATTACATATCGTATCATCAATGGGGGCAAGAGGGGTTGCGCATAATCACTAATCTATCCCCCGCACCAATATCATCTAGTATCATCCCAAAATACTAGCCATATGGAATCAAACATCTCATAAATCAAAACACATGATATCAAATACACGAGTATATCATCACTATGAAAGGAAAACATGTACATCTCTACATCTGAAAGTATGTCACATAAATAAAAAGAAACAAGATATAACATGAACATCAATGAAACATAATTACCATGACAATAATATCAATGCATGACAAGATATACAAGAAAGTGTCCATATGGTACATGTATAATAAAAATCTCAAAGTCGAGTCCGTATATACAAAATGCTCTGGCCCATCTCGCCATATAAAAGGGGTGAGGATCGATACTAAGCCTACATACGTGAGCCATGGTGGTACATAACAAAGGTACCTACATCGATCAAAATTGGGCCTTCATCAAGAGGCATCCGCAAAAGAATCTAAAAAATCTATACATGGTCAAAACTCACCTTCATAAGAGGCATATACAATGAATATGTACATATATCATGGCATGAGTAGGAGACTTAACCACAACTCTCACCCTCACCGGGCTCCTAAGACCATGTCCCGGAGGATGGATTAATGGAGGATGTGATGGGCCTACCCCGAAGAACTCCGCCAACTATGGGGGAAGACCCTATGTACCCCTTTTTTTTGTGTACTCTACTGTGTGGCCGATCATCAGATCGACCTAGCCGAACTCGTGATCTAAAGCCCGTGCAGCTCACATCAAGTCGGGCATAGGGCGTCACTTCCTCTACCGCTTGGAACTACTCAAGTAGGTCTGTCTGTAATAAAGAGCCTCAATCGTGGCCCCGATGATGCCACGTATCAAATCATCATCTCATGTGGATAAGGCTTCCCGTAGGGAGGCATCACGCTTGCCTATTAATCAACCTCTATCGGCATCAGCCTGCCTAGCAGTGGCGGCCTCTCAATCTCGCCTAGTGTGATACTCTATAGGTCAACATGGGCCTAGTCTCTTTATTAGATAGGTCTATCTATCAACTCCGCACTGGTCATGCTAAACCATGCCACTATGTAACTGGCTTTGTGCTGGCCTAAGGCACCCACTAATCGAGCGCCCGTACCGCTAACCGTGCAATCTTACCTAGCTATATGGCCCTACCACTATCATGTAACTGAGACCTAGCCTGGTCTCTCTCGGTAGTCAAAACCTGAATCTGTGCTCTAGCTTGATCTCTCTGGCCACCTGAAGTCTGTATTGCTATCGTGGCCTGTAACTACTACTGTAGTGTAACAAGCTGTCCATCACCACCTCCTGGGGCCTGAGGAGGTGGACCCTACTGTGGTAGAACCTGCTGTAGTGGGACATATATGCCCACTAGAATGCCTACTGGAGGCAACAGACTAGTTGGGGCCTAGTGTACCTATCTAGGTATAGGCCTAGGACCCTGTACCTATGGCTGTGGAGCCCTACCTCTAACTCGATGCTGTGCATCAGGACCATCCTCGTCTATCCATCATCATCGCACCACCTCTCGTGCCATCATCATCTAGGCGGCCCCACCGGGAGGCCTCATGCTCGCATCATATGCTGCCCTCAATGGTCACCTATGTGGAATCATGCCATGGTACCAGGGCGCGTACTCTACTATGCACCCTGGATCTTGAATCTTCCTCAAAGGTACCTATGCAACGGGTACCACCTGTGTGAAATCGCCTGTGCTCTATCAAAGGCTATCTATGGCCCCATGTCAAAATACTCATGCGCTTCTCGAAGCGTACCACATATCGTGCCTCGAAACACATCCTATGTGGTGCCAAACCAAGCTGCCGCATCTGCTCACCTGTGAAAACTCCCGCATATAGCTGTGGCTGCCCATGATAAAATGATCTACTCCAATAGATAGCTCTCGGGCATCCTCGCCACTAGAAATGTTGATATGGCCTCCATACTATGGCTGCCTACTGTAAGTCATCGAGCTCTCGATGATAGGGATAAGGATCACCCCTATAAGGCCGAACATCATCCTTGATTGGGACCTAACCCATGGTAGATGGTTCCTCCGAGCCCAATCTCTCGAGTGCCTAAAGGGCACCCGATAGCAATGTGATCCCAGGCCCATATCATAAGGAGCCTAGCCGGGCCTACCATCTTCTGATGGTAGTAGGTGATAAGATGTAGATCCCAAAAGATGTGCCAGAATGCACTGGCCCCAGCAATAAGTCTCTCCCTGTATCAATCCAAGTATGACTCCAAGTAGTCCAAGTGGGAATGAGGAACCGGTCTTGTTAGGGAGTAAAACTCCACTGACAAAGGCCATCATATAAACCATGACCTGATCTAGAGAAAGGTCCTCAATGCACCGTGATAAGTGATAATCTCACTCATCCCGTGCGAGGTAAGCGTCGGGACCCCGACAGCTTGTGCAATGCATCCATCCAACACTACTATGTCACTCACATATTGAATGGGCTGGCCAATGATGGGAACACACATGATGCACCAGACATCCTCCAATGTGATGGTAATCTCCCCTATAGGTAGCCGAAAGCACTGGCTCTCGTTGTGCCATCTCTCTACTATGGCCATGAGAAGGCCATGGTCCAATGTGATCTGGGGCATGTCAGCCACATAGGCTAACCCTGTGCGATAAAGGAGGATATCTACTATCCCCCTATCTCCGTCCTCGAACTATGCCTCTATCACCTCAAGGTGACCATATCTCTCCCACATCTAAAGTGTGGGTAATCTACGCTGTAAGATCAAAACAAGTGTTAGGAACTTATCTAACTTCTAGCTATTTTTCCAAGGAAAAATGGTTCACCGAGTCCTTTAACTTAATAATTTCCCTTTTTCTTCTAAGTTCTTCTAAATTTTCTCCTATGCACTTTGCTATTTTATTGCTATAAGTGTGTTTCATTTTCTTCCTGGATGCATGCATGCCCCTTTTGATGCACGCACGTCCTCCTCGATGCCTACGTGCCCTACCCAACGCGTACGCGCCCCCTACCTTTTCCATTTATCTTGTGTATTCCATGTAGGATGCCAACACACCCAATGTGATGCCTACACATCCTCCCAAAGCAGTGCACACATGCGTGCATCCGTTCCTAGTGAAAATAAACAATTTACCCCTTAGTGCGTATGTGCTTAGTTCGACATGCGCACACGTGCATCCCCGCTTTTCCCCCTTTGATGGATACGTGCAGCGCAGTACATGTTTTTCAATGCATACACCCATTTGTATCCACTTTTTTGACGCATACGCATACACGTCCTCAGTATTTTTGACACATGCATGCACATGTGTCTTTTTCCCGCCTACCTACCCTAGAAGTGACCTAAAAGCATTAAATGCATAATTTAAGAAGGAAAGGATAGACCACTCATGAAGGGTCCATCTGCGGGGTCTCACTGGTACTCTCGATCTAGTCTACTTGCCTCCGTCTCGTTGGTAACCTCTCCATCACACTCTAGGCTCTCTCACTGACACATCGTAGTAAAAATTTGTAAGAGCTCTGGTACAAATGAATTGATTGTGATTATTTTTATCCCCCGGGTGGGTATATTAACTTGTCGCGATGCCCTTGGGGCATTTTTCTTCGCCGTGGTCAATATAACCTTCTTCTACATGCCATGATAATTATTTTATTATTAAAATAATTATTTTTATTAATTTTCACTAGTTAGGGCACTTTGTGCTGCCGTGCGCCACTTCCTCTTAACCCTGGCATTGTTTATGAACCTTACAGGTGTTTTCCTCTATTTTGATTCCTCTTTTTCATCTCTCTACCTCCACATGAAAATAATTATTTAAAATAATTATTATCACCCTGTCTTTCTTTCGATGGGGATCCCCTTTTGGCCCTTTTGCGGCCTCGCCTTCCCCCATTCGCTTCCGTTCATCCTTTTAGAAGATATTTGATCTTTTGAATTCTTCTGACCGATCAAAAAATTAATTAAAAGTTGTAAAATTGATTTAGAAAATTAAAAAATAGTATAAAACTTTGAAAATGAGCTAAAATTGGTAACCAACTCATTTTTCGGCTGAAATCTGTGTCTTTGCATGGTGCTCATCCCATATCTTTGTTGGTGTTTTCGCATGTTTTGAAACAACGAATCGCAAATCACCCTTATCTACAATCATTTACAAAAGACCACTGTAAACTTCATCTATACTTTGGGGCACTATTAGTTGCCTTTTACATTTCATCATACACGTTGCTTTTTCACTGACTCCAAGTATCCTCCATCATTTCCCTTGCATGTGCATATTTCTTGGGACATCACTCTTACCCTTGTCTTTTATCAGAACATTTGGGACTTCAGCTTGATAACAAATTCTTTGTGCAACCTTCTTGAATGTTGTTGGTTTAAGTGTGTGTGATTGTACTTATTTCCCTATTACATGAGTTTGTTTACTTCTCGTATTGCATTACATGTTTGTATGTTGCGTGGAGTTGGAATTTTAGCAATAGACAATTGTTTTGTATCTTGGCTTTTCATGTCACTATACGCTTCTATTGTATGCTCACATTTTTAATAAGGACCGATGAGGAGGTCTCTAAGCAAAATGATGATTTAAAAATTGAATACATTTGATTTGTGGATAGCTCAATATCTCTTTCCTTGTTTCTCATCTTCTTCTCTTCACACTTCCCCATTCTTCTATCTATGTCTCACCTTTTTCAAGCATCGATCAACTTCTTTCATCACCCCATCGACACTCGAGGGGGCATCCTTCATCCTATTAATTTTCTTCTATCCCTTCAAAAAATTTTCTTCTCTTTTATGTTTGTCTACTTTCTTCGAAGTGATGTAACTTACATCACCTCAAAGAGGGGCAAATGTAGACACATGTAGTTTGGCCAATGCACTATTATGACTAATATTGCGCTAGTTGCGCTTCTCCCTACAAACCGACGATACACCGCTAGTTCGACCTATCTAACTTTCTTCCTATGACATCCCTTTTGTCATTTTTCCTCTTGTAAACCATTTAAACAAGCTATAATAGCTTCGTTCTAACTACATTAGCTTCTTACTTTCTTCTAGTCCACTTCTACCACCTTCCGGCCTATCAATCCATTCCATTGGATTGATCTAACCCTTCAAAACTTTCTCCAATTCCCTAATCACCTCCTAAACATGTTTAACTAAGCTTAAACATGGTTTGTCACTCCCTAAACCTAGTCAAAGTAAGTTTTGACTTGCTAAAAGTTCTTTTTGGAATTTAGTGTTTTTCCCATATGCACTCAAGTTTCCCTTTTTCCCAAATGGAAAACTATATATAGGGCTAGACCCCCTCTCTCATTTTCAAGAATTCCTCCTTCTTCCTAAGCATAGATTATAGTAATTTGCATCTAGGTTCTAGATTTCATTTCTAGTTTATATATTGAGCTATTTACTTCATTTTTTTGTATTGCTAATCCAATTTAGAGGGTAAAAGAGAAGAACCATTGGCTCAAAATCCTATAACGGGGGAGATCTCTTTCTCTTAATCACTAAAATTGATCGCTTAGGACTTACTAGGTTCATTATTTTAAGCTTTCAAAGAATAGAGATAGTTTTAATTAGCTTAAATTTGAGTGTTTACCTCATAATGTATGCTAGTTAGAAAATATTGCTCATTTCTTATCGGATGGTCCATTGATTTGTTGCTTGAAGCCTTTAGGGATTCTTTAGGAATTCTTACCCCAAATCCATGGCTTTCTACAACTTTTCTTTGAACACATCGAGCAATCGAGGTAATTAGTCGTGGTCAAAGGTAATAACAATAGTCAAACACACACACATGCATAAAATGGATTACACTACCAAGTTGAAGAGTAGGCAAACTCTACATTGTCTAATGTCGATAGGTTTATCCAAACAAGGTTGAAGTGATTCTGGTATCCAAGGTATATGATATGGTCAAGAAACACAATATAGGTTAGGTGTAGGAACGTTGAGGTATGTTTCGATACACCAAAGGTAGGGTCAAGATAAACAGTCATGGCAATAGGCTAGGTAAGGTCATTAGGTCAACAACATAGGTAACAATGCCGCAAGGTATAGCGAACACATGAGGTAAAAGGTCACTAGCGATGGTCCAGGTCCAAATATCTAGGTCACGGCATGGGTAAAGCCGAGGGAGGGGTAAAATAATGAGTCCCCAAAGGAGGACAAAGGGAGGTAGTAAATGATGAGGTCAGGAAGGTGAGGTAAATGGTTTGGGTAAAGGTGGGGTGGGGTAAATGATCAAGGTGAAGGTTGGGTGAGGAAAAAAGGAGGTAAGGGTAGGGTAAAAGGCTAAAATTTAGGGCAATGTGTAGGTGATGGTGACCGATGCTGGTCAAGGATAACCAATGTCGGTATAGGTCAACTTGACGATGGTAAGGTAGGGCACACGACCAATGCCGGTCAAGGGTAACCGACATCGGTTAGGTCGGGTTTGTTATAAAAATAAAAATCCATGTTTTTTTATTCATTTGTCATTTAGCTAAGTGAGAAAATGACAAAAAGAGACAAAAAGAGAGAAAAGTGTCCAAAAGAAATGGAGCATTGAGTTGGCAGTGTGAATGATGGGTGATTGGGTGGTGAGAAGCGGGTCCATAGGATCGGTGCAAGGATTTGATTGGGTAGAGGTTGCAGGTGAGTGATTTTGTTATGGTAGAGGCCATAGAGGGATCTGTGTGGACCACCAAGTGTCCCCGGATGTGCCACCAAGACGACAATAGTGCGATGAGGCAAGTGCCCTACTCGCTTACAGGTGTATTTGATTAGATAGATTAGAGGAGTAGTAAATTGTTTTTGTAGTTTTTGGTTTGTTTTTGTTTTGTGGGTGGGCAAAGATTAAATTTGGGAATGGGGGGAAAAGTGGGTAAAAAGAGGAATGGGGAGAATATTAATGGGATATGGGGGTGGGTGGAGGTGCAAGGTAGTTTAGGTCATCAGTAGGTGGGTAAAAGGGAAGGGGGAGGTTTTTTAGAAAAGGGGGGTTTGGGGAATCACAATTGGTATCACGACAATGACCAGGATCATTCATTTGTGGCCGACATCGGTAAGTTTAAACAGTATCACCACCAAACAGGTGACCAATGCCGGTTAAAGGGTGACCGGGGTTGGTTAGGTTGAACCAAAGAGCGGTCATTAAACAGTGACTGATGCCGGTTAAAGGGTGATCGGGGTTGGTTAGGGGCAACCGGCACTGGACAAATTTTGGGGGACACGAGTCAAAAAGTGATGTGGGCTAGGTGGTTGAGATGGGTAGGGTGAAAATAGGTTGTGGGAAAATGATAGTAGGTGAGTATGGGTATGGTAAATGTAGATTAATGTTTTGTTTGTATTGGATGCAAGGGAGAGATTAGCTACGTATACGGATAAGGTTCCACCTCTATCGGTGACATTACGGCAGAAGATAACGACCCTGGAGGAGCTGCAACATGTGGAGGTAGTTGGCTTGAGTGGAGTCTAGTGATATCAACATGTAGTTCAAGCCCTAGTTTGATGGTCACGATCATCATCTATAAATGGGATTTCACGACCAACACATTCCACTGCCGATGGGTGAGATTACTCTCACCCCGGAGGATGTGTTCCAGATTCTACTGTTACCCATATGGGTACACAGTGTATCTATCTCCTCCGAGGCCTCGAGGAGCTGATTGTGAATGATTTTGGGAGTGGCTCCATAGTTCCATAGCTTGAGCTTGAGCTAAGAGATGTACCTAGCCCATCTGGAGGAGACAAGGCTAGTCGTTCTTTTGATGGAGGCAGTGTGCTACTTTGCACTACCAGATGTAGAGGGTGGATGTTTTCCTCGATCGTTGATGGGGGTACTCCATGATATGATGATAGAGGAGACCCTACTTTTCTTGGGCACCAACATTCTTGGTGCAGTTGTATAGGAATTGTGGGCATATGGGCAGCTACGCAGTTCAACCCGTGTTGTATATTTATACTACGCATTGGGGCGTATGAGTACAAAGTTTGTGTGCAGCCTATAGGGATGCCCCGAGAAGATGCATTCCCACTAGATTTTTGTGGGTGGGGTATAGGAGATGGGTGCTGGCTATTAGAGAGCAGAGATCTAAGAGGCCCACACATGATGTGGCCTATTTCTGATAGTTACTGGAGGGTTTGTCTGGAGTGGACATTATCTAGAGGCCATATGTGGGATTCCCCTCATATAGGCATATGCATGAGGAGATAAATGAGCTCGAGCTGGTGAGATGGATATAGGGTCACCGTGCCGAGGAGTACGAGATGATCCCGGTGGATAGAGTCCAAGGAGGTAGTTTAGGCTTTTACAGGATGTACCTCCGCCCTTCCCACATTACTAGAGAGATGACGTGGAGAGGCCCTTACCTACTACTACATAGCCTATAAAGTGCCCACAGGGATGGAGGAGAAGGTAGTTGGATCGGTAGATAGATGATGCCAAGGTCATGCAGACGGTGGTGGGTGGCTCACCTACGAGCCCTACCACCTGATCGGGGCAGCAGCGGATCTAGCCACTATCATGGTGTAGAGAGACACCCTACAAGGGCAGGTGGCTACTCTCATTACCCAGTTGGGTATACTGCAGACATAACTGGAGAGCTCTGAGGCAGAGGTAGCAGAGCTACGTGTACATGTGGCTAGTCTGTAGGCCCAGATGGTTGGTGGAGGAGATGGAGATGGAGAGGAGGGTGATGGTCAGGTGGAGGCCTTACAGTGCTAGGTGGTAGGTTTACAGGGCCAGTTGGCCACATCCTAGGCATAGATTGGGGTCTTACAGGCCTAGATACAAGCACAGGGGTAGGGGGCACCACCACAGTGCATCGAGGCAAGTCCCAATTCATAGGAAAGAGTGGGGCGAGGTCTTACAGGGATAGGTATAGGGGATGAGACCTATGGGACCACCACAGACCATGTGCCTATATCTAGGTTATGGGATGCCCTAGGTGAGGCTAGATATTATTAGGACTAGCTGATGGTGGCTGGGATAGACTTCATATCCTATGCTTGAGTACAGGCACAACAGGCATCCAATGAGAGGACAAGATCCCGCACTCATAGTGTAGAGAGCACATGGGGTCAACAGCTCGAGGCCGGTCGGGGAGAGGCCACCAAGCCGCACGAGACCAGCTAGGTGAGGTGCCAAGGGACCCATGAGGCAAGGGTACAGTGTGATACAGAGATGGAGGACATCCACCGAGATGCCTAATATGGTGCCTAGTTTTTGATGTATGATAGTCTTTTTTTTTGATATATACCAGCTGTGTGTCCGAAGATAGTTGTAAAACATACTATCCCGCATACCAAGACAATGAAGATGTATTAGAGGTTTTGTATATTTTGAGCATATATTGACCTCGTGTGTGCTAAAGATATTTTGTATTGAATCATTATTTTATCGTATATATGAGACTGCCTTTTGTTTGTATATCAGACACTTTAGAGATGATGGACATGAGGAGATAGCCATGGATATTGATGATGATACACATTTATTTATATGATGAGATACATGATATTTTTGATTTGTTGATGTGGTGATGAGATTTTTATTTGTTGTTTCGATATAGATAAAAATTAGGTGAGTTAGGCATGATGGAGTCAGGTTGGTTTAGGCATGGATCGAGTTAGGTCTTAGGCATGGATCGAGTCAGGTTGTAGGTATGGTTGAGTTAGGTTTATTAGGCATGGTGGAGTTAGGTTGGTTTAGGCATGGATCGAGTTAGGTCTTGGCATGGATCGAGTCAGTCTTAGGCATGGATTAGTCAGTTTATTAGGCATGGTGGAGTCAAGTTGTAGGCATGGTTGTGATTCATTATTTTATGCATGAATGATAATATGGGTCATATGTGAGATGTGGTATAATCATGCATAGTGATGATAAAGAAAGGGTAGGCGTATTAAATGTATGCTATGATAAGGATGAAAATATGAAGCAACTTATTATGTATGTGGTTTAATTTCCAATGTTGGGGTATAAAAGGGAAACTAAGTGAGGTGTGATGTAATGTGAGGAACATGGAAGATGAATTATTTAGGGTAGAGAATGGCCAAGCTAACCTCCAACACCCCATGCCCATGGAGTGTTGCATACATAGTCTTGACGAAAAGGACCTCAGAGCCGATGTAGTTCTCCCATGAGCTAGGGAAGAATATGAGGAGATATGAAAATGAGTTAGTAGGTTTTAGGCATGGTGTGGGTTGTAGGATTGTTAGGTGTGGGTAGATTATAGGTAAAGTGTAGCCGTGGTGGGGTCGATTATGGTGAAAGAAGAAGATTATCCCAAGTCCTTTCTAAGGTAATCAAAACATAAACAAATATGGTTAAAAGATAAGAGGGGGCAATAAAGCCACCGGATTGGTTAGGTTTATACCAAGTAGATCACACCTTGAAAGTGGTGATGAACATAAGACTTGAAAGACATTGCATGATTGACATGTTATATGGTGAAAAGTAGTCACATGATCACAAATGTCGTGGTTTCCAAGAGGTCCCTTGAGGCATAGGAAATGGGAGTGGGAATGGTAAGAAGGGTGAAAAGTAGTTAAGTTTTATGTTTATGAGGTAACATGCGCCTTTGGGTACGAGAACCTAGGTCATAATGGGCAAGTCCATGACTAAAAGTTTTGTTTTTGACTTATAGTTGAGATAGACCGATCAAGCGGGAAGTCTATATGGGATGTAAAAATGTAACTCCTTGAGGTCTTTGTGAAGCTGATTAATGCGGGAAGCTTTAGTTGCTCTTGTTATTTTTTTAAGAGCTTTATATAGTTGTCCTTCGAGGGAGAAGTCTATTTATAGTAGAAATTATTGAGAGGAATATGTCATTTTGAAGGAGTTATCTTTTATAGTGGAAGTTTGACTCAAGGAGTTATATCCCATGTGAGGGATTTGAAGTCATGGACAAGACCAAGGTGATGATAGGACTCTTGCGCAAAGGCAATGTGAAATAATCATGGGATCTCATCTAAAGGTAGACAAAAATTATCCATGAGAATCATGTTATGTGCAATGCCGTGGTACACATATTCAAGAGAAGATAACAAGTACAGTGTACTCACATGATTCTTGTTTAATCATTAAGGAGGTGTATGAAGTGGATAGCTCTCAAGGTATGAGCCTAGAAAGAGACAAAGGGTGAGGTAGGACTAATGAGTCAACTATAGAATGGTCAAAGATGTAAGGCGTTAAGGGGCTCAAGTTTGGGTTTAACATCGAGTGAAGATAAATGATAAACACCTGATCCATAGGTATGAGTCACGATGTATGGTCCAAGCCAATTAGGAGAAAATTTTCCTTGTTTACTTTTTTCTACTTTAGTTACATGTTGATTTTCTTTCAGGACAAGGTCACCGACTTGGAAGGTTCATGCATGGACACATTTTTCATAGGCACATTTGATACATTTTTGGTAAACTTGAAGGTGGTCCAGAGTGTTAAGATGATGTTCATCTAATAATTCTAGCTGTTGTCTAAAATTTCATGATGAAAGTCATCATCATTGAGCATGTCATGGAGAGAAATGTGAGTGAGGGAATCTAGACTTTGAGAGTAGGACAACCTCTATACCGTAGATAAGAGAAAAGGGTGTGGTTACAAAGTGGAAGTGTGAATACTAGTGTGGTATTCCCACAAAGAAAAATAGAATGTGTGTATGCCAATCCTTCCCAATATCATTAACCACTTTCATAAGAATTTTATTGAGGGTCTTGTTAGTGGATTCGGATTGGCAATTGGTTTGTGGGTAATAAGGTGATGAGAAACTAAGTGAATGTCGAAGGTGTCATAATAGTTTTTGTAATGTTTTGTTTTTTAATTATTTTCCATTGTCGGTGATGAGGTGATGAGGAAAACCAAAGCGACAAATGATGTGATTATTGATAAACTCACATATTTTCTTATTTCATGTGGTGGTATGGCTTCTACCCATGATGTTATGTTTGTGGAGCCTATTTTCATGTTATATTTATGTGGTACACCTTCTATGTGTTACACTTGGGTATTTTTACGGAAGTCTCACTCGCCAAGAGAGCGGTCAAGGGGGTTCGGGGGTGAAGCCCCCAAAGCAAATTTTCATGGGTGGTTTATTAACCCATGGGTAATGGGTAACCGTTATGGGCTGTTTTTGGGCCCATGGTTTTTTTCGACCCATTGTTTTGTAAACCGCCTTTTTGCCCTTGGTTTTGATACCTATTGATGTACTTATAAATAGATGGACATATAATATGATCTAATATGTGATAGTGTTTGTGAAGGTGAATAGTGTGTGTGAATTCAAGTGTGAATTCGGGTAGAGTTTGTTGAGCATACTCCAAACAAGATCCGATTATTGTAATTGAGAAGACTGGAGACTTGTAATAAAATCTAAGCAAGTGTTCTTAGTGGATGTAGCCCAAATTGGGTGAACCACGTTAAATATTGTCTTCGTGTTATGCATTTTTCATTTTATTTAATTCTATTCATACTTCTTATTATTGCGATTCTGAGGAATTATTCCGCATTAGATATTATTAATTCCTAACAATTAGTATCAGAGCCTGGTTTGGTTTGCTGAAGTGTTGAATCGTAGGGAAAGTTTTTTAGCTTGAGTGGGAGCTATGACAGATGATGGAAGATCTAGGGTTGATAAATTCAATGGGCAAAATTTTAGTCTTTAGAAGATGCAGATGGAAGATTACCTTTATCAGAAGGATCTTTATACTCCGTTGTTTGAGAAGGTGAACAAACCCTCGAGTATGATAGATGCGGAATGGGATTTGTTGATAGGAAGGCACTTGGAATGATCCGGATATGTCTTTCATCTTCGTATTATTTAATGTTTCAAAGGAAAAGACTACAAAAGATCTAATGGATGCATTAGGGAAGTTGTATGAAAAACCCTCTACCTCTAACAAGATATTTTTAATGAAAAAGTTGTTTAATATGAAGATGTCTAAGAATAGTTCAGTAGTAGATCATTTAAATGATTTCAATATGGTTGTGAATATGCTAGCTTTGGTTATAATAGAATTTGATGAAGAAGTTAGGGCTTTATTAATTCTATGCTCTTTACCTGAGAGTTGAATAGCCTAGTAATGGTGGTAAGCAACTTGATTCCATAACTCAAAGTTGAAGTTTGAGGATGTTGTAGGGGTGATTCTAAGCGAGAAATGTGAAGAAAAAGCTCTAGGTAATCTTCTACTTTAGGGAATGCTTTGACAGTGGAAACTAGAGGGAGACAGAAGAATAGAGGAAACCGTGGAAAATCAAAAGATCAGCAAGGTCAAAATCCAAGAGCAAGATTGTATGTTGGAATTGTGGAAAGTCTAGGCATGCAAAGAAGGACTGTTGGGAGCTTCGAGATAAGAAGAAACAATAGAAAAAAATAAGGAGGAAAATGTGGCATCGGGTAATGTATGCCAGGATGCTTTGATTCTTTCTTTGCATAATATTACTGAATCTTGGGTTTTAGATTCAGGGGCTTCTTTTCATGCTACTCCACATAGGCATTATTTTGTTGATTATGTTCAAGGGGATTTTGGGCATGTTTTTCTTGGTGATGATGAGCCTTGCAGTATAGTTGGAAAAGGTTCTGTTCAGGTTAAGATGTAGAATGGGAATACATGGCTATTGAAGGATGTTAGACATGTGCCTACATTAAGGAGAAATTTGATATCGTGGGGCAATTGGGAAGTGATGGTTGTACTGTGATATTTACAGCTAACTCTTGGAAGGTTACTAAGGGTGCTCTTGTGGTGGTAAGAGGTAAGAAGGTTGGAACCTTGTATTTAACCACTGATAGTACTAATGATTGTAATCTTGTGGCTTCAGATGCAAATACAACATTATGGCACTATAGGCTCAATCATATGAGCCATAAGGGCATGGACATCATAAAGAAGAATTTTCCTTGGATATACAAAAATAGGTTTGGATTTCTGTGAGAACTGCATATATGGGAAACAAAAGTGAGTAAGGTTTCTCAAGGTTGACCTACAAAGAAAGAGAGTAAGTTAGAGATGGTACATTCTGATGTGTGGGGGCCAACTCAGGTATCATCTCTTGGGGTTCAAGTTATTATGTTACTTTTATTGATGATGCAACAAGGAAAGTTTGGGTTTATTGTATTAGAAACAAATCTGATGTATTTGATACTTTTGTTAAATGGAAAGCCTTGGTAGAGAATGAAACAAGTCTTAAGTTAAAATGTCTCAGGTCAGATAATGGAGGGGAGTATTGTAGCAATGAATTTGATGATTATTGTTCTAAGAATGGAATCCACAGGAAAAAGATGGTTCCAGAAACCCCGCAGTAGAATGGGGTGTCAGAAAGGATGAACAAAACAATAATGGAACGTGTTAGGAGCATGAGGATACATGCAGGACTGCCTCTTTATTTTTGGGTAGAAGTGGTGAGCACAATTGTGTACTTGATAAATAGAGGACCCTCAAGTGCCTTGGATGGAGGCATACCTGAGGAGGCTTGGTATGGTAAGAAAGTTGATTACTCATTTCTTAGAGTCTTTGGATGTGAGGTGTTTGTTCATATTGACAAGGATGATAGGACCAAGCTAGAGGCTAAATTAGAAAAATGCACTTTTATTGGTTATGGTGGTGATGACTTTGGATTTAAATGTTGGAGTATTAAGGACAAGAAAATCATTCGATCTAGGGATGTGGTCTTTAATGAGAAAGTCATGTATAAGCAAATAGTTGCAGGAAAATAGGGAAGAATCCAAGAAAGAATATGCAATGGTAGAGGATCTTCCGGATGGGAAAGTGACCCATGAATCAGTTCAGGAACCTACTCAACAGAACCCCAAACTCCTATAGTGAGGAGGTCTTCTAGGGTAAGAAAAGAACCTAAATGGTTTTTCTCCTTCTCTTTATTATTTATTACTCACCGATAGTGAGAGCCAGAGAGCTTTGATGAAGCAATGTAGGTAGATGCCAGGAAGAAGTGGGAGCAAGCCATGGATGAGGAGCATAAGTCTCTCATGGAGAACTAGACTTGGGATTTGGTGAAGCTACCCAAAGGAAAAAGAGCATTGTAGAACAAGTGGGTGTACAGAGTTAAAGATGAAGAAGGAGGAAAGAAAAGATATAAGGCCCAATTGGTGGTCAAGGGGTTTACACAGAAACAAGGTATAGATTTTGATGAGATTTTTTCTCCTGTAGTAAAAATGAATTCTATCAAACTATTCTTGGAATAGTGGCAACAGAAAGACTTGCACTTAGAATAGTTAGATGTAAAGACTACATTTCTCCATGGTGATTTAGAGGAGGAGCTATATATGTAGCAACCAAAAGGATATGAAGTCAAAGGTAAAGAGGAGATGGTGTGTAAATTAAGAAGAGCTTGTATGGCCTGAAAACAAGCTCCACGTCAATGGTATAAGAAGTTTGATAGCTTCATGATGGAGCAAGGTTATATTAGATGTCATTCTAACCATTGTGTGTATACAAAGAAATTTGAGGATGGAAGTTATATTATCCTGTGTTTGTATGTTGATGACATGTTGGTTGCAGGTAAAAACATGCAGAAATAAAAGTACTCAAGAAACAACTAAGTGAATCCTTTGATATGAAGGATTTGGGGGCAGCCAAACAAATCCTTGGTATGAGGATAACTCGAGATAGGAAGGAACAAAAGATGACTTTATCTCAGGAAGAGTACATTAAGAAGGTATTGGATAGGTTTAATATGCAGGATGCTAAACCGGTTGGGACTCCTTTGGTAGGCCATTTTAAGTTATCAAAGGAGTAGTGTCCCAAGACAGAGCAGAAAGAAACCAGATGTCCAAGGTACCTTACTCATCAGCGGTTGGCAGTTTGATGTATGCTATGGTGTGCACTAGGCCTAATATTGCCCATGCAAAGGGGAGCCAGAGTAGATTTATGAGTGATCCGGGTAATGAGCATCGGCAAGTAGTAAAGTGGATCCTTCGGTATTTGAGAGGGACCATGGGGACAATTTTGTGCTACAAGTGGATCAGACACCACTTTACGTGGTTATGTAGATTTAGACATGGATGGAGATGTAGATAGCAGGAGGAGCACAACATGTTATATTTACACTGTAGGTGGGACAACAATGAGCTGGATTTCATGACTATAGAAGCTGGTGGCTTTGTCAACCACGAGGTTGAGTATGTTGCTGCCACAGAGGCAAGCAAAGAGATGATTTGGCTACAAAAATTTCTTGAGGAGTTGGGGCATAAGCAGGAGGAATGTAAGCTATATAGTGATAGTCAGAGTGCTATACACCTAGCTAAGAACTCTACTTTCCACTCTAGGACAAAGCATATATAGTTGAGATATCACTTCATCAGGACAACTTTGGAGGAAGATAAGTTGAAGTTGGAGAAGATTCATACTAGTCAGAATCCTACAGACATGATGACCAAGGTGGTCACAAGGGATAAACTAAAGCTATGTTCAACTTTGGTTGGCCTTCATGATGATAGTGAAGGGTTGAGAAGCTTGCTTAGTGGAAATTAGTCTCCAAGTGGGAGATTGTTATGTTTGTGGAGCCTATTTTCATGTTAGAGTTTGGTACACCTTCCATGTGTTACACTCGGATATTTTTACGGTGGTCCCGCTCACCGGTGGGGTCAGTGGGTCCCCAAAGTAAATTTTCATGGGTGGTTTATTAACCCATGGGTAATGGGTAACCGTTATGGGCTATTTTTGGGCCCATGGTTTTTTTCGGTACCCATTGTTTTGTAAAACCACCTCTTTGGCTACCTATTGATGTACTTATAAATAGATGGACATATAATAGGATTTATATGTGTGTGTTTTTGTGAAGGTGAATAGTGTGTGTGAATTCAAGTGTGAATTTGGGAGGTTTGTTGAGTGTAGCTCCAAACAAGATCTGATTATTGTAATTATGAAGATTGTTGGCTTGTAATAAAATCTGAGCAAGTGTTCTTGGTGGATGTAGCCCACATTGGGTGAACCACGTTAAATATTGTCTTCGTGTTGTGCATTTTTCATTTCTATAATTCTATTCATACTTCTTATTATTACGATTATGAGGAATTATTCTGCATTAGATATTTTTATTCCACATATTTTATCTCTTATTTCCACCATTTTGTGTAGTATTCGGTAGCGTGATGATACATTGATGACATTGGGAAGAATGGGGGTTGATCTCTCCGATAAGATCCAAACCCCATTGAGAGAAGGGCCAAAAGTCATGGGTGACCCGTAAGGCGTGATTGGGTGTATGATGAAGATTGAAATGTTGTTGACATTTTACACAATGTTTGACATAATCGTAACAATCATGGTTAAGGGTCAGCTAATAATAGCCTAGGTGAAGAATATGCTTAGCAACAACAAGGCCACTGAAGTGACCTCCACATATGCCATCATGAACCTCCTTAATGGTATAAGGAATTTTAGAACTTGTGAGGCATCGTAAGAGAATACCATCAAATCCATGCTTATAGAGGAGTCCCCCTATGATGACGTAACGAGATACCTTTTTAAGGAAGGCGCATTGTTCGTTATGGGTGAGATCAGGAGGTAAGATGGAGAGAGAAAGGTAGTTAGAGTATTGTTTATACCAAAGGTCACTTAGGTCGGAGGTGATGGTTCCGATGGAGTAAACATCGTGAGGTAAATAAGAAGGTGATTGGAGGTGTTGTATGGTGACAAATATTTTAGAATCGTGGGAAGTGGGTATTTGGGAAGCTAAGTAACCAATCAAAATTTGTTAGTTGTGTAGAAATTATGTCTGTAACTGAAAAGTTCAAATACATCTACATGATGTTTATATTGTTGTTATGACATTGGTATATATCATTGACTTGGTTTACGACCAATTGAGAATCACCAAAGATTTTGATTGATTTGACATCTAGGGCATATGCGGCTTAAAGACCTAGTATGAGCGCTTTGTATTCGGCTATATTGTTTATATTCAAAATCTAATTTAAAAGACAAAGGCATGGATTTCCATCATGAGGAATGAGAATGACACCAGCCCCACCCCTGCCGACACTTTGAACCGTAAAAGAAGAGTGTCATTTGGTAAGGGGGTTCATCTAGGAAAGGGTAGCAATTGAATCATCTAAAATTCAAAATTAGAAGGTTGATCCATGGAAATAGGTGTGTTGGCCTAATTGTTCGGCAATATCTTGGCCCTTGATGGAATTTTGATGAATGAATTTGAGGTCAAGATCAGCTTAAAAGCATAAGCCATCGTGCGGCACATTGATTTTGATAAATTTTGGCGTACATGAAGTGTAAGGGGTCAGGGTTGGTCACAACATAGGTTTTGTGGTTAAGTAGGTAATGACGAAGTTTAGTGGCAATAAAAACTAAGGCTAATCAAAGTTTTTTGGGATGGGTGTATCAGGTTTCATAATCTAAAAGAGTACGGCTTATGTAATAAACCACCTACTCCATGTGTTATTCATCGCGATGAGCGAGCATGGCTCCCAAGGAGTGATCGGTAGCGGAGATGTATAGATAAAAAGGTTGATCATATTTAGGTGGGATAATGAGTACGAGTGGTTGGAGAAGGTATTGTTTTAGGGGCCTCAAAATATTTGTTGATAGTCATCATCCCATTTAAAGGATACATCCTTCTTGAGTAGATGGTGAAATGGTTAGACACCGATTTGATAATTGTGAAATGAAAATATGAATAGACTCGCAATTTACCTTGCAGGCTACGAGTTGTCTAAGGTTAGTAGGTGGAGGCATTTTGAAAATGGCCTTGAATTTAGTAGGGTCAACTTCTATACCATGGAGGGAAATGATAAAGCCTAGGAGCTTTTCTTGAGAGAATTGTGAATACACTTCTTTGGTCAAGGTGAATGTAATATTTAATGAGGTGGTCAAAGATGGTATTTATGATGGTAAGATGCTGCTTGGAGTGGCACTTATATTTGGTCAAGAGATCATCCACGTAATCTTCCAATATGTGATGCATGATGTCATGGAAGATGTAAGTCATAGCCCACCTGATATGTGGCACGAACATTTTTAAGGCCAAAAGGCATGACTTGATAGTAGAAGGTCCCCATGGGGTGATGAATGAGGTTTGTGTTGATCCTCTTGGGTAAGAAATATTTGGTTGTAACCCGAGAAGCCATCCATGAGTGATAACATCTCATGGCTAGTGGTAAGGTCAACCAACCGATCAATACCGGTAAGGGAAATTCATCTTTCGGACATGCTAGGTCGAGGTCACGAAGTCTCGTGTAAATGCGGAGTCCCCTCGTCACTTTAGTGATAGGGAAAATGTTAGAAATCCAATGAGGATAATCAATGGATAAAATGAAGGAAACAGAAAGAAGGTGCTAAAGTTCTTCTTTGATGAGAAGAGAAATGTGAGGGTGCATTTTCCTTAGCTTTTGTTTGATGGGTTTGGCATCGGGAATGGTTATGATATTATGGACCACTATGGTGGGGTAAATACTAGGCATATCTATGTAAGACCAAGTGAAAGCATGGTTATGATCTCTGAGAAAAGAAGTGATGGCTTCCTATTTAGTAGCATCTAAAGATTGTCCGATCTTTAGGATGTGTGGGTCATCCTAAGTATGAATGTTGATCTCGATAGTTGATTCATTCAACATGGTTTGCATCTCAGAAGGTAACGACTAATGAATATGAGTCTTCTACACCAAGGTAGGTGAGTATGGATTCATCATCCTGACATTGAACAACATTAATTATAGGTGTATCGTCATCGATCATTTCAAGATATAGGAAGGGAAGAGTGGAAGGGGCCTCACCCTCACGTTGATAAGTCAGAGGCCCCAAAGGAAATGGTGTTTATGAAAAAAAAAGAGTTAGGAGGGATAGATTCAGATCCATCGACTCTATCGGTGAGGGTGGTGATGAAGGTGGAGCGGGTGAAGAAGGTGGAGAAGGGCTAGTGTCCTTAATGAGTTCAATGCGGGCCTATTTGGTAGGTGGTTTAGAAAAGCTGATACCACTACGGTCATTATGTTTACGGGTGGTACATGGAATAATGATGGTGGCGACTTGCTTAAAAGTCCAAAACCAAAACCCTTTCATGCACATTGTGCAGGAAGGTGTGGGAAAAATGGTGATTGGTAAGTGATTGGAAATTAGCTAGAAAATGGGTGAGTTTGTGGGTGGTTCGGGTGTAAAAGTGGTTATATCAAGTCCCCATAGGTGAGACTAGTACGGGGTGGGAGGACCATAAAGGAGATGCTCTCTTATACGGTGATCGTAATGAGGGTGTTGATGAAGAATTCCATACTCTTGTGGAGTAAGGAATGTGTTGACACTATATAGGCGGTACTCCCCAGTGAGGCGTTGAAAAACACCTTCCAAGGGATTGGTTTTGGTATATAGGTAGTGGGGATGAATGAATGTCGAGGTCAATGTGGAGGTAGAGCTAATGGATTGGGAAGTGATGGGTCAGCCATGGAGGTTATGGCAATGGTAGGAATGGAGGAGGTATGTGCGGTAGAAGTAGCGGCTATCTTTGGTAAGTGGAGGTGTAGGTGAAGAAGTAGCGGTTGTGGAGGTAGATGACTTTATACGGTATGAGCACATCATTGGGTCGGTAAAGCATGTTGCATGTTTTAAAAGGTGATGGGTCAGTCTGGAATGGTATAGGTGTGTCCTTCATGTTCAAACTTTACAAAATGAAGCAAAGTGGAAGGAACATAACCCATGACACGGATCTAGGGTCTACTAAGCAACAAGTTATATTGAAACTCCCCCTCCAAGACGTAGAATAATTCTAGGATAGTGCGGGGCCCACGTGAATGTGGAGGATGACGGTGCCTAGTGTAGAGGTAATAGTGTCATTGAATGAACACAACATGATAGGATGTTTATGCATGTAATTATCAGGTATGCACATTTGAGTGAATGCATGGGATGAAATGATATTAATGCTAGTGCCCCCATCAATCATCACATGTCGTACTGTATGTCATCGATGTGGACAGAGATGAAGAGGGCTAGGTCTGGGTCATCATTTTGGTGTGGTGTAATCTCTTCCTCTGAGAAGCTAAGGGAGGCCACTTGGTGAATAGGGTGGGGAAAAGATGAAGGTGGTAATTTAGTGAGAGAGGCTACATGATAGGGTGTGATAATGGAGGCTACGGGTGTAGGGTCATTAGGTAACACCTCAATAGATTCAAGAACATCCATGAGCACTTGATGATGGGATTCTCGAGGTTTAGAATGAGGTCATATAAGGAAATTTTGAGGGGAATGGTGTAATTGTTTGAGCATGGTGTGATGTGTGACACCATTGGAAATAGGATATGTGGCACCATTATTTTAGGTATGCGTGAGATGGTATGTTGGGTATAGGATTAGTTGGTGGGTTAGTTTCCTTTTCTTTACCCTTATCCTTCTGAGCACATGTAGTGATGTGTCTCATGTTGATCTAAGGGGAGTTGGAAAATGGAGAAGGTGTAGGGTGAGTGGTATAATGACATGGGGGAAAAACCTACCGGAGGAGAAAACCATATGAGGTGAGGCTGGTCACAATGACATTTGGGTAGTGGCGTGGCAAGTTCTCGATGTAAACCATGTTAATTTCAAATCTTGGTGGTGGCTCTGAGGAGTTGTGGGGTGGAGGTTATGGTTATTGAGTGGGTAGTGTGGGAATGGGTGTTGATGAAGTAGGGTCCTCATCGAGAAGGTCATCATCGTTAAAGTTGGTTTCACGGAGGACACAATTGGATAAGGATGACTTTCAAGGCCTTACTGAGCTTCTCCACATCATGCCTTGGCACATAATGGTAGGTGTAAATTTTAGTATCATCAAACCTTTTAGCTTGGGGTTTAAGAGGATCATAAGGTTTGAGCGGTGGTAATGTGATGATAGAAGTCTTAAGGAGGTTGGTTAAAATTTTGGCATAAGACCCTGCTAGTGGATTGCAATGGGAAGTGAACGTGGAGTTTGGATGTAAGTGTAATTTATTGTTGAGGAATGGTCCTTAGGAAGGGGAGGGTCAAGTCATGATTTTGGTGTTGGCATGGTCTTAATGTGGTCGTTTTTGTTTGGGTATGGGTATAGTGGATGAATTGGTAGGAGGGTGTGTGGTTGTTTTGACTACTTTATTTTGGGGTAGCGGAGTTTTGTATTTGGGTTGCACCTTCTTGGGTAAAGGTGATATGGGTGTAAAAGGGATAGAAGGAAAGGCGATTTGATGGGGGAAGAGGGTGAGTTACCCATAGAGATATAATGAGGGTTTTATGAAGGTAGAGGACGTGGGTCATGCTCGAGGTGTAGGGACAACGAGATTGAAGTGTAGTGGGTAGTGAAGGAATAGTTGAAGATATTGGAGGTATGGGTGGTAAAGAGTTTGGGTGTGGGTGTAAGTCATGTCGGGTGCCTGGGTACATTAGAGGTTTGCGAGGAAGGAATGGGCTGTTGTGTTTTTGGTTTATTGATGGGTGGAGGTTTCTTGACCATGTTGGGAATTTGAGATCCTAAGAAAACGGGGACAGTGCGGTGTGATTGGAAGAGCTAGAGGGTATGAGTTCTATGGGCTTGGTTATTTGGTTTAGGTGTTGAAGTAGGTGTGGTGTTGACTTTGGAGGATGTAGCTAAATCTAGTTTGATAGGTGGATGAGTAAGGTTGGTGGTTGGGGTGACCCCTAAAGTGGAAATAGGTTTAGTCAAGGAAGATGCCATAGGTGCGGGTTTGGGTTTAGATAGAGGTTGGGTTATGGGTAAGGTTGTGGTTTGAGCTATGATAGGTGTCATGGAAGGAGTTGTGATAGAGGTGGTTGTGTTTGGTTTGATTGGTTGAGATATTTTTGGGTAAAAGGGATCTTTACATCCTGCCCCCCATAGTAAGGCCCATCCACGTAATCTAAGTGATCATCCAAATGTGAGAATGGAACATCTCGTAGGTGGAGTTGATGAGGACCTAATGGCAATTCCTATAAAATGTGTCTTAGAGATGATGAATTAGCTAGCTTTAGCTTCCGTGGGTAAGAGAGTGGAAAGTAGGTATGCGTATTTTGGGTGGGTCGATGGAGAATGCTCACCAAGAGGCAAAGGTTTATCAACCAGGTCTATGATGGGTGGAGGAGATGATGGGTGCTCCTCTATAGGTGGAGGAATGGATAGGTGCTCCTCTAGTGGGTGGAGGAGGTAATGGGTGTTCCTTTGTGGATAGCGGTTCTCTAAGTGGAGAAGCCAAAGGTGAAATGGTCTCGATGTTAGCGGAAGACTCCTCCGTAGGTGATGAAGGAGATGAAAGGTGTTCCTCTGTGGGTGGAGGAATAGGTGTGGTGGGTTCCAATGCGGAAGGAGGATTTCGGGCTAGAATCTCCTCTATGGAAGGAATATGGGGTAATTGGGAGGCGACAGGTACATCATTAAAGATAGCATGAACCTCATGAGTATGACCATCATGAGTTGAGGTCTCACCGGTTTGATCAGATGAAGGGGCATGATTAGGAAATGGTTTCTTGAAGATGTGTAGGTTTTGGTTGGTAGGTGTGTTAGGATTATCCATAGTTAACTCACCTTTCTCAAGCATTTCTTGGACAATATTTTTGAAAGTGATGTAATTTCCATCACTATGACCCTTTACTTGATGATAGTTATAGAAATTCATGTTCTATATACCATGTTGGCATGGGGTGAGTAGGGTCAGAACCAGTGTGTGGTTTTATAGGTGGAAGGGTGATGGCTTTGGATTTGATAAGCTTTTCTAAGACAAGGGAGTAAGGTTCCCCAATTGGGGTGTATTTTCGCTGTTCTTGTCTGAATTGAAAAGTCTGAATGGGTGAGAGATTAGATGAGGGGGTAGCCTGATTTGATGGATGAGCTGGGTTGGCCTTGAGTACCACTGTGTTAGTGGTGCCCTTAGCTTTTGAATAATTGTTTTGTGGTTTGGAAGAAGAAGAGGTATCTTTTGTCTTGAATGCCGAATTCTTATTACGTAATTAGATTTTCTTCTCTTGATGGCCTGAATCTCTAACTTTCGTGCCATAATGAATGCTTCATCAAATGTTCGAAAGGTTTGGACCTGCAAGGTTGGTGAGATATGTCTAGCACAAGCCCGTGTGAAAAGCTTGATAGCTCCATTTGCGGTAGTTGGAAGGTGAGTTGCTTGATCAAGCTCGCCAACGAGTGGAAAAATCTATGATAGATTCATCTTCATCTTGTGTGCGTGGAGTATAGGTTAGTCATAATAACCTTCTTGACAATATTGATAGAGAAATGATCCAAGAAGGCTTGGGCTACATAATTGAATGAGAATATAGAGTGTCAGGTAACCCACTATACCAATCTAATGCTGGTCTAGTGGAGACATGGGAAAGGTTCACAATAGCAAAGCATCATCATGAGTGAACAGATAACACCCATGTTTGAATGACTAAAAATGCCGCTATGGGTCTTCTTTGCTATTGAAACAATTGAATTTAGGCATTTCCCAGTGCATGGGGTATGGGCAGATAGGAATGGATGGGTGGATGGGCTCGTTGCAAATCTCATAATAGGTGAGAATGTTGCGGGGCAGCGAACCGATGCCTCCAATGTCTGCATCTTGTCCAACATTAATTTTATTAGGTCATTGATAGGTTGCGATGATTGGGTGCCTCCTGTAGCGTGAGAGGGTTGGTTTTGGGCATATAACGGGGGTGGCACTCTAGTGTATGGTGCTTCCATGTAGGTTGATTGAGAAGAAGGCAATGAAACAGGTACATACCCGGATTGAATAATAGATGAAACGGGAGGCTGCTGATAGTATGTATATGGAGGTGGAAGGGTCGTGGTGACCTTAGTGGTAATGGGGGTTAATGATTGTGGAATGGAAAGGACCACGTTCTAAAAAGAGGTAGGGGTCACTAACACCGGAGGTGGTTATAACTTCCGTTAAAGGTGATATTCTCTCTTTTGCATTTCAAGTGTAGACATGTGATTTTTCCTTATGAGGATATGTTCTTTTGATTATGGGAAATCATGCTTGATATGGTTAAGTCTTTTCTACTCTTAAGATCTTTGATTGAACCGGAATGTTTCCTGGATTCATTTTTCATTTCTCATAGATGAGGGTAATCTGATTTAAGAAGAATTGTAAACTTACCTATTTTTATGACTCATCCTTGGATCAATTACAGTGATCCAAGGAATGTTTTAAATCTATGAAATGAACAAATGATGAATTGGCATTCCATGAATTATTAAGCTTTGGACTGAACTTAGTAGATGTAAGTTCTTTAATTCACTTTTGTGTGAAAATGGTTCCTTTCAGTGGAAAGTTTTGTTGGATCCCTGGAAATCGACCCCGACAGGTCATTACTGGCATAATTGAGATTTCAGCCATTCATGGCATTGAAGAGAACTAGGATCCTAAGCTAGGTAATATATTTAAGTATTTCTATCTAAGCTATGATACTTGATAAGAATTTTGAACCTAGCCTAAAACGTCTTATTCTATTTTGATTGGTTGAATTGTTGATTTCAACCTAACCTAAGCTTCAGTGCAAAACAAAATTTGGAAAGGTTGCTAGATAATAATTTAACCTAGAACCTAATACTACAAGGTTATGGGTGATCTAACCTAGTTCCTAAACTATGTATTTTTGATATATACCTAAAGGTTTATCTAACCTAATTGCTAAGGACATATGCTAAGGTTAGTGGTTAGTGTTATATCCTAAGGTATAAACTTTAAATTACCTAAGATCTAACCTAAGCCATTAATCTACCCTAAGTTAGTGGATATGAATTGGAACCTAAGGGGTCGCATACATATTGGTGATGGTTTCTATGGCATTAATGTTAAGTGATAAGGTTGGAAGGCATACAGACCCGCCTTTGGTAGGGGTTAGTTTGGTTGGTGGAGGCCTAGGTGGCAGTATCACTAAAGTTTGAAATGTTTGTTAAATTTGATTTGGCACTCGCACCAAATTTGGTAGTCGGTGGCAAGGAGGACTGAGCGGAAACTTGGAGTTAATGGAATTAATTGCATTTGGGTTTCGAGCCCAAACCACCTTGGTAGGCATGCCAACGATTTTGGATGAGTTGTTTCATTTTGCATGCTCTCCATTTTTCTCTCTTCATGCGCTCTGGTTTTTCGAACCAGCAGTTTAAGCTTCATTGCATGGCTATTTTTGAGGTTTCAGATCTATTTTCATTTTGTGGAATGTATATAAAGCACTGTGGAAGAAGTTTCTAGTTGTTTGATCTTTCATGGAGAAGAGGAGAAGAAACGAGCTCGGTTAGAGGTCTTCTTTGATTTCACAGCTGACACTATCAGGCATGATAGGCTCTAACTATTAAAACCTCTTGCTTCCTCTAAATGTTTTCATTAAAGCAACTTTGCTCTAATGTGTTTGTGCATTTCATACTTATCTGGTTAAATAATTTGTTGGGTTTTGTAAAAACTTGTATTCTGGGTTTGAAACCGTGAAATAAGTGATTCAGTTGGAAGCTTTAGTTGTATTGTCTTTTGCATAGAAGAACTTAGCATGCGAGAGAAAATTTGTGACTCTGTTAACTTTTTTTTTTTTCGTTGAAGGAAACTGTTGTTTGGTTTTGACCACTTTTGTTGGCCCTAAATTATTAGCTGAGTTTTAAAGATAACTCTGAGTTCTGCTTGTGTGTTGAGATTGTTGTTTGAAAACTCATTGCGTATGATGGTCATGAGCTGGTAGGGAACTCCAGTCGTATAAACCTTATATGCAAATTGAGATTTTGTTGGAAACCTGTTTCGGTGGATAGAACCATCGTAGATGTACTCGGTTCTATGGTGATAGTGTTTTATTTCATGGTTAACGGGTTGTGGATGAAACCCGTATATGGCTTGGTCTTTGTTTTCTTCTTGCGAAAACTTGACTGTCTTTTTGGAACTCGCATGCACCTAGAACCTGTGTTTGATATGTTAGATAAACTGGACTGTTGATTTAAATTCACTTAAGGTATGGTGTTTGTGAACTATTGTCTTGAATATTTAACTGTTATTGAAGATTTGTTTTGAAACCGGCCTTCATATTTTGTTGCCGTCGGGTTTGAGTTCTGTTGAGAATCTTTCATTCGGTATGAAAACAGGGTTCAAAGGTGTTAATTGAAAATGGAAAATAATTTCTTATTTTGAACCATATATAAGTAATCTCTTGTACTATGTCTAGTATTACGATGCTTGTGTATTGTGAATTTGTGATTTGAATATTGAGATGCAACACTATGCAAGCAAATTTGTTACTTGGTGTTCAATTGAAATGGTAACTCGAATGATGTGTTGGTTCAGATATTATCAATTTTGATCATTTTATAGCTAAGAGGGAACGTGTTGTTACCCTAACTTGGTTTTAAACTTTAAATGATTTGATTCTTTGAGGAAGTTATGTTTATTTCATTGTGCTCGGAATTGAAATATGAGTCTTACAATATGAAATTATATATATATATATATATATATATATATATATATATATATAAACCCAATCTATAGTTTTTATATGATATATATATAGTTCTACTATATCTTGAGGGTTAGTATTAACACAATAGTTCCTACCTCTTGATGGGTCCAATAAATGAATGTCAAGTCTTGAAAAATAAATTGTGATTTAATAGTTTGCATGTTTTCTTCTTAAAAAGGGAAAATGCATGGTAAGGTGAAGGACTTGTTTGGGACAATGAAAGAATAATAAGTTTTGAAGGATATACTTGTATAAATCCTTACTGACTGTGGATTGTGTATGAGTTTCATTGTTATAATGTTTCAAATGGAAAGTAGAAATCATGCATTATATTGGGAAAGTTGAGAAAAGATGTAGCAGTTAGTTATCTCTTTTCTGATGTTGTTCTTGTTCTCTTTTCTTGGAACTCCTACTTAAACATGAACTGTATGTTTAAAAGGAGGTAAAACTATTTAATTAAGTTGTAAGATTTGATTATAGATTGGGATCATATTATGATAGGTATCCTTTTCTAATGCAGATTGGTAAGTTCATTGGTTGGAACTTCCTGATTTTATTCTGATTGGAAAAGAGATTCAATACTTAATTTAGTCTTTTTGCACTTTTTAATTGACTGAAATTAAGCAGGAAAAGTTGGTTGATTGGTTGGCTAAGAGAAGTTGTAAACTTATAGTTGACTGATAATCTATCATGTTTTCTAGGATTACCTTTATATGAATCTGTTTGATGAATACTTTAAAATGTTGAATTTTAAAGTAGTAAACCTTTAAGAGAATAGTTAAATCATGATATGCATCTGTTTCTACCTTTTCGGATGTTAAGTGCTTGGGCATAACGGAGATGTTTTCTCTCCTGCTTTACTTGACAAATTGGATGAAACATCTTAATGTGAATATGCTGAAAACATTTCCTGAATATCTTTAGTAAGGATAAGTGTTGTAATATATTTGGAAAGATTAGAAATAATGATATGTTATGATTGTTGTTTTATAAAGATAATTGATAGGATCAATTATACTTTAATTTGAAGGACAAAATTTATAGAGTATATTTTGTTCTTCCATTTTGTTAACTCTGCCTTAGTATTACTCTTCTTTTATTAATATTACATATGCTTTGGGGGATGAAATACTAGTGGTTCATTAAAGCAGGGTTGTTCTTATTGGGACATTTAGTGGATTGCACTTCATTTTAAGGCTTAGTGCTTATCATGCTCAGTTCATTGAACTGACCCGTGCTAGCAATTTTTGCAGATGGACTTCGTAAGTGATAAAAGAAGGCAAAAACTTATATGATGCATTGGCTGATCTAAGTTGATTCTTGTGAAGAATTCTGATTTGTTCTCAAAGTTGTATTGTAAAAAGAAAAGTTTTCTCCTTTGAATGAAGGCTGCTGTCTTACAGTATGCCTAAAATACATAAGTTGTAAATGTATAAGTTTGAAAATGAATTGAAAGATGAGAATTTACTTGCATAGATTGAGTAAATTATCTTGTTTGGAGGATACTCTTCTTATTATCTATATGATTGGATGTGTATTCTTGATGGGTATTATAAAAGGAATTTAGATAAATTTCCTAAGTAAGTATGCAAATTAAATAAGTGGCAGAATACAACATTCTTACCTAAGTATTTCATTATATCATGTGATGTGAAATAAAACTATAATAAAAATTATTGTAATTATAAAGGACATTATAGGGTGTGTTAAGCCCTAGAATGTAACTATGAAGAGGAAGACCCTTCCTCTCTAGTAATGAACTAAATAAAAGAGGAAGATATGATTGTTAATCATTAAGACTTAATTATAATAAGTCTGATATGTTTCAGCCTTGTAGGCTGTTACACTTCCTTAATTGGTTAAGTTATTTAAAATAAAGGAACATAAGTTGTTGTTGTCTTGTTTTTGGATAACGGTTGTTAGGTCAAAACTAACAAAATCTAGAAGCAATCTTAAGTTAATTAAAGTTCTTAGGATTATATGAATCTGAAATGTAAAAAGAACTTAAAGAGTGTTGGACTCGGGTTTGATGGGCTGCCGAAATATGTCATCTAATAACCCAAATTTAACTTAACGTATGTAAACTCTTGGAGGTATGTACATCTTTACGAGGTTGTTCCATAGGATGTTGACACACGTCAACTGTAAGGTTGTACCTTTGAGAAGATTAGGATCTTCTCGAGGATACAACAGTGCAGTTAACATGTGGCAACACCCTTCTGCATTGATCGTCAAGATCTACACACCTTTGAACTTGATCAAGATTTCCCTCTAGGATTGGTTAGTATCATAGTCAAGATATGAAGTAGCCCTCTAGGACTCAGGGTACCTTGGCACATGGGGTTAACCTAGGTTGACCCAGTATGCCAATTTACCCTAAGTCTTTGTGAGCCACATCATATCATGACCTATGTTGTTAACCTAGACTAGAGTTAAACCTTGGGCAAGGGACCGATGTGAAGTCAGTGTAAGACATTCTAGATAACAATGGAGTGGGGTGAAGGATGTATTCTGGATTGACGAGTATGCCATCAAGGAATAAGTAATATGAATAGTATGTTAGAAATCTTTGGCCAAAGTATCGCAAGCTGCTTTGATTGCGTTGTCCTATGTCACCTAGTCTAAGGATCATGATGCCGATGAATATTGGTAACAAATATTTAGTTAGGTTCCTTAGGACAGATCACTTAGAACCCATAATAGGGTAAGAGAACCAAGAATATGAAGTATTCAGTAGAATACTCAAAAATCAATGTTACACATGAATGGATCGGTAGTTCACCGAGTCATGGAATGAATAGATCGGTTGCTCACCGAGTCATTACAGCTGCATATGGTTATCTATGTTATAAGAATGATTGTTATGAAATGTGTGTTCTAAATTATGTATTTAGAACAGAGAACATTAATCATGCAAAGTCTTAAAATAGAGATGTTATAGTGGTAGTGTAGCTACGGGTATGTGTGAGAAAGTAAGGCCACATTTTGGGTTGAAGGTATGGTGGATGTGGTGGGTGGCTAAATGAGTAAAAACAAGGTATAAGGTCAAATCGACAAATCATGTATGCCAAATTTGATGAGGTTTACAACATCAATGGGAATGATAAGCGAATGACAGGGGATTGTAAAAAGTGGCGAGAAGATGAATAAATAACAAGGATGAAGATGAATAAATGTCCCTTTGAGTAGGTCAACAAAAGGACTCCGAACCGATGCCGGTTGGGTATAAGCTGATGATGGTAAGAGGGTAACCGACGATGGTCGATGGACCGACACTTTACTTTGAAATTGAAATAGTGAGAAAAGAATGGTGGTTGTGAATTAAAATCTGATGTGGAATCAGACCCAAAATTATGAGAATGATGAGAATATGGTCTAGGCACACTCAGGTGAAGTCTGGAATACACCAGTTTGTGATAAGAAGTGTGTAAAGATGAACAAGAAAAATGAAGAAAGTGATCTTTCACCTCAAAACCTAAACCAAGCAGAAACACTAAGAAAAATGTGATCCTAGGAGTGCCTTTTCTATTATGTTGATTTAGCTTATGCTATTTAAGGACTGACACATGAACTATGAAATAGAGTTTTTTGGTGAGGATGGCTTCCTATGAAGAAGGAGATCTAAAAGGTGAGGTTTCAGGTATGTTATGGTGGGGGCGGGCCTCACTCAAGTATGACTTGCCAGCAACAAAGTTAGGTGCCTATTGTGCCATGATCGTGTGATCACCTACGGCTTCTTCCGGAGTAAGATGTTGTTTAAGAATGTGTGTATTTTCAATTTTTGTGAGGTTTGGTAAGACTCGAGAGAGAGAGAAAGAGAAGAAAGTGCTTTCTATGGTTTGTTTGTCGACCATCACCGGTCATGACTTCCAACATATAGGTTTCCCTCAATTAATGTGAACTAATGTGATAAATCGGAATGCAATGCACTTATTTTAAGCCCAAATCAAGTGTAAAGTTGGATGACACAAAAAGATGAAGAGGAAGAGGATGCTCTTTCACTACAATGCAAAAAACATGAAGAAATGGTTCCTTTTAATTACACCAAAAGAAAGGTTTCTTTTAGAGCAAATAGAAAGAAAAGGTAGGTTACCAAGGAAGAAAATTAATGTGTATGATTTTCAGAAGGGAAATAAACACACAACTTTTCCTAGGAATGAATAAAATGCAAGGAACCCTAGATGGGTCCCACCGGGCATGCCAAAATGTTTCACCCGATTCTTAGACATTTCTTTGAAGTATTAACAAAATAGATAGGGTAATAGGCGCAGGAAGAATACCTGTTCAAATGTTGGTTGAAGGGTTGTTGCACATGTATGATTTCGAATCCACGGCTGATCATGAGAGCTTCCTTTTGGCTAGGAGGAAATACTTGTAATGAGAAATAAGACCACCAGAAAGAATTAAACAATATGTGCAGTGAACTGCCTAGCGTGTGCTAGATCTGGGAAGTGTGATACTTCCTAGATGGTTGTCACCCACTTTATTTAAGATATTTTAATGCGGGAAATAAAGTAAATCCTATCGTAGTTAGAAATGATTTAGGTATCTCACTTAAAACACAATAAGAAAGATCTAATCTAATAGACTAGGTTAAAATAAGATCCAAAGGTCGAGTAACTGGTTCTGGGTCTCTGCAGGTCTGACAAAAGTCTTAGGAAGATCACAGGTGCATGAGGATGATGTAAAATTAGGTGGATAGGTCACTGTTCTAGGTTGTATGGGAAAATACAGAAACCGATGCCGGTTAAGGGTGATAGATGACAGCTTGGGTAATCGCACCTATTCTTGTGAAAACTGGGAATGCCATAGAATGAGTTTTGGGTCTCCTTTGTGATTACACAAAGGACTTTGGTTGGTCGAAATGAGGTATTTGGTAGCTTGGGTGGGATTTAGCGAGGTTTTAATGGGTATATGGAGGGGGAGTGTTGAAGGAGGTCAATGGGTGGCTAGGTAAACAATAGGTGATAATATAATAACAAAATGAAATGAACCAGAGAAGTATAATGTTTTACTTACTTGGATTACGTCCTGGATGCCTGTGAATGAGGGATGGAGGTGTTGGTAAGAGGTTGAAGGTTGCAGGTGATCACCAATCATAGGAGAGCTTTTGCATGGGCTGCATGGGCATTCCTTTTTCTTGGTAAGATCAAATCATTACGGGGTGAGTACTTGGATGGTTATGCAGAAGAAAATGCTTGATCTCCTTCCTTGCATGCGTGTTCTCACTGAAATTCACTCTCAGAAGATGTGATATCTCTCTAGGAATGTGCTAATGTTTGCCAACTTTTTCCAATCTTTGCCAACCTTGAAAATAAGGTTGTTTTGGGGTTAAAAGGGTAACCGATGCGGTGTTCCACCTAACCGGTGACGGTTAGGGGTAATTGGCATCAGTCAAGGCGGGATTTCCTAGGTTTACTAAACTAAGGAGATCCTCTTGATTTTCTCGATCTCATGTCATTAACCCATGGATTAAACTAGAAGCTTCTTGTAAGTATGTGGGAATGTGGTTAGAGAGAATGTAGGCATTGATTTTTAAGGTTTTGGTAAGTCTTAGTTAGTTATGCCAACTTACTAAGAATAGGTCTTAGGGTGAGTTGGCCTGATGAGGTGTCTAGGTGAGGTGTATATGTGGATATTATCTAAATTAAGATATTTAAATAATAAATATGGTGAGGATAATGAATTAATTTAATTAAATTAATTAAATTAATGTTAGTGAGGTGAAGGGGGCTAATGATTATGTTAATGTGATGAAGGGTGTCTATTTGTCGAAGGACCAAAGGGGAGTGTGACCTAATTTTAGTGTTTATAATACATACAAGAAAGGTTCATCAAGTAACTCACGGACCTCAACACCAAAAATCTCACAAGGGACACTCTAACTAAAATCAAGGGCGTAAGAAGGGGAACTGGAAAAAAAACCCCATCAACAAGGAAATATTGTTGAGCAAGAAGAACATTCGCATCAAGAAACTCATCGATCTAGTGATGTCCTGGTATGTTGATTCGCAAGCTACTTGACTCATGATTGGCCACAGAGATTGGTTTACTTCAATGAGGGACATGCCTTCGAAAAACCATGTTTCGTTAGGTGATGATTCTTCATACACAATATAGGGGATTGGGAACATTTCTCTACCTCTTAGTTCACGCAATCCGTAGATTGTCGATGTACTATATGTCTCCTCTGGGTCACTAATACTTTACCGTCAATCAATCAACTCCTAGATCACAACTTGAAAATTGACTTTGATAGTCATTCTAACAAGAAAATGTGTTTAATTTGAGACAAATCATGAGGCTTGAAAATAGTTGCAAAAGCCTCCAATGTGGGACGCATGTTCCAACTTGATTTTGTCCACTTTAAATGATCAAGCACTTGTGGCTAAGAATTCTACATCTGCATAGTCGTGGCATCGGAGACTTGGTCATACTGCCTCAAGTATCTTGAGACACTTTGCTAACACAATATGGTAAAAGGATTACCATCTCTCTAGAAGGATACAAACAAGTGTCCTCACCGTTGAGTAGGAAACAACATAAAGCTTCATTCTAGAAGAGCACTTTTTGAGGTCATGGTAAAATTGATCTAGTTCATACCGGATTGTTGTGGTCCGATGCAACCGAGTCATTATGGATTTCAAGTACTTCATGATTTGTGTTGATGACTATTTGAGAAAAATGTGGATTTTTTATCTTCGCAAGAAAAGTGAAGCTTTTGAAAACTTCAAGAAGTTTAAAGTAGCTATTGAGAAAAACCGGTCATCACATCAAAACACTCCACTCAAATCGAGGGGGAAATTCACCGATGAGTTCAAAGACTACCTATAAGCTCACAAGATTCGTTGAAAGATTCCTTTTCCACACACACTCGCAACATAATGGTGTTATTGAGAGAAGAAATCATACTATCATGGAGATGGTGCAATGCATGATCGATGATTCTTGGACTAGAAAACATTCTCGGGTAGAAGAAATAAAGACAACAATGTATTTGTTGAACATAGTGCCCACATTTTCTCTTGAAAAGAGTAACACCACATGAATCATGGTCAAAGAGGAAACCATCTCGTTGTACACCTCGAGTATTTGGGTGTAAAGTAAGTTTACACATACCCAAGCGTAACAAAAAGAAATTGGATATCTAATCGGGAAAACTAATCTTCATTGGGTACAATGAAGAAACTCTTGGGTACATATTGATGGATCCTAAGACCGAGGAAAGTATACATCGACAAAGATGTTGAGTTTTTTGAGAAGAAGGAAGCATAGACTCCTCTAGACTCACTCCGATGTAGATTTTTCACCAACAGTAAAGAACAAAAGTTGATGTTCCCAAATATGATGAAAGTGATGATGGGGATGATGGTGATGATCAGATAGAACCATGATCCACAAGAGTAGTTCAGCGTATGCCCAAGTGGTATACTAACATGCTACGAGATGCAAGAATGGATGCTCCACTGATACATCCACCACTGGACCAAGGAATCACAATAAAGTAAGAGAAGAAGTAAAATTTTCTTTAATGAGTAAAGTTATTGAATCTGATGAGCCCTCTACAAACCAAAAATCCCTGATAGCTTAAAATCTTGGAAAGATGTCATGGATGTTGAATACAACTCAGTGATGAAAAAAAACACTTGGCAGCTTATCGATCTTCTACCGTGGAAGAAACCCATTAGATGCCAGATGGATATTCAAAACAAAGTACAAAGTAGATGGGACCATAGAAAAGTATAAAGAGAGACTGCAAGAAAGCGGCATGCATAAAAATAAGGCATTGGCTATGAGGAGACATTTGCTCCCATAACTAAAATCAAAACAATCAGATGATCTTTCGCTAGGCCTACATGAGTTTGTTGGAAAGTCTATTAGATGGGCGTAAAAGTACCTTTCTGAATGAAGATTTACAAGAAGAATTCTACATGACTCAACCTGAGGGATATGTTGTACCTGGTCAAGAAGCAAAGGTATGCAGACTCAAGAAATCTCTGTATGGCCTTAAATAGGCACCCCAGGCTTGGTACATCAAAATTGATGAGCATCTCATACAACATGGATTTGTTAGAAATCCATACAATCCCAATGTCTACCTTAAAAAGCAAGAGGGCGGGATATTATAATTGTGGTTGTTTATGTTGACAATGTAGTCATCATCGCGTTCGCTGAGGATGATCAATGCAACAAAGAAAGATCTTAACCGATCGTTCGACATGACATATCTCAAGTTGATGCACTATTGTCTTGGATTGGAAGTATGGTAAAAAGAGAATCACATATTTGTTTCTCAGTTGAAATATACTAAGAAAACACTTGAGAAACTTAGGATGGTGGATTACACACCTATTTCTACACCTATGGAGAATAGATTGCAGTTATCTCATTCAAATCCATCTCGTGTGGTAAATGCCACTCTTTATCGATAGTTGATTGGGAGTCTCATTTACCTAACCTACACTAGAGATCCAATATTAGCTTTGTCATATGAGAAGCTATCTATCCAGTTCATGTTGGAACCCAAAATTTGTCATTGAAGGTAGCAAGGTGAATCTTGAGATATCTCAAGGGATCGGTGGATCTTGGTCTAGAATACAAGAAGAAAAACTTCTTCTTGTCAAGATATTATGATTCGATCATGTAGACAACATTGATGACATAAAATCCACTTCAGGGTTTGTGTTATGTATGGGATCTAGACCAATATAATGGGGAAGAAAGAATCAACACTTTGTTTCTCTTGTTCTTCCACGAAGTTGAGTATCGTTCCACGTAGAAGTTGTCATGAAGCGATATGGCTATGTCGCATACTTGTAGGACTTGGAATACCACATGACAAACTGACCACCTTGTATGTTGATAATGAAGGTGTTCTCAAACTTGTTCGTAATCTATTTTTTGATGAAAGAAAAAAACACATTGAGGTACATGTACTTTTCAAATGCGAGCATGTCTTGAAACACAATATACAACTTCGTTTTTTCCAACAGCTGAACAACGAGAAAATATCTTCACAAAGTCACTTGCATGTGACAAGTTCGAGTTGTTCAGAGAGTTCCTCTCCTCATCCCTTGAGACAATGCAAAATTAAGGGGGAATGTTAGGTAAAATATATTTTACTATATTTAATTTTGCATTTACTATAGTAATTGGGTAATTAATTATAATTGTAATATGGTTATGTTTATATAACCATCTAATTATTTTTATTCAACAATACGTAAGGTTGTTTAATCATTGTTATATTGTTTTAACAATATTCTTGTCTCTGTGTATTATTTCATGGATATACTTGTAAAAATTATTTCTTTATTTGTATTTGATTTATGCAATATCTATAAATATCAAGTACCCATTCTTTTGTAATTCGATTTTGATTAAGCATCAATAAATTAGCTAGGTTTCTTGTCCCTATTTATAATTTACATGCACACACACCCGCATACGCACACATGCACACACACATGTACATGGACACACACATACACGCCTCACACATGTACACACACACATGCACGCGCGTGTGTGCGCGCACACACACACACCTGACACACATGTACATGTGCACGCATACACACATGCACACACATGGGCACACATGGGCACACGTGGGAAATGTAATGCCATGCAATGCACATCAAAATTTTAGGTTGAGTCTAATATTAAAAAAGAAAAAAATCATATATCTATTAAGGCCATGTTGTAGTAGTAACCATCATCTTTGCTTGTAACCATAATTTTCATATCTTCTTATTATCAGATTGAGTGAAGGAAAAATTAGTGGAGAATATTGGAAATGAATGCGCTTATTTTTTTATATTTTTTTGTTGACTCTTGTCGATGGTTTTACTAAGAATTCATTGAATTTTTAGCTACCTCCTCTAAATTGAAATGCCATGATCAATTATGTTTGCCACAAACATGGATTTCACCATGATTTCAGAAAGATATGTATCCCACTTACGTAATTTTCATAGCATGATCTATCATTAGAGTTGGTTCACCAATAATTTAAAACAAACAAATTGTTTTATTTGGGGCCTACTTTCCATGCAGCTTTTTCTATACAATTATTCATTGGGCCCTATTCATTACATATCGTCATCCACATGTTACCTCATTGGGTATGTTTCACAAATTTTTAACCACACCTATTTATTGAATGGGCTATAATATCTTTGAACAAGGTAGGAATTGACATTGATGAGGGGTAAAGGAGAGAAATTAGGAAAGGGAAGGTTATTGTTGTGAGTAGGCACTAATAGAGTTAACACACAATAACCAGAGTAGTTCAACATTCAATTAGAGGAAAGCAACAATGTAAGTATTTGTCAAGACTAACAAACCACAAACAAATAGTTCTTGAGGTTCATCAATCAAGGAAACCAAGTTCCTTCTTGATTACTATGCTCAAACAGCTTGTAGAAAATAGAGATTATAGGAAAACATCATAAAGGAAAATGAAATAAATGTGGCCATTTTCATCTTGAAAATACCCTATCCGAATGTACTTTTAAAATAATGGGTTGTTTGTGTTTTTATATTCTTGTATTGTGTCAAGATATTCCCAAAGAGCCATTTAGTCCAAATACCCACCCAAAGTTGAAATTTGTATTTAATTATTTAATTATTTTGAGCCCCGTATGAGGCTATTTGCGCCTGCTTTAACTCGTTATGATCGAATATGTCATTATTCCTCTTATGTACTGTAAGGGTTTTAACAAGGAATAAGTTTTGGGCTTTATTTGTGACTTTTGGCAATTTTTTGTGTTTTTGTGTTGTCCCGCTTTTTGCTTTTCTCGTGAAATTTCTCTAGAACAATTCCTTTCACGGTAAGCCCAATTTTGGCCCGGAGCAATGGAGAACATATACGCACGTTATGCCTCGAGAGGAAGTCACCATCGAGGTCCGGATCACTGGAAAAACGAAGTCGCACATGTAAAAGCCCCTGGGGTGAGGCGTATTTTTGGAAAACAAAGGATTTAAGCTGCAATGGGAAAAATAGAAGCAACGCAGCAGTGGAGGGGATTTTATCATGCCTTACAGGTACTTTTTCCCGTGATATAAAATTCACTTAAGTGCAAAGGGGAAAATTAGAGGCAAGAGTGCGGTGGGAATTTATTACCCGCCTCTTTCCAGGGGTAAAAATTTCCATGGTGAAATAAAAGAAAAGTGACTTAAGTGAAATCACGGATTTTATTGCCTTCCTTGTAGGGTAAATAATCCCATTGTCAAAGTCAAATCACTTAAGTGGATCATGGATTTCCGTGGGCTGCCTTGCAGGTAAAGAATCCCATTGTGAGAAATTCTTAAAAATAGAATTCTATTATGTAAAAAGTGCGACCCACCTCGGGTGAATAATAATGCATTAAATAAATATTTGTTAATATTTATTCACCCAATTTCGCACCCAAATTGTGGAAAAGTCAACAAAGGGAAGTGGACATAAATAATTTAAAAATAGAATTCCAAAATTAAATAAATTTAATTTATTTAACGCAGCCCTTTTTCGAGAAGGAATTAATACTTTTTAAAGTATTAAATGATTATATTAATTCCTATTTTCAAAGTGGCTATGGTCAAAGCACACTTGTGAAGCTTAAGTGAAGTGAAGTGTGATGATTAAATTGAATTAATTTAATTGATTGGATGGTTGTCCTTAAACATGCTATATTTAAAAGAGAAGAGCATGATTTTTAATTAATTAATTGCCTTTAATTGTTAGGGCAATTATTAATTATAGAATTGTGAGGGTTATATAAGCATGGCAGCCATATAGGTGAATTATTTAATTCATGGTAAAGAATTGCAGCCAAGAGGAAAAGTGCGCCTCCCATTTGAAGAAGGATTTTGATTAGGGATTTTTTATCGCAAGGTGGCAACAAGGCTAAAAGCTTCCAAATTTGGTGCATGCTTTGAAGGAGGTTGATCTTTCATCGCATAATTGTTTCGTATAAGTGTTATAGTGCTAAGGAATTCATTACAGGTGTTTTTTCAAAAGAAAAGGAACTTATATCAATGTCCAATACATTGAATATTTCCTCCGAATCAAGGATTATCCAGATCTACACCAGTTTGAAGAATTCCAAATCAAATAAGAAGAAAAAAGAATTGTTCGACAAAGATAGACAAAGCTATGGTAAAGAAAGATGAAAAGAAAGCACAACGGAGTCATGCATCACTTCTAAATTTGCAGACATCGAGACACGATCTAGGCTCTAAACCTCTTGCTTTGAATTGATAGACAAATCCAGAGCGTAAAAGACTTCACTTATGCGTGCGAAGAAAACTTCACTCATGCAAATAGTGCATTAAAAGCAAAGTGAATTATTCGAGTCAGCAGCTTTTCCATCCATAGCCCAAATTGCCAAAGTTTGTTATGCAGTGCAGATCCATATCCAGATGCATGCAGATGCAAATCCATATGCAGATCCGCAGATCCAAATCTCATAGTTACAAAAGCTTCCTTACAAAGGCTTCATCCTCTTGTTTCAATGCACCCGTGAAGAAGTCGGTCATGGGAAAATTTCCTTCCAAGATCTTGTGCAAATGTGCTCCCATCTTCCAAATTGAAGCATTCATTGAATTTTCATTCATCCTAGTGCTTTCCAAAATTTTTAATTGCTCATATGCAATTAAAAATAAGGATGATGAGTTATCTACGGCAAACCTCGTTGCATCGATGCATGTACTTTGGAGAAGAACTGCAAAAGCTTCAAGGATAAAAGAGAAGACAAGGCGAAGGTAAAATTCCAAATTCCAGTACTTCCGATCCAACTTCTTTCCAAATCCAGCAGATTCCAGCTGTTTTGAATCACCATTGCCAGATCCAGACTTGAAAAAGGACAAAGTCAATCCTCATCTTCCATCTTCTTTCCTTCGACAAAGTCACTTTCCTCTTCCTTCTTCTTTCCTCCGACAAAGTAATTGAGTGATCAATTAAATTATACAACTTAAGTGATCGGTTTAAAAGCCATTACTCAAGAAGTCAACTACTGAGAGATAGGTGGCACGTGCAAAATAGAAGGTTCTATTTTCATTGCAAATCATACATGTCACGCAAAGAGGAATTCCAGGAGGAAGATTGCGCACTGTTTCTTTTCCGACTTCCACATGTGCTAGTTCAACTAAAGCTTCCAACTTGTAATTTCCCTCTACATTCTATAAGTAGAGGAAGAACCTTCAAGTTAAAATCGACTTGTAAGCAAATAATCTTGTGTTCTAGACTTTGTGCCGAACCCCCGAGAGCAACTTGGAGCAAAGGAATACAAAGGAGCAGGTTTCCTGAGAACTTTGTGTCACTTGTGTACTTTGTTTCGCTTTTAATCTTAGATCTCTTAATAAACTTTGTGTTATTTTAGATCTGATCTAGAGCTTTGCCTTTGTTTTATAATTCTGTGTGTTCATATCTATTAAGTTTCTTCTATGTGCATGCAATTAGCTCTCGCTATCTACTAATTGGGATGCACATCTTCCCATTTCTTCTCTCGTATTTCCTTTACTTCTTTCTATAAAATACTTCCTTTCTTGAACAATGCTACTTACTTGCTGCAAAAATTCTTAGTTATGGTTCATGAACTAAGTGGTTAAAGTAAAACCCTCGATAGATAATAACACATTTTTATCGACAAATCGACATGGGAGCCTCACCAAGTTAAATGAGGGATATTTATCTATGACCGCTTTGATGACTATTGCGCAGACTCCGCTGGGAACAACTATCTTTGCGAGATCAAAGCTTATCTATCAATATCATAGTGTTTTCCATATAAATCTCAACTTGGGTGACATCCATTCACCCGATTCAGTGAAGGCACAAGGAAGGGGACTCGATCATTTCTTTAGAGTGCTTTGGAGCAATCAATTTCAATCCTCCTCCTCAAGTTAGAAGCCGCAAATCTAGTCTCTCACTAGGAAGGAGAGTGCACACACATCCAGATCCGATCATCTTCAACATAATCCCGGACTGGAATTATTCATCAAGTGTATTCTCAAAGAAGACATGCTCTATTCATCATGTCAACCGAAACCCACTTTCCCCTGCAAATGTCATGCTCCATGGGGTGCAGCCTTTAGACCTCGAATCTGATCCTCCATGCATGATTTACCTAAAGGGACGAGAAAGAATTTTCTGAAATTCTTTAGAGATGGCAAGTGTTATCCAGATGACCACTTGGTTGCATTTTTCATATCCTATGGAGTGCTTGCAAAATCAAATATGAAGATGTATCTCATAGACTCTTCATCGAGACTCTGCATGAATTGGCTGGAGAATGGTTCTACTTTGGTTAGCTCCACGACACCATAACCAACTCCGGAAGCTACTAAGGCCGATGTGTTCATGAAAAGATTCAAGGCAACTAAAGATTCCAGGCACTTTTATAACTCAACCGACTCAAATGAAGAAGGAACCACATGAGCACATGTGGGATTTTATTACAAAATCCCAAAGATTACCGTATAAAATTCCAAATTCTCTACGAATGATGAGAATTAAAAGGTTTTCTTCATTAATGCTTTGTTTCTGAAGTAAGCTATCAACTACAAAGAGCACATCCTATCGATTTATTGCGAAGAACTCCGGAGAACATGGCTGGTTGAAATTGAAGATGACCTCATCATGGTTAGAAAGATAAAGAGCAACACTTCTAGAGCTGAAAGTTCATCCTCTCGCTACTACTTCCGATTCACTTTTGCAAAAATTTAGCAAATGCGATGATGCGATGAAGAAACAAATGGCTCAAATGGCTCAGGAAACAACATCACGCCCCTGCTCGAATTTCAACAACCCGAACCGCATTGTTGGTTCCCAAATATTAGCAATCAAGCTGCTCCCAAAAATAATTTGGAGATGAATGAAGAAGACTTGGAAGATGACGCTGATCAACTCGAGGATGATGATTTTATAGGTCCCGCTTTGGCGACTCCAACATTAATTACTTGAACTACAAATTTGAACATGACGATGACAAACTTCATGAAGATGATCATGGTCATGCATATGCAATATACTTACAAAATCACAAATTCACCAAGTGAGGCATTAGGTAGACGAGCAAAGAAGGGGCATCCCTTTACCTTCTTCTTTAGCTCCTAGAGATAAGAATGCGAAGTTCTTCATCTCAACCACGTAAAGCGGCTCGTACTCAAAATCTATTCCTTCTTTTGACATTATTGATCATGTTAAGAAAACCGTGAGTTCAAATGTCGTAAGCTTGAATACTTGAGAGCTTTTCCCGAGTAGTTAAATATGTTAGTCAAATATGTGCAATCACCAGACAATCCAAAGACATCAAAAGGCCTTTTGCCTAAGCCCAAAGATACTCCTCCCCCGTAACAACACGGTAGTTTGTTAAATCCTCACCATCTAAAGAGTGAAACATTCTATGTTTCCTCTATTGCTTAATGGTTTCAAGTTAAGCAATTGCATTTTAGATTCGGGTGCTTCCGATAATATCATGCCAAAATGCAAAGTTGTAGATGCTCTTGGGCTTTACCTTGACGAAGACCATAAAAAGGTGTTACTCCATGGAGAGAAAAGTCCCTTTAATCGATAAATCAAAGATGCACAAGCTGTTCCTGCAACTTTTCCCGACAAAAATTAAAGATGACAATTCTAGTTGCAAATATTCCTATCTCCTATGAGATGTTGCTGAGCGGAAACTTCTATAAAGAGCTAGGAGGAGAAGTAAAGATGGATTTTTCCTGTGCTCATATTCCTATCAAAGGGCTTAACCAAAAGTCGGAGGCGAAAAGAAGTCCAAATATACAGATTACAAAATCGAGGATCCTAGATCTCGATTCTTTTTCAGTGGATCTAACCGTGGGGTCTATTTCTTGGAAATGGATAAAGACATTTTAGAGCCAAAACTTC